>CM049809.1:18046658-18106993 GCA_027422405.1 Ptychobarbus kaznakovi
TTACAGCAGCTTTCCCTCCAACTGAGACCTGAAATATACTCTAGTATGCAAATGCAATGCATAATAAACTTTAGTTTGAGGCAATAGAGATACCATCAAATGTTTGTACAAACAAAATAAAACGTGTTATTCAGGTGGTATAAACTGATATAAAGGTTAAAATTTCTCAGCAAGACTCGTTTGAACTGTTGCTCTGCCGTGACAGCGCTTGTGAAAGATAAATGCATTGAATGGCTCAGTGGCTTCCTGTGGCTCAGTGGTAGAGCATTGCGTTAGCAGCGCAAAGGTTGTGGGTTCGATTCTCAGGGAATACACTGACAAAACAATGTATAGCCTGAATGCACTGTAAGTCGCTTTGGATAAAAGCGTCTGATTAATGTGCACATGTAATGTACTTCAAAGTGTATATATATATATTTAAAAAATTACTTTCTGATTATATAATATATTAAATAAAAATGAAACAAAAGCCAGCTTAAGTGAGAGACACTTTTAATGTGCACATAAAAAAATACATAAAAGGTAATTGTGACTGTTTATCTCACCATCCCATTTTTTTATTATCAAAATTACGAGTTTATATCTTACGATTTCGACTTTTCAGAATTGATAATAAATATTTTGCCATAATGTCTGGTAATTCTGAGTTTATATCTCACACTTCTAACTTAATATCCTCCAATTCTTACTTTGTATCTCACAATTCTCTTTGTTATCACACTTTTAGTTTATATCTCACAATTATGACAATTTCCTTGCAATCGCAAGCTTATTTCTCATGATTTTGTTTTTTTTTGTTTTATTTCTCAAAATTGCACTTTAATATCTCACAATTTGAGTTTATCTCTTGCAATTCTGACTTTATATATATATTTCCTTTTTTTCCTCAGAAGTTTTACTTTTGTCCTCAGAACTGTTAGTTTATATCTTGCAACTTCAGACTTTTTCTTCAAAAATTGATTGTTTTTTCAGAATTTTGGCTTTTTATCTCACAATTCCGAATTCTGAAAAACAGAAGTCAGAATTATGAGATAAAGTCGGAATTATGAGATAAAGTCAGAATTATGAGATAAAGTCAATCTTACCCTTTCGAGAACTTAACTTAGTCGGAATTATGTACTTGATGGTCTTACTGAGATAACAGAATTTGAGATAAGTCAGCACTGCATCTTGAGATAAAGTCTATGAGATAAAGTCATTATGAGATAAAGTCAGAATTGTGTAAAGTTTCAGAATGATGATTTTTTTAGGTTGCAGAATTATGCATAAAAAAACCACTGCAAATGAAGAAATGCAAATGCTGTAATGTGAGAGTGTTGGTTTGTGATTCTCATGCAATACTGTACGCAGATCTATTGTCTTACTCTGTTTATCTTACATTTTGTGGTGTGGTGATGGAAATCTGAACATGAGACAATAGTAAGAGCACTGTCTGAACAGGAGATGAATGGAAACAAGTGATTAGAAAACAATGGCTGGGACTGTATGCGGTCTCGTCAAATACAGGGGTGTTTAACAAGAGAAATGGGCTGAAGACTTCAGCTAGTGCTTCTAATGGAAATCGTGCGCTGTGAGCGTGCTGGAGTTTTTCAGACACGTTTGGTGTGCACTTATCAGCACGCACAGGACTCAAACCGTGCCATTTATAGGGTTTGGGAAGTCAGACGCTGTTTCACTACTCTCTCTAACTTGCTTTCACTTTTTCTGTTGTACATACAAATACACACAGATCCACTTATCCTGCTTTCATTCATCACAGTCACACAGGAACTGATAGAGCCTTATCTTTCTGAGATATATAGCTTTTTGTGCATCACATTTATTCCCTTTATCAGGTCAGTCAACACGCGTCTCCAGTTCCTCAAGCCGAGTTACGAGAAGGCCAAGATTGGCACAATAACTGTATGTACTCAGCTGACTGGATTTATCTTCATTCATTCTTGTGCAGGCATTACTCATTCTAGCAAAAAGGTCCAAACGTTCCAGTCCAACACTGTTATTCAACCATGTAGCCGATTAACTAATCGCAATTAATCAGCCACAAAAGCGTCCCATTCCTCGCTTGAAAAAGCTTCCAGATCACTGATAATCTTTGGGTTTCATGTCACCACGGCTTTCTTCAAATTCCACCTAATACTTTAAATCAGATTTAAATCTGAAGGCTAATCAGGCCACTCAAGGACCTTCTACGACCGATCCCTGAACCATGCATGAGGAGGTGCATATGTGTCCTTTGGGACGGCTGTCCTGCAAAAAAAAAAAAGTCTGTTGATGATCAGCTTCAGTCTCTGTACCGAAGGCATCACAATCTTTGCCAAAGTGGCCTGATGCTTCAAAGACCCCATGATGTCTTTCATACAGTCAAGATGTCCACTTCCTGCAACAGCAAAACACATCCATAACAGGACAGGTCCACCTCGATGATTGACCATGGGAATGGTGTTCATCTGCTTATATGATCTGCTTATTTTGCACCAGGCATACGGCTGATCCTTGGGTCTGAAATGTTCCCGTTGTGTGTCATCGCTCTATAAAACATTCTTCCAGAACTCCACAGGTTTCCCAAATTCATTTTAGCATTTTTCTGTGCATTAGTCGCAGTCAAAATTTTCCATACACTTTGAAGAATCTGCAAAATGTTAATTATTTTACCAAAATAAGAAGTATTATACAAAATGGTTTTATATTTTTTATTGACCTGAACAAGATATTTCACATAAAAGATGTTTACATTTATTCCACAAGAGAAAATAATAGTTACATTTATAAAAATGTCCCCGTTCAAAAGTTTACACCCCCTTGATTCTTGACTCTGTGTTGTTATCTGAATGATCCACAGCTGTGTGTTTGTTTAGTGATAGTTGTTCATGAGTCCCTTGTTTGTCCTGAACAGTTCAACTGTCTGCTGGTCTTCTGAAAAATCCCTTCAGCTCCCACAAATTATTTGGTTTTCCAGAATTTTTGTGTATTTGAACCCTTTCCAAACAATGACTGTATGATTTTGAGATCCATCTTTTTACACCGAGGACGACTGAGAGACTCATACGCAACTATTACAGAAGATTAAAACACTCACTGATGCTCCAGAAGGAGAAACCATGCATTAAGAACCTATTCAGCTCAGTACTATAAACAAAATCTTTTTTTTTTTTTTATATATATATATATATATATATAAATCGCTCTAGCGACTGATGCTAAGGCTGTAGCCTTGGCGTTCCTTGTTAGAGCGCCCGCCTCCCGCACCGGAATCTTTCGAGACCCGCTCGGAACACGAATGAGTGTGGTGGTATGGAAAATAATTAAAATAAAATTTTGTATGATCCCTCTTATTTGTTAAAATAATTAACATTTTGCAGATACTGCAAAGTGTATGTAAAAATTTGACCGCTACTGTACATAGAAAATCTAAATTAAATAGCATATTTACCAGTTTAGTGGCACATAAATAATACAATATATTATATCATATTTTTTGAGTTACAGTATTTTTGTAATATAGTGACAACTCATATATACAGTGTATTCTCTCTCTCTCTCTCTCTCTCTCTATATATTATATAATAATATATATACACACATACTGTATCGTGTGTGTGTGTGTGTGTGTGTGTGTGTGTGTGTGTGTGTGTGTGTGTGTGTGAAGAGTTAATTGAAGCAAAAATAGATAACTCCGTTTTTAACAATTCTCAGAAATCATATCTTTTCATTGTTTATTCCAATTAATCTCAGTGAAACTGCAGTTGGGTTATTTTGACTAGGTAAAAAATTAAAAAAAACAGCTAACTAGCAAAATAAAACAATAAAAACATGACTTTTGAAAATGTAAAAAAAACTTAGTTATCTGTTTTTGAAACTAAACAATTCATATACAGTATATATATTTATATATTTTATTATTATTGTTTTTCCTCCTCTTTAATGTATGAATGTACTAATTATGTTTGTCCCAGCCAGACAGAACGTGACCTTCTGGACATTTTTGAACAGGATGTGACCATTTGATGTCCTCCTGGTGTGTGGAGTCAAAAAGGAAGTGGTATTGCACCCCCCCCCACACCCACCTCCCACACCACCACACACACACACACACACACACACACACACACACACACACACACACACACACACCTCAATCCTTAAAATAACACTGTACCAGCTGTCAAGACTGTCTGTAACAGCACAACAAAACACCTCACCAGCCAGACCCGCCAACAGACACACGCGGCGAATGTGTGTGTGTGTGTGTGTGTGTGTGTTACAGACGACACCTCACTACACTGCACCTCTTGTGCAGCAGATGGCCAGAGACAGAACACAAGATCTTTTCTGGGAGTCTAGTTTTGGTCTTGAGATCATTGTGTTCATCTCACCAAATGGCTAATCACGTGTCAACAGCCCATATCCTTGTGTGATCGGAGAGGTGCTTCACTGAATGCTTCTGCTGGTGATCACATGCTGGAAATCACGTATTATTAAGATCATCCTCATTTCATCACATCAGTCACAACCTCAAAATAGAGCACAACCGCCTCAGTGTCCAGAGAGTGACGTGGGCTTCAGGCAAGGGAGGACGGATTTGTTTGTGATAAGTTATTTCTCTCTCTACTTTACTCTCGGGGAGAGTTAAGATTAATATAAAATGAGTTATCATTTACTTCGCCTCATTGTATTCCAAACACAGTTTAGTTATTTTATTTATTTATTTGTTTGTTTGTCAGTCACATTGCAAGTAGGCTCACATCAGATCTGTAGCGAAACCACTGTTGTTGTTGTTGTTGTTGTTTTTCAGTGAATTATCTAAACTTAATTATCTCTGATTTTATTTATTTACTTACATAAACAAGTAGACTTTTTTTTTACTCTGATTTGTGGTAAAAGCATATATATATTTATATATTTATTATTTTAATAAATGCACTATTTATTTATTCATTCATTCAATCAATCATTTCACATGACATTTAGTCTGGGTAAACCAGTGAACACATTTGATGATTCCCAAAAATTTACATAAATCAAACATGTGTAAAGTGCACGTTTGTGTAATATTTACATTTGCATGAAGATAAATGGCTAATCCCCATAACTCGCTATGCTTTGACGAACCATACATCATTAAAAACTCAAATGCAAGAGCTTATGGGAATTCCACTCAGCTTTCATCTTTAATTGTTCATTCTGAGTTATTAAAACTTATGGATTTTAACTGTAAGGAAGCTGAAGTTGAGCTATATAATGTGACATTCAAGTAAGGTTTAATTAGAACTGCATGATTATTTTAGTAGTGATCATTTCAGGGAATTAGATTAAAACTAAGTGGATTAATTGGAGATCACTGCTGGTATTTGCAGAGTCTGTTTACCATACCATTGAACTGCCGGCCATCCTTTCAACCGCAGGTCCATAAAGTCTCTTAGTGCATGTCAGTGTGGAAACACTAAACGTGCTTCCCAGCATCTCGCTCAACATCCATGCAGGGATTCTGGGACGGCTGAAAACAATGGAGAAGAGAGGATAATGCGCTGAGAGCAGGGGAAGGATGAAGGGGGTTTGCTGGAGCTTTTGTTTGGACTCTGTCCAGCGTAATAAGTCCACCTTTTCACTGGTCAACATGACCATCCTGACCAGCTGCAGCTTTCTCCCGTAGCAACCGCTGCATCGACTATTTCTCACAGCTGAGAGTTTAAATCACAATTCTGACTTATCTCGCATTTGCAAGTTTCTCACAATTCAGACTTTTTTTCTCAGAATTGTGAGCTATAAACAAACAATTATGAGTTATGATATGATATAGCACTTTATTGTCAGACGGGTCTGAATTTGTTCTTGCATGACATTATCTATGTTTACAACAATCAACATCCTTTAAACAACTACATACAGTACACTTCATCCATACAGGAACAAAACACATTATACATTACATTACATTATACCTTACCCTTTTACTGCCCTTATACAACTACACCATGTTCTCAATACTCTTGATTTTTGATTATGTTTCTAATTCAACTACATGATTGCCTGATGCACAAATGAGTGTTTAAAGAGAAAATTAGACTCTTTTGTTTTACAATTGCATGTTTATATCTTAAAATTATGTCTATAACTTGCAATTGCATGTTCATATCATGTAAATTTGACTATATAACTCACAATTGCGAGTTTACATCTTACATTTGTGAGAAAAAAAAATCATAATTGTGAGATGAAAATTCACAATTATCTTTTTTTATTATTATTATTCAGTGTCAGAATCTGTGGCTTCCTTATACGTTTTCCCAACATGCATCTTAAAATATGACACCATTAATCATTTACTCAAAAGATTTTGAGCCGAGCTACTGTTCGTTTCTAACATTAACATTAGTTCAAATCCCTCATTGATGCTGCTAAAAGTTACAGTTTAGTCGAGTTAGCGAGGACATGCCGATTCTCCTCCCAAACCACTGTCCCAAAACAGCAGCACAACAATGAGCCGCATCTCTGTAAACACTAAAGCATTCACAGCCATTCAAGACACTTCACACATGGAAATGCATGCGCTCCTAGAAATAAAGAGGGTGTGAACGGGCAGGTTAAGGAAGCTCGGGATATGTGTGTTAAGAACAGCCATCAGTGCTTGCAGCTACACACACATTTACATATGTGTACAAAGCCCAGATGGCTTGAGAAGCCTTTTATTCGGCGGGTTTACAGTCACTTTCTAATGGGACGAGCAGGAAACCCTCTTTATTATTGGGGTGATAAATACTGAGTGTGCTGGACTTCTCAAATTTATGTTGAAACACGGTGAACCTCGGATAAATTCTGAAATATTGTCCAAGAATTATTTGTATTATTATGTATTATTATTATTATGATATAAACATTTAATTAATTTACAGAAAATAGTTTAGAATTGTAATATTGTAACAAAAATTAAATAAGAATCAATTATATTTAACACATTTTACGCATGCATGCATGCGTGTGTGTGTGTGTAAAAGTTGTTAAATATAATTTGTTATATATTTGTATATATTTATATATTATACATTTGAATATTTTTGCTATGCGAATGTAATTATATTTCTTAAAGTAAATATACTCACATATAAACACACATCACATATAAAAAATACATTACAATTGGCTTATTAATATCGGACCAAATTTATTATTGATGCATCCCTAAAAGTTAGATACCTATCATTGCATCTAAGTCTATATGCAGCAGTACTCTGCTGCTCTGCCTCTCTGGCTGGGAACTGATCATTCAATCTGCTTCCAGTCTTTCCACTTTACAAAGGGTGTTGTATGTCCCTGTGGTCAGCGTACGTGTGTGTGTGTGTGTGTGTGTGTGGGAACTGCTCCGTGGACTGTGTCCAGGACAGAGGACATACACACTCACACAGGGCTCTTCTATAGACCCTCAACTTCTCCCATTGATTTAGCAACGTTTGGACCTACAACTGACCCACATCCCATTCACACCACCGCAGCTCGGCAAGAAAGCGTCCACTCCCTCATAACCTTCCTTCCCCCACTCCAGGCCAGACGTGTTTACGGCCAGAGCTGGGGCTACAAGTCTTTGAGCCCCTTGTCTGGCATATGGAGCCCTGCAACAAAAGGGCCCTTGTAGAGAAAACACAAAGCAGGCCGGTCCATTTCCAGAGGGGGTGAAGTCAGAGCGGCAGTAAAGCCCAGATGATAGTTTGAGGGGGAAGGAAACTTCTCTTCTGATGGGAACACGTGCTGACTGACAGGAAAACGTACTGAAACCAGTTATCCGTACATCTGAATATCGATCAAAGAGATCTGCTGCTCGTGCATAGATGAGCAAGAAAGTTTAAATAATATGTGTTTTCATGCGTGTTCAAATATGCATGAGAGAAAACTTTGAGATACTGCTGAGATGCAGATGTTTGGGAACAAGCTGTTTTGCATATTCAGCATTATGAAGTGATGCATGTGAATTTTAAATAGCAGTTTGCTAATGGGGACATCGGGCAAGTTGTCACAAGATGCACATTTTCACTCAAAAGTCCCAACATCCCTTGTGAAATAGAAATACACGTCTTATTATGAAAACAATTTCCTTTGAAATAATATACTTAAGTGTGAACTGAATTGTGACACTTGAATTTCATGTTATTTACAATTAAGTTCAAATAATAATCAAGTATTTTACATGTGCTTTAGTATGTTAGTCAACACATCAAAATAAGTGTACTTCTTTAAAACATGACGAAAGATTTGAACTTTTTTATTATAATAATTTACTTTTTAATTTAACTTTTATTTTGACATTATTAAAAGTGTATATTTTAAAAGCATACCCAAGTGTGTTAAGAAACCTGATCATGAAAGTGTCTCTCTTAAAGTAACTTAAGAGGCCTTTTATATCAATATTACATTACATTCAACAACTAAAGTAGAGAGAAACTGAATACTAATATTAACAGAATATTATTACTTTTAAAGACTCTAGAATAAAGGGTCACTGGCATGAATACATCTCTTCCCCAATTAATGTCAAAAAATGTATTATCAAATGGAGTGATGTGCAGTATTGTCTGTTTCACTTTAGCTTTTTCCAACAGGCACTCATTGATTACTCAATAGGGCTGCTTCAAAACAGACGTTCATTGGATAAATGCTGTGATTATGTCCCGCCCACAGGATGCAGAGTCTTGCGGTGAATGGAGATGGGCTCATATGAAAACTGCGTCTTATACAGCGATGTGTACTATAACAAGTCTCTTTGAAGCTGTAGTCCCTTGTGAGGTAGTCGAAAGACAAACTGCTGTATATGTCTTGGTATTTGCTTGAAATGCTAGCCAATTTTTATAATACGTTTCAGTTTAACCTAAACATTTAGATGCGCTTTATGTAGACACATACAGGCTAGATTTTCTTGAAAAGGAACTCATATAAATAAATGCTAATGCGATGTTGGCATTCCCTTCACAAATTTTCTTGTCAAAAGGAACTAAAGATTCATTAATGCTGAACTTTGTGTCTCGGATCAGCGGCTCAGATTATTAGTCGAGAGTAAGTGATTATTCGATTGCTATACCAATGCATTATTAAATCAAACAACAACTAAACGCCTCAATCGCTTAATTGGAGACATCTTGTCTTCCCTGCACCGGAGTCAACACATTGTTCGACAGCTCTCAGCTCACTCAGTGGGGCGGGTCTAAGGTAAGATGGTCTTGTCAATCAATTATCGTGGGAGGGGCCTGTACAGAACTACGTCATTCTGACAGGAATCTCAGAACAGCCTGATTTGAGAAAGTGGATTTTAAAATAGGGATTTAAAAAAAAACTGGGTGGATTTTTATCATAATAGGATAGATGTGTACACACACCTCCAACACACATATATGTTCAAACAACTTGAAAAGTGAATTTTGCATCCGATGACCCCTTTAAGTTCTGAACTGAGTAATGATTTTAGACAACTAATTACATATTATTTCCAATTAAATTAAAATGTATTATAGTTTAAATTTACATTAAAAGCATTTAGTTGAACTTACGAGTGCTTTTATGACATCTTAAGTAGGATGTCAGTCCATCATCTTTATATGTCATCATATATGTAAAAAAACATTTGTAGTTACACATTTAAAATACATAAACTCTAAATGTAACATCAACAAACAAGTCAAATAAAATAATCAGGTGTCATGTGCAGTGGTAACATCAAAATCAAGTGCTTACTTTAGCCAAAAAATATTAAAAACTTGGGGAAACTTTCCCAAACCAACCCGTATATCACTTCTGCACATTTATTACAACTTTTTTTAAGTTACTTAAGTGTGTTAAGTCAGCATGATGTCTCTCTTTAAATAATTTGTTGCAATCTGTTTTTTACATAAGTGTATTTACCTACACAAATAACACTGTGTCATCAGTCCAGATAAAGTAAGGTGTCTCAACCCCCCACACTTAAAGTGTCTCAGACTTTAAGTGTGTCTCTCTGAGTAGTGATAAATATTCACTGGAGTAAAAAGTGTGACAAATAGCCCGTCTCCCTGTAGCGTATAGTCATTTAATTACTAAATGATCATTTAATGGTTTCTGAGGAGCACAGTGGACATGTTTACAAGAAGGGTCTCCCTATTTCAAAACCACATTTCTGAGAGGGCCATTATCTGTTCTCATCCACAGACAATTATCACGACGACTTTGTGTGTCTGTTCTCAGAATCATTTAGCGTTGATGGGGCTCAGAAACAGCATTTCATATCAACAGTTCGTTAACGCGGCTGCGCTGAGAGCCAGCAGAGAGCTGGTCGAAACCTCACAGCTACAGTTTAACCTCCCAAACGGCTGGAGGGTGGGTGGAGACACTTGTTTTTCTGCATTATGTAAGGCGTCTATAAGTAGCCCAGCAGCTTGCACATCCTTCCTCTCTAAGGAGAAAAACTGAGCAGACTTCACCCTTGTGTCTGGCAAGGGTTCAGACCTTCACGGACGCCGTCGTTAATTCACTTAGGCTTCATTAATAGCTATAAGATAACAACTAATTCACGGAAATAAAATATGAGCTGTTGGCATGTGTAAATATAAAACTTCAGTTTTCAGGGTCACATGATCCTTCAGAAATCACTCTAATATGTTATATAACATTTATGATATTATTTTTTTTTTCAAATCAATGCTGTTGTTTTGAACTCTTTATTCATTAAAAAAGACTGAAAGGAAAATGTAACATGGTTTCCACAAAAATTTTGCAGCACAACTGTTTTCAATATTGATAATAATCAGAATTTTTTGAGCAGCAAATCAGCATATTACAGACTGATTTCTGAAGATCATGTGACACTGAAGACTGGAGTAAATTATACTGAAAATACAGGAATAACTTATATTTTACTATATATTCACATAGAGAACACTTATTTTAAATTGTAATAATATTTCAATTTTTACAGAATTTATTGCATTTTTAATCAAATAAATGCAGGCTTGATGAACACAAGACATTCTCTCAGACATGAATGGTAGTCTATCTATTTATCCATCTATCTGTATACATATATGCATGATCTCCATGCTGACCGAGCCCGCATTGCTCCCCCAAGAAAGAACTCATCAGGTCTCCAGGAGGCCTTTATGTGGTGTGATTGTCCTTTTCTAAGCTCCTTTTCTACCGAGAAGCCCATCGTTGTACAATCTCCTCTATCTTCTCTTTTTTGCCTTTTGACTTGAGTCTCAAAAGAATTTATTCAGGCCTGCTGAGCACAATACCTGCAATTAAATAGGCACAAACACTGAGAGTTTGAGTTTAGAATATAAAAAAACACACAAGCTAATGTGTTGCATTAGTGCCCGGTGTCTAAAACATCCCATCCCACATCTAGAAGTGTTTTCACACTGCTTTTATGTGCAAAGATAATAGGCCTCTCCTGCATACGTGCATGGGCTTTAATCTGGCTTACTTGCACTTTGTCACAAACAAATAAAATATTTGCTTTCAGTTGTGCTTCTCCCTACCCAAATTGAACTTCTCCAGTCTTTATCAGTCACAAAAGAACAAGTGCTCTCAGGGATAGTGGCCTGTTTGCATTGCACTATCATTCATAGCTGGATTGTATGAGGTGTTGACGCTCCACTCTGTGATAAGACTTCATTGTGTGTTAAGAGACATGTCTTTTGACCAGACCTCAGCTTTGCTAATATTTGAAGTGTCTTCTTTCACAGGAGTTGATGTGGTGAGAACTGCTGTTGGTTTCTTTGCATGGTCCAGTGTAAATGTAAGAATGATGAAGAAGGTAAAGCCACCTGAAATTTCCAACTAAGGACACAATACTAGATTGGATAATTAATTAAGTTGTATAAATGTTCATGCATTTCAGATCTCAACCTTAGGTTGTTGGTGTCTTCCACTGTCTTTGTCCTTGCAATGAAAGTCAATGGGGCCCAAAACAGCACTGAAAAAAAAGTTTGAGTAAATAATTTACTTGGATCTTGTGATGGCAGGCAACGTCTTACAATCTGCTCAAAATAAACCAAAGACACCCAACTGATTCAAGTGTGCTGTTCAACTAAAGCTTGCTACTGTAAATCACTTACTCAAAATTGGTGATAATGGACTATTATGTACAGATGACTAATCCATTTAATGCAGCTGAACGCTCTTGGATCTCTGTAATTAATTACGACACTGCCTCGTTTCCATTCCTCTCAGGGGGTTTATAGGGACTCCGGAGCCTGTGAGGGGGATTTTGGGCTACGGTTGCCCAATGATGATGGTTGCCCTATAGTGAGGTTTCTCACAATAACACAATGAAGGTAGTGAAAATGGACGCAGGTTAAGAGTCATTTACAGCTGAATACCACAAATACAGGAGAGATAACTGTGTTTACTAATATTCATTTTAATGTGTCACACACAGAACCTTACATTAACCTGATAAGCAACACCTTTTCTGTGAGATTTACCATTATATGAGTTATTTGCATTATTGCTGAAGTTGCATATAATGCAACATATAGAAGGAACTTGTTTTTGGGAGGTCTCAAATTAATGGCTAGTTTGAGTTCATTCAAGGCTGATAAAGCTAAAATATTTCACTCAAAACTATAGCTCTTATACAAATGGTTATGTAAGTATAGGTAAAAAAAGTTATTATAACTTGCTAACATTATTTTTGTATCAGTAAAATGCTACTATATGTTTTTTATTACTATTTTTTATTTGTTTTTATATTTTCAGTTTTAATTTATAATTCAATTTTTTGTAATTATGTAGTGATTCTGTCATGTTTATTAGTTTGTTTTTTTTTTAAAATATTGATACAGTTTTATTGTTTTATTTCAGGGTTATTTATTTTAGTTCATCAACTTTAAATTAAAATGGGAAATGCTGAAACAAAAATAAGTTTGTTTTACTGTAAACCTGTAAAAAATATACACACACACTTGCAGTTAGCCATGTTTAGAGCTATTTTAGAAATAGACTTTCTTCATTTAGCTAGTTTATAATGATTTACAGTTCATCTGAGACCCAAGTTGTATTAAAGTTTGTGCTTGCTCTTTGTGAAACAGGACACAAGCAAACTTCCCTCACTCTTGAGGGGGTGTGAACCCGGCACTAAAGCACGCCACTTCAAAAGATGGGCGGGGTTAGAAGTTTCTGCTTATAAAATGAGATTCCAACAGTGGGGTTGTAACAGAAGCAGAGCCTGACATCCGTTGTTGAGCAGTTCAACTCATCCTTAACTGCATATAAAGAATCACAGCCAGGCATCTTGAAAATGCCATCAAATTTCCTCACGCCCTTCCTCGAGTTGGATGATGAATTCTGCAAGGTAAGAACACGAGTTTTGTTTTTTGAAACTGTTATGGATCTAGCTCATGCATTTAAACAAGAATCAAATCAATTTAAAGGAATAGCTCACTCAAAAAATGGAAACCCAGTCAATGTTGTTCCAATCCTTTGTGACTTTCTTTAAATATATTTTTTTGTACATTCAATACACGCCAATGGAGACCAAATAAACTGTTGCTTTAGATCACACTAACTTCAGAATACTTTTGTGTGAACTACACTCTTAAAAGTAAAGCTTCCAAAAGGGTGTTTTTGCAGTGATGCCATAGAACCATTTGTTGGTTCCCAAAATAACCTTTCAGTGAACAGTTCCTAAAATAACCATTTTGAAGAACATTCTAAAAATCTAAAGAACCTTTTTTTGACTATAAAGAAAATGTTCTGCATTTGAAAGGTTCCATGGATGTTCAAGATCCATTGATGCCAATAAAGAACCTTTATTTTTAAGAGTGTATTTGTGGTTCACATGCATTTCTATAGTTGTTTTCTTGCTTCATTGAAACTTGCGCACCACACAGTATACTGAGGTCTCTCTCTTTCTCTGTTCCCAGAGTTTCCACGGTATTGATCTGACAGAAGCCACACAGAAGCAGCGTGTGGTGGGATTCCAGCGCAGGCATTCCCTGTGCCCTGTGACTCTTCCCAACTCTAAATTCAACAGCAACGACAGCAGCCCCTGGCCTCTGCCGGCCATCAACCAACACTGGAGCCACGAGAAGAAGCTACAGCTGCCGCGTTCCTCCCTGAACCAGATCCCCTTCAGAGTAGACCGCTCTGTAAGCATGATCGAAGGCCATGTGACCTGCGAGAGCCTGATGCCCAGCCCTCTTCCACCGCCGCCGGGTCTCAGCATCAGCAACAGCTCCATGACCTGCCCAAAGGCACTGGAAATGACCTCTACAGCACCGATGTCCACCCGCTACAAGACGGAGCTCTGCCGCACCTACGAGGAAAGCACCACCTGCAAATACGGAGCCAAATGCCAGTTCGCTCACGGGATGGAGGAGCTTAGAGGCCTCAACAGGCACCCAAAGTACAAGACCGAGCCGTGTCGCACCTTTCACACCATCGGCTTCTGCCCCTACGGCGCTCGGTGTCACTTCATACACAACGCAGATGAGCAGAACGGGCTTTCGGAGAACACAATGAGCATCCGAGAGCGACCGCAGCTCCGCCAGAGCGTCAGCTTCAGCGGCTTCTCCTCGCAAACTCAAACTCTCAGCGGTTTCCACGCTGTTCCGGATGCCCTAGCCTTCTCCAGATCTTCGTCCGTGTCTCCGCCGCCGTCCACCGGGAGTCCCGACCTGCTGTCTCCTTTGTTCCCCGAACCGGGGACTTTGAAGCACAGTCACCCCTTTGCAGATCTGGGTGCCAGCAGGAGCTTCTATGCCATCAGCGACTCAGAGAGCGTGCAGAACCTGGCGTATGCGCTCACGGGCCTGCAGCGAAGCACCTCGGCGGACTCTCTCTCCGATCAGGACGGCTACACCAGCTCCAGCAGTCTGAGCGGCTGCGACTCTCCTGGAATCGACGGTCGACGACTGCCCATCTTCAGTCGCCTGTCTGTCTCAGACGACTAGAAACCATTACCTGTGCATATTGCATGCACGCCAAAGCAGATGTTTTTTCTGCAAATGTAATGAACGCAATGTATACTGTTGTATACCAGTCTGAAGCTGCAGTGGGAACTTAACTTTAGGTTATTTGTTTCGGCAATCGCTCTGTGGTGTTTCTGCAGGACCAGCCTTCCCAAGCCACCCATCTGTAGTCTAACCAAAGCCGAGCAACTTAGAGTATATACTTCTAGTGTAACGTCTAACCCGCTCCCTGAACATACTGTAGCCTTTAGTCAAGGCATTTGTATACGGACAGTATTACTGAGTAGTTTTAACCATAGTCCTTTGTAAAAACGTATTTATTGCTTTGTTGTAATATGCATTGGTTGTTTTTGTTTTATATGCATTTTGAAGAAGGAAGAATGTAGATAAGGCTTTTTGTTTGTTTCTTTGAGCCCACCTGTCTGCTTTGCACGAGCTATATCTCTTAGCTTTAATTAATGAAAACCAGCTGCTCACAGTCTCAAAGTTGGAATCTCAGGATCCTTTAAAGTGCTATCGACACACTCCACGTTCTTTGTAAGTAATAGCAGTAAGAGATATCCACAAGGAAGAGTCAAAGATGTTCATATGCAAGCCAGCGTGAATCTGAACGTGACAATGTACCAGAATGAAGTCAAGTTATACTACGGCCTTCGTCTTTTGCACTCTGAGAGGCGAAACTTGTCATTTGCAAGTAATAACATGAACTGTGAGTTCTGATGTTCATAGGTTGTATTTCATTGCTGTTTTTTCTCATCTTTTTGCCTTGTGATAAGACACGCTTTTGCCTTTTGTTAACTTAAAACTTATTTATTTAGTTTTTCGAAGTGGGAAAACAGTATATTGTGTTGTGCTTTCGTTTCATGTTTGTTTATATATAATTTAAATAAACTGTTTACATTCCATGGGATGGCAATGCCCATTTTCATTATAATATATTGTTTTCAAATAAAGTTTGAAGGGAACAGAAAATATATTTTGCCTCATTCATTAACATATCTTCTAAAGTGATACTAAATGTCAGTGTGTGGCTATTTACTCACTTTCTGGTGAAACTTCTCAAGCATTGCTTATTACAATGTGATGCCCTCCGCTCGCATTTAATTTTAAACACAACACAAACACCCCCTCCATCTGCCTTCTAGAAAGAAAGAAAAATGCATACTTGACAGCTCTTTTAATTATTCAAGCTGAAAACACACACAAAGGACAAGGGAACAGATGAAGGCTTTTGTGTGTTGCTTTGCTCATTGTTCCAGTATTTGAGCATGGAAGACTAAGAAACATCCCACTGTCACACACGGTCATGGACAATAGCCAAAGGTCTTGCTGCCTTTTATTGAGACAAGGCTGGGCACTAAATGAAATGCAGGGGCATTTCTCACATCAGGGCTCCTTTGTGAGGCCAATCTCCTTTTCTTAACAACATCTGTATGCTAATGGCGTGGCAGAAGGGAGGAGTGATTTGCAAGTCTATTGCAGAGCGGTAGGTCTTACCAGACACTGCAGGCTCCACACATGGAACTGAGAGGCCTGGGGAGGCGGGGGTATTCATCAGGACACTTGAATCACTTCTGCTAAAGCCTGAGAACCATGACATGATTTCACTGTTTATGCTCCTTGTTCAGATCCCCACAGTCTGACAAGCACTACAGCAATCCCTCCATTTTAACACCCCAAAACACACTGGCGTTTGCTTTCAGTTCTTGTTGTGATTTTAAGCTGTAATATCTTCTCTTTTCTCCAAATCACTAAAGGGGCTTTCAGGGGCAACTCATGCTACAGACTTAGTTTGGAGCTACTGCCACCTTGTGGTTAATATAGAAAAAAGGCTCTGTATAGGATATGCACATGGTTGGAAAATATATAATATTCCTTTTGAGGCTATTTTGCTTCCATAATTTGTCTTCATTCGCATAAGTGGGAATAAAAGATCCAAAATACACATTTAAGTGTGTTTTATTGCACTTGATCTATTTGCATCTGTAATTCAATTCTCATATCTTTAAAGAATTTTCTCGATCAGTTCCTATATATTACAACGGGTTTTACAAAGGGTTTTTTCTGATTGACAATATTTTAACCCCCCAAATAAACATGGTTTATTTATTTATTCATTCATTTTCGGCTGCTGATTGAGTTTTTTTTTTAAAGACTGTATTTTTTTTTACTTTAATATGTCAACAAAATTAAATAAGACTTTCTTCTGGAAATGTTTGGGAAATAGTGCATATTTAATTATATAATACATATTTAAACAACATTTCAGAAAATGTGTAATACAAATGTACTGTGATTAATCAACTGGTGTAAATATGGTAATATATATTTGTTAAAATGTCTGCCCTTTTAACCAGTTGTGTCTTGCCTTAATTATAAAATTAAAAAGTAATAAAAAATTGAACTTAATTGAATCAACAAATTAATATAAGCGAATAATAAAAAATAAACAAAAGGAGTAACATCAGACAATATATAAAAGATATTCCATCCATCTTGTAAATGATGCAGCTCTCCTTTCTGACCACACGAGGTCAGCAGAACTTTTCAGACCACCCTAGGAACTTTTTTCCCCCAAAAAAGTGACTAGCGACAAATCTAGCGACTTTTTGGACAAACCGAGTCTCTTTGACTTACGAATCTCTCACTGGTACTACCGCACTAGAGCGAGATCTTGCTTGCCTTTCACAGCGCGCACACACCTCTCTCTCTCGCTCTCTCTCTCTGCTCTGCTCTCTCGAGCAGTACATTCAGTTAAAATAGATGATGTTGCTTCTCTAATTTTACATGCAAATATAGCCGAAAACACAGCACAGGAATTGTCTTTGTCTTTGCTTATGTTATGTTTATGTTATGTTACTTATGTTATGTTATGTTATGTTATGTTATGTTATGTTATGTTATGTTATGTTATGTTACTTATGTTACATATGTTATGTTACATATGTTAGTTATGTTATTATGTTACTTGTTATGTTACTTATGTTATGTTATGTTATGTTACTTATGTTATGTTACTTATGTTATGTTATGTTATGTTATGTTATATGTTATGTTATGTTTGTTATGTTAACTTATGTGTTATTATGTTATATGTTACTTATGCTCTCTCCCCCAACAACTAGGTAGGATCTGCCCCAGAGTCCAGTCGTATGTAATACTGCCTCAGGCCTGGGCCAGTCCATATCAGTGTCTCCACATGTTACCTCCCTTCGGGCAGGATGTGGCCTCTGTAGTGCCCTTCTCCGGAAGGCTCTCTTCCCTGATGTTATTTCCAAGCTGTAACAACAAATTGGAAATACTTGAAGCCATCTTTCACTGAAGGTCGAAATCCCTTCCGATTCCGTGGGGAAAGGAACAGCGGCTTGGCTATCTCCAGCAGTGATGTACTCAGCGGTCCCTGCGGGCACCAAGGTTAGTGAATTTGCGCTGGGGCGGTGGGAAGGTTGCAACCTCTTGCATGGCATTTGTCTGTCACGCACTCGCTTGACAACATCTGCATGCCACAAGGTTGTGACGGGGTTCAGCTTGTGGCGCTTTCCATAGGACCCCTATGTCGTCACGACATAACTCGTAGTGACCGACAGATAGGGAACGTCTAGGTTACGTACGTAACCCCCGTTCCCTGATGGAGGGAACGGAGACGTTATGTCCCCATGCCACAATCTTGAACCATCGCTGGTTGCCCAGGACTCGTCTCGGCTCCTCAGTGTAAAACCTAATCAGTGGACGCACCTGTCGCCCTTTTATACCCGTGTACACGGGGAGTGTCTCAGGTATGCAAAATCCACTAGCCAATTTCATTGGCGTTTTCTCTTAAGCCAGAGATGATCGGGGCTTCCAGGTAAATCCTCTATGTCGTCACGACATAACGTCTCCGTTCCCTCCATTTGCGTACGTTACCTAGACGCTATGTTATGTTTTGTTTTGTTATGTTATGTTGTGTTACTTATGTTACATATGTTATGTTATGTTGTGTTACTTATGTTACATATGTTATGTTATGATGTGTTAGGTGTATTTGATTTCATCAGACGACGGCTCGATTATAAATCAGGATTTTGTTTGCAGATTAACATCTTGGAAGGGAGAGCTGGTCATGTAGTTTTAAAGGGACACATTTCAGTCACTATTTCATATTTATCCCATTGACTGAAACAGAAACAGCAAATTAAATAAATGAAAACAGTTTTATTGAGAATTTGTCTAAATTAAAATACTATGTGAGCACAGAGAGGCAAACAAATGTAAAAGGCAATAGGACATAAAAAAGGCAATATGGCGCGATGACGTCATGGATATGCTTATTGGCGCGTGACGTCATCTGGCGACATTTATCGACTTTCCGGACTGGCTTTAGCTACTTTCCATTGAAAAAAGTTGGCAACACCAGATTAAATCTGTTTTCCTCTTGGGGCTCAGTCGCCCATTAAGACACTTTAAGATGTCAGTGCTTTCACTAAAAGTTTAAAACGAATAGATCCATTTAATTCCGAGCAGTTCCTGATTCATTTGACTGCTATTCCACTGGGAGCTATTAAAGGACTCTTGCATTATGCACAATTTAACATGCATTAAGTAGCCTAAATATCCTGATGATATTGTGCATTTCATTTGCATAGCGCTTTTCATAAAATGTTTCCAAAGCAGCTTTATCCAAAATGTGCTGTAACGTCTCAAGTGTTCCTGCCAAAATCAACTTTGACGGGAAAAACAATGACAGCGGGGGGGAGCATTTCCGGCCCTGGCACCGACAACATGACTTAATAAATATTACATTATTTGATACAGTAAGACAATGTTCAATGCATAAAGATAATGATTATGGATGGATAATGATGTAGCCTACATAGTCTATCTTAAAAAGACTGCAGATGCAAGGTGTAGTCTGAAGAATACTAACGAGTGTAAGAAATTAATATGAACATCATTAAATGATAACGCTGCACAATTGAGTGAGTAAGGGTGTTTCTTTTACAGGAAACAGCTACTGGCGAACAGCATTTATCCCCCATGTTTTTCCTCTCACAAGTATAAATCAGCCTGAAGATTGTGTTGTCGTCTATTCACTCCAAAGCTGCATGACTTTGTTTCCCCATTAAGAAGAAATATAGGTGTTATTTTATTTTAGGTGAACTATCCCTTTAATACTTTAATCACAGTTTCATTAGAATATGTAGAGGACTGTGAGAGTCACTTTTGTCAAATGTAAATAAAAATATATTGTGAAAAATACATGCATTGAATGTGCATTAGTAGATTACTTCCTATCTTAAAAGTATATATATAAACACTAGTTGTATGCTAGTGCACTACTTGTTCCACAAGAGGTTCAGTAAAAGGCTTCAAATGCACCTAAACAGAAACAGCGCCATCTGTCTGCTGAATACTGTAACAGAATATTAGTGACGTGACCAGGGTTTGAAATTAACACCCGCCAAACCGGGGGTAAAAAATCAGCTGTGGCTAAAAATCACTAGCCAATTTGGCAGGTTACTTTTCCTAAGTTATGTTCAATCATTAATTTCTTGGGGAAGTTCGTGCAAGCCAAATCTGCCAGGTTTAGTGCAAAAACTTGAACTCATGAGACATTATCGAGTATATTGCCAAAAACAAACAAAACACACTTATAGAGTGCACTCATACGCGACTAAGGCCCTGTCCCAAAAGGAACACTTCATGTGCACTTGCCTTACGGACTTACAATTGCCGCCGCGTGTGCATGTCCGTTATATCCACGAGACCTCAGAGTGTCCCATTGCTCATTTCAGGGTTCAGAAGGGTGCTCGTGAGCACCCCCTTCAGCTGAGCCCACACTGGGACAAGCTCCGCAGCAGTATTCTACTCAACAGTCAAAGCGGCATTACGTCACGAAAGTGCGGACTCAGAGGAAGACCGCAAGGGTTTAGGGTGCCCTTTAAAGATAATTTAAAGAGACTTATGTTTTAGACACCATATTGCCTGTTTTTGCTCTATTTCACCAACAAATAATATTCTAAACACAGCTACAGCATTTGTGCGTCTCTGAGCAACATGACAGTGTTTAGTTTCTGAAGGAATCAGTCGTTTAAATGATTCGGTTCAATCGCAATGACTCGCTTATTAACACTGACTTACTGCCACCTACTGGCAATTTTAATTTGATATCTAAACAAAGTATATTTTCATTTTTAAATAATTTCAAATATCAGTATTCAACATTTCATGTTTAAAATATCAAAATTTATTTATGCTTTTGTAACTTCAGGTTAAAGCATTTCATGTCCCTCTAAGCTGTATTAACATGTGCAAATACATCTGAATGCCATAAACGTCTGCAAATATGAATTTTATTGATACTGATTTCATTTGTTAAGTAACAGCCTAAATGTATTATTATTATAATTGATTGATTGCATGTAAGAATTTTATAGCTAAATAAATTTAATTAAAATGGCTTTATAAAGGTAAAAGTGCCCATAAAAGGTTCAAATAAATTTAAACTTATTTGAAAATATTAATTTATATCACTGCTGTGAACTTACCACACAGAATATGAAGAATATCAAAAACTGTAGGAGTCAGCTGTCCACGGTAGTCCTTAAGATATCAGCACATTAACTCGCTCAGCAAAATATTGTCTAATTATCTTTATCGATAAAATCCCAGAAAAAATATGAAGATACTTTATTTTTTGTCAATATCGCACACCCTTAGTAGCCTACTGACACAAAATTATTTGCATGATGATTTGTCACATCCAGTGTAGATAGCCTCAAGCTATTGGTTTATTTCCGTTTTTTTTTTTTTTTTGCTAGTTGCAGTAATGAATGGCCGGTAACTTAAAAAAATTGGCAGCCAAATTGGCAGGTGAGTGAAAAAGTTATTTTCAATCCCTGGACGTGACATAAAGCCAAGTATGGTGACCCATACTCCTCTGAATTTGTCCCATCCAAGTACACACACACAGTAGTGAACACACACACACTATGAACACACACCCGGAGCAGTGGGCAGCCATTTATGCGGCAGTGACCGGGGGGCAGTTGGGGGTTCAGTGCCTTGTTCAAGAGCACCTCAGTCGTGGTATTGAGTGTGGAGAGAGTGCTGGACATTCACTCCCCCCCCCTACCAACCCCCACACTGAAGAAGACAAACTACGGGTCCTTGCCCCCAGCCTGCGGTGTCGACAGCATCCTGAACGAGATGCTGAACACATAGACCAACGCTTCAAACTGGCCATGCTAAAACTGTTCAATGATGTTCTGTGTTCTCGGGAGATCTGGAACAAAGCCTCATCAGCCCCATTCACAAGAGCGGAGACAAACTAGACCCCAACAACTACCGAGGCATCTGTGTGAACAGTAACCTGGGGAAGGTTCTCTGCAGCATCTTAAACACCAGACTGCTACACTTCCTTATGAAGCACAATGCCTTGAGTAAATTCCAAATTGGCTTTCTTCCAAAATGTCGCACATCCGACCACATTTTTACATTACAAACACTAATTGACAAATATGTACATCAAAACAAAGGAAAAATCTTTGCTTGTTTCATTGATTTCAAGAAAGTATTCGATTCAATCTGGTATGAAGGATTATACCTAAAACTTATCGACAGTGGAATAGGGGAAAAATTCTACGATTTGATCAAATCAATGTACACAGCCAGCCAATGTGTGGTTAAAATTGGAAACCAAAGAACCGAATTCTTCCCCCAGGGGCGTGGAGTGAGACAGGGCTGCAGTTTAAGCCCCACCCTCTTCAACATTTACATCAACCAATTGGCCAACATATTAGAACACGGTCCCATTCAAGGTCTCACTCTACACGACACAGAGATAAAGTGTCTTCTCTATGCAGATGACCTGGTCCTCCTGTCGCCCACTGAAGAGGGGCTTCAGGACAGCCTGAATCTGCTGGAGGATTTCTGTCAGTCCTGGGCCTTGACGGTCAACCTCCAAAAAACTAGAGTCATGATGTTCCAGGATTGCGAAAGACGCTTGGATCTGACCCGCCTCAATCAGAGGAGTTATTTTAGTGCACGACAGAATAGCTGGAAAGACGTTCAAGGCTAAACAGCCAAACCATTCCAGAGATGAACTCTCTACACAAAAACAACAATTAAGAATAGCTTACAGCAGGAATGCACAAAAGATACAGCAAGTGTAATGCAGAGCCAGAAGAGCAAAAACAGAGTGGTTCAGAAGTACAGGTGAGAATGAACTGAAAATGAAGAGAGGTTCAGATGAGAGCGAACATAAAACACATTTCTGATTCAAGAGGATGAACGCACGCTGAAAACACAATGTCTGCAAAAGAACGGTCAAGGCATGTCCTACACTGGAGTCGAACCCACGACCTGAAAGGTTCAGGGCCAGTGTGTCACTCAGTCGATGTACATTCAACAGGCTGCCGAAGAGAGCTTTCAATGTGAGAAGGATCACATAAATGCATTATTTAGCATACTGACCCATTTATCAAGCTAATATATCTTATGCTAACATAGCTTACGGTTAACCGGAGAGCTGAAGTGTCTCATTAGAAAGAACAGCAACTGCTTAGTATGCTAAGCTAACTAACATAAGTCAGCTTCGGAGAGGTATTTCTCAAGAACCGTAGTGAATATCAAAAATCTGTTCAGTCGTTTCTCTGCGGCTCGGTCCAAAGATCATCTGATCAGACTTTGGACAAAATTTGACTAAATTTGTAAGAGGAGAGCATGATTTTATAATGACTAACTGCTAAACAGTTATAAGTTCCCTTTCAAGGGAACTCATTGCGTATTTACATAGTTTCCTCACTCTGTATTTAACGTACAAACAGCAGTCTATGAATTATTTAATAAAATAATTTGAATGAGTCATGTATCATGCGTGTCTGCATAAAATAGCTCTGAATTATGATACAGGATACCGTTTTAGATGTTATTTGGATATTGGCTTTCAGAATATATTTTCTTGGTTTAGCTAGTGGTTAAGATTTGGGCTGAGCGGGTATTTGAACAGGGCCGAGACTCACACAATCGACACTGTTCTCACACTTTCACGCATTGAAAAGCACCCTCAAATGAAAGCAAGAGCACCATCAGTTTAAACTATAATAATAAGATATTGGTGAAACAGACTTGGGGTGAATCCAATTTCTCTGTCTTACCCCTTCCCCTTCGTCTTACCCCTAGCCCTTGTCCCTCGAAACCGAGTGGTAAGCGCTAGGGGTGAAAACATCCCCCTATGAAATGAGACACCACTTGGTTACTGTTACGTCATCATACATCGTCGCTAGCTGGCTGCTACGTCACCAGAGGCGACAAGTGTTGATTACAAACGTCTGCAAGCGTGTGTGTGTCGATTGCGTGGGTTTTAGTGATGTTTTCTCTAGTCAGAGAAATGCGGGACTGTTGAGCAAATCAGCAATGTAACGTTAGCGTGGAAAAATAGAGATTTTTTTAAACGTTTCAATTAAGAACATAGTCGCTGATATATATGTACAGGACTGTGTAGGGCACAAAACAAGACTGTCATAATTTTAAATAAATTATTTAAGCCGAAAATACTTACATTTATGGGACTCTCTGGATGATCTGGCGGCAGTGTATTCTGGGTACCCCTTGGTTTCAATTAAGCTCGCGAAAATGCTTGGTTTGAAGGGATATCTACCCCTTCCCCTTACCCCTACCCCTCGGTCAAAACGAGAATTGGGACAGCCCTTACTCTCACGTGAACGCTCAAAACTAATGGGAAGGGGTAAGACAGAGAATTGGGATTCACCCTTGGTGACCTCTCTAGTGCGTATTAGTGTTTGCGCTCTGTTACATAGTAGCATTGAGCAATATAGCCAATTATATCTGTTAATTTCTTGAACTCCTGTGTTTGGCTAATGCGTTCAAGTTAGTCGGAATTCGCTCACCACTCAAAACGGCTTTTAGCATTAAGTAAAGAAGCACCACAATGTATGCACATGCTTTCCTGAATGCAAACACGCATGTGCTTTCCTGCACAATAGTGATGCGCGGATGAGCTAAAACGTCACCAGAATTCGCAGCTTCAAATAAATAATCCACCCGCCAAGTGCCCACACCTATGGTTTTGTCTGAATTCGAAAAGCGCACCCGACCCGCACCCGATCGTCACATTCAAGGTTCAAATGGTCATGAAAAACCTGGAATAGCCATGGAATTTTAAAACAGCAATTTTCAGGCATGGAAAATTTTGAAAAAAATTAAATAAACCCAGGACGTTTTGGAAAAGTCATGTTTCACAATTCTCTGTACAATATAATTATGTTTAATCAGGTGCTTAGTACAGCATAGCGTATTTATGGCATTACTCATTCCCGCAGCTTTAGACTTTAAAATGAGGGAAATTCCTGCAAAACATTTATTCATATATATAGGTTAGATGAGTAAATAAATCCACACAACCCATCAGATCAAATCAGTCATTTGAAAACAGTGTGAGTGATTCAGCTGGACCGCGTCTTCTCTGTTTGACCTTCTCTTCACATCGGCGCACGCTGCGAATGCGATACTTTAGCTCACGTTTCGGTACAGTTGACTGAATTTTCAATTGCCTAATCGGTCATTGTTGCATCGTCACAAACATGTATTATTTACACGTATTTTTAAGCCTTTTGGTACTCGCGCGCTCCAGAGGTGCTTTTCTGTGCACTCACATTCACATCCAAAGCATGGCTTGTTGCTTTTAAGTGACCAAATACACACAATATGACGTCAAAATGGTCGTCCTGGCGAGTAACCTCATAAGCACTGTTGGTTTTGTCTTCAGTTATTGTAAACAGTTACGAATGAAAACGCATGTGTATCAGTATTGGATCCGTGAAAATAGGTCTTGAGACAGCATCCTAATAAAGCTGTGCATTTTTTCATTGATATTAATCAAACAACAAAAGACAGAAAATCCCTCACTGCTCTTGACTAAATAATGTTTTGTTGAATAACTTTAATATGTTAGTTTACAGTTTATTCAATTTCTGTAGGCTATTTAACACACGTGCATATTTCATACATGCATGTGATGTGGCTTGTTTATCTGTGGAGGAAATCACACACATGCGTCGTGGTGCTCTCCATACTGTTGGACGCTGGTAACTCGGAGGAGAAGAATTATTGAATAAAGTTATTATTTTAGTTTTCTTCGCAAACAAAAATTATTCTCGTAAAATTACAGTTGAATCCTGGATGCCACATGGACTGTTTTAAAGGGGTCATCGGACGCAAAATTCACTTTACAAGTTGTTAGAACATAAATGTGTGTTGGAGGTGTGTGTACACATCCATCCTATAATGATAAAATCCACCCAGTGTTTTTGTTTAAAGCCTATTTTAAAATCCCCTTTCTCAAATCAGGCTGTTCTGAGATTCCTGTCAGAATGAGGTAGTTTTGTACAGGCCCCTCCCACAATAGTTGATTGACAAGACCATCTTAACTTAGACCCGCCCCCCTGAGTGAGCTGAGAGCTAACCACCATTTTGTTGACTCCGGTGCAGGGGAAAATCAGAAGTAGATGTCTCCGATTAAGCGATTTAGGCATTTAGTTGTTGGATGTAATTATGATTATAGAAATCATCATTTACTCTCGACATCTGAGCTGCTGAAGACGCAGAGCATTAACGTTACTTTCGTTTTGAAGGGAATGCGCCGATCCTGATCTACCTAAATGTGTCTATGTTCGCACAAATCATTCATGATCCAGCCTCGCCTACAGAAGAAGTGAGTATAAAGGTTTTTTTATGAATCTTTGCAAATCGCCTTTCCTAATAATGTGCTAGTTGTGCAGTTTTGCAGCTAAAGTAAACAGTACTGCTCATCACTCACGAAGAGAGGGGCGGAGTCAGCAGAGCTGATTAGCATTTAAAGCAACATGGACTAAAAAACAGTGTGCTGAAAACAGAGCAGATTTTGACAGGGTAAAGAAGGTGTTTTTTTACACTACCATTGAGATATTTAACCAATGTTATAGACTTTTCATTAAGACCCTAAAGAATCAAATCAACTTGTGGAAAATGGGCATCCGATGACCCCTTTAACAATGTCCTTATTATGTTTCTGGGCCTGGGAACATCAGTTGTGTTGCTGTCTATGAAGGGTCAGAAAGCTCTCGGATTTCATTGAAAATATCTTAATTTGTGTTCTGAGGATGAACAAAGGTCTTACAGGTTTGGAACGACATGAGAGTGAGTGCATTTTAATTACATAATTTTTTTTGGGGGGTGAACTAACCCTTTAAGATTTAAAAATATGTTTTCCATGTTGTGCGGTGTGAGAAAAGTGACGGTATATTGATGTTGATATTTGTGAGGTATCCCTTCTAGCTGAGCTCTTCAGATCTGGGCTGAAGCAGTAGGACATCCGGGGATTTCTTTGAATACTCTTTTATGAACAGTGAGGTTCTGGACATAGGCCTACTACTCTTTTTACATACAGTTTCAGAGTTTCCCACTTGTAAATACGACATTGTTTGGTCATTCATTTACTTGAAAGGCGTAATTACGATATTTAAGATCTGGCTTGAATCACATAAAGCAATAACGAGCAACAGTGCTGATGTTTTCTGAGGTGATGATCCCAGCTACCCTGATATTCAGAAAAACAGTGTGATTATAACATGACATATGATACTGCTTTTACACAACAGCAACTTACATTTTAGACACAATAGTTCACAATTTTTGCCAGTTTAAACCATGGCATTTCATTTCATGACTCATTCACTTGTTCCTGAATGATCGAATCCTTTATGATTCAATGACTCACTCATAAAGACATTCACTTATTGCCACCTATTGGCAAACAATTATGTAACCTGCAGAAAGATCTTTGAAAATGAAAAGGTCAAGAAAAAATATAAACTTCGTATTTAAAGTTGCTGTTTATTATAGCTTACACAAACCTTTTTCTAAATATTAAAAATCGTTGGAAGACTAGAGTCACTAGTAAACATTATGTATTTTCCCTCAGTCAGTAAACTTAATATTAACCTTAATTAAATTGTATAACATGCTTCCAATGTCCTCTATAATTGTTTTATATTGCTTTAGATGCCATAAAATGCAAATCATGTTCAATAGCATGCACTGTTTGGTGTACACAAAGCAATGCGCTTCTTCCTCTTTTTGATTTATTTATGTATTATATATATTTTTTGTAAGTATTTTTTTTTTCGAGGTAATTTTAATCCCAAATAAAAAAATATAGAATAACAACAGGACGGTTAATATAACAGGCAGATAAAGATTTGATAAAATCATAGTAACACTTTAAAATAATCTGAATGGAAAATACAGATCTTCAGATGTAACTAATTCAGAGGGTGAATTCAGGCTAATTGGGACATGGGGTCTCTCTTTATTTTTTGCAGAACAGAGAAAGGGTAGTTTACTAAGACACTTAATGCAGTTCAAATCAGTAACTCTTTCAGTAAGTTTGGGGAAGACAGGAGTCACAGCCCTGGAGCCTGGAGTCTGTGCTGCTCAACCCAGCTCACCCAACACTGATATCATCACATCATAGCAGACTGGAGCATTTACTGGAGCAGCATTTCTCAACTGTGTCCACTTCAACCTCCAAGACCGTTAAATATATCAACTGGGACATAGCATGGCAAGAGAAGAAGAAAATGGAGACTTCTGACGGCATATGAAACTGTTTGTAAACTCGCGCAGGATATTTTAGTGAAATGCATCAGTTCGAGTCAGTTATTATGTAAAGCTTCACGGACTATGAGCATGTTTTTTAGGTTTTGTATGCATGCTTCTCAGTTCTGTCGGGATGTTTTCGAGAGGTAGGTGTCTACTGTAAACGTTTCTTTGTTATCTTTTGTCTGAAATTTCATTTTTAGCCTAAATGTCCTATTGTTATAGCCTATAAATTATGGGATTAAGCCTACATAGCTTACTTTCAGTTTAATTTTCATTCTTTTTAGTTTATTTGCTTATTGTTTTGCTTAAAAAACCCTTATGATGGACACAAAATCAAGGACCGTGATGTGGCCCGGCATGGCGCAGCCGGGGCCCCACCCTGGAGCCAGGCCCGGGGTTGGGGCTCGTATGCGAGCGCCTGATGGCCGGGCCTCTCCCCACGGGGTCCGGCCGGGCTCAGCCCGAAGGAGCGACGTGGTGCCGCCTTCCCGTGGGCTCACCACCTGCAGGAGGGACCATAAGGGGCCGGTGCTTAGAAGATCGGGCGGCAGTCGAAGGCGGGGGCCTCGACATCCCGATCCCTGGACACGGAAACTAGCTGTAGGGACGTGGAACGTCACCTCGCTGGCGGGGAAGGAGCCTGAGATTGTGCGTGAGGTTGAGAGGTTCCGACTAGAGATAGTCGGGATCACCTCCACGCACGGCTTGGGCTCTGGAACCACACTCCTTGAGAGAGGATGGACTCTTCACCACTCTGGAGTTGCCCATGGTGAGAGGTGGCGGGCTGGTGTGGGTTTGCTTATAGCCCCCCAGTTCAGCCGCCATGTGTTGGAGTTTACCCCGGTGAACGAGAGGGTCGTTTCCCTGCGCCTACGGGTCGGGGATAGGTATCTCACTGTCGTGTGTGCCTACGGCCCAAACGGCAGTGTTGAGTACCCGGCCTTCTTGGTGTCTCTGGGAGGGGTGCTGGAAAGTGCTCCAACTGGGGAATCCATCGTTCTACTGGGGGACTTCAATGCCCACGTGGGCAGCGACAGTGACACCTGGAGGGGCGTGATTGGGAGGAACGGCCCCCCTGATCTGAACCTGAGCGGTGTTCAGTTATTGGACTTTTGTGCTAGTTACAGTTTGTCCATAATGAACACCATGTTTAAGCATAAGGGTGTCCACCAGTGCATGTGGCATCAGGACACCCTAGGCGTAGGTCGATGATCGACTTTGTGGTCATTTCATCTGACCTTCGGCCGTATGTCTTGGACACTCGGGTGAAGAGAGGGGCGGAGCTGTCAACTGATCACCACCTGGTGGTGAGTTGGATCCGATGGCGGTGGAGGAAGCTGGACTGACTAGGCAAACCCAAACGTACTGTAAGGGTCTGCTGGGAATGTTTGGCCGAATCCCCTGTCAGAGAGATCTTCAACTCCCACCTCCGGTGGAGCTTCGACCGGATCCCGAGGGAGGCTGGAGATATTGAGTCAGAGTGGACCATGTTCTCCACCTCCATTGTCGACGCGGCCTCTCGGAGCTGTGGCCGTAAGGTCTCCGGTGCCTGTCGAGGCGGCAATCCCCGAACCGGTGGTGGACACCGGAAGTAAGGGATGCCGTCAAGCTGAAGAAGGAGTCCTATCGGGCCTGGTTGGCTTGTGGGACTCCTGAGGCAGCTGACGGGTACCGGCAGGCTAAGCAGAGTGCAGCCCGGGTGGTTGTGGAGGCAAAAATCGGGCCTGGGAGGAGTTCGGTGAGGCCATGGAGAAGGACTACGCGGTGGCCTCGAAGAGATTCTGGCAACAGTCGGTGCCTCAGGAGGGGGAAGCAGTGCCCCACCAATGCTGTTTACAGTGGAGGTGGGCGGCTGTTGACCTCAACTGGGGATGTCGTCGGACGGTGGAAGGAATACTTCGAGGATCTCCTCAATCCCGCCGTCACGTCTTCCATTGAGGAAGCAGAGGCTGGGGGCTCAGAGGTGGCCTCGTCCATCACCCGGGCTGAAGTCACTGAGGTAGTCAAGAAACTCCTCGGTGGCAAGGCACCGGGAGTGGATGAGATCCGCCCTGAGTACCTCAAGTCTCTGGATGTTGTGGGGCTGTCTTGGCTGACACGTCTCTACAGCATCACGTGGCGGTCGGGGACAGTACCTCTGGGATGGCAGATCGGGGTGGTGGTCCCTCTCTTCAAGAAGGGGGACCGGAGGGTGTGTTCCAACTACAGGGGGATCACACTTCTCAGCCTCCCCGGGAAAGTCTATGCCAGGGTACTGGAAAGGAGAATACGGCGATAGTAGAACCTCGGATTCAGGAGGAACAGTGTGGTTTTTCATCCCGGTCGTGGAACACTGGACCAGCTCTATACCCTCTCTAGGGTGCTGGATGGTTCATGGGAGTTTGCCCAACCAATCCACATGTGTTTTGTGGATTTGGAGAAGGCATTCGACTGTGTCCCTCGGGCATCCTGTGGAGGGTACTCGGGAGTATGGGGTCCGGGGTCCTTTGCTAAGGGCTGTCCGGTCCTGTACGACAGGAGCAGAAGCTTGGTTCGCATTGCTGGCAGTAAGTCAGACTTGTTCCCGGTGCATGTTGGACTCCGGCAGGGCTGCCCTTTGTCGCCGGTTCTGTTCATAATTTTTATGGACAGAATTTCTAGGCGCAGCCAGGGGCCAGAGGGTGTTGGGTTTGGGGACCACGCGATTTCATCTCTGCTCTTTGTGGATGATGTTGTGGTGCTGGCCACCTCAGACCAGGACCTTCAGCATGCACTGGGATGGTTTGCAGCCGAGTGTGAAGCGATTGGGATGATAATCAGCGCCTCCAAATCCGAGGCCATGGTCCTCAGTCGGAAAAGGGTGGCTTGCCCACTCCAGGTTGGTGGAGTGTTGCTACCTCAAGTGGAGGAGTTCAAGTATCTGGGGGTCTTGTTCACGAGTGAGGGAAGGATGGAACGGGAGATTGACAGACAGATCGGTGCAGCTTCTGCAGTAATGCGGTCGATGTACCGGTCTGTCGCGGTGAAGAAAGAGCTGAGCCGCAAGGCAAAGCTCTCGATTTACCGGTCAATCTACGTTCCTACTCTCACCTATGGTCATGAGCTTTGGGTCATGACCGAAAGGACAAGATCCCGGATACAGGCGGCCGAAATGAGCTTTCTCCGTAGGGTGGCTGGGCGCTCCCTTAGAGATAGGGTGAGAAGCTCAGTCACTCGGGAGGAGCTCAGAGTTGAGCCGCTGCTCCTACACATCGAGAGGGGTCAGCTGAGGTGGCTCGGGCATCTGTTCCGGATGCCTCCTGGACGCCTTCCCGGGAAGGTGTTCTGGGCGCGTCCCACCGGGAGGAGGCCCCGGGGAAGACCTAGGACATGCTGGAGAGACTATGTCTCCCGGCTGGCCTGGGAATGCCTCGGTGTCCCCCCGGAAGAGCTGGAGGAAGTGTCTAGGGAGAGGGAAGTCTGGGCATCTCTGCTTAGACTGCTGCCCCCGCGACCCGGCCCCGGATAAGCGGAAGAAGATGAATGAATGAATGAATGCTTATTGTTTTAAAAGCAATTCTTGCATTAATAATCAATTACATAATTTAAAATAAATTAAAAATGATGGTGGCAGTGACTTTATAAATAGGCTATTTCTTATAAAACCCGCTTAAAACTGCAGGCAGCACATGTACCGTTAAGTGCGCGCGTTCGTGTGGAACTAGGCTACATCAGCTATGTTCTTTTTTAAAAGCACTGCTCACCTTCATTTATTGTTATGTCGTTTGTAAGGATTTACTTTAGGGTTGAGTTTGGCCGAACTGGGCGAAAGTTGGGGACGTTTTCTTAACGTTTTCTTTCTCTTGACATTTTATTTTTTTAAGTGGGAGAATTATATGTACATATATATATATTGGTTATTCTATTTTTTATGTAAAAAACATGTTTAGGCGTGGTGGGTGTCTGTCCTGTCAGATAAGACCTGACCCCCCTTCAGACACTTCTAAAAAAGAGGAAGGGCAGCTGGAAAAATATGAGATTCCACCCTTATTTTTTTTAATTTCTTCTTAATTTCTCTATTTGTTTTATTATTATTATTTGCACAAACAGAGCAAGAATGTAATGTAAGTGTCTGTAATGCATTGGCATGGTTTGTTGCAGTGATGAAGTTGTCCGCTTTATCTCGATACTATAGGCTATACAACTATCTACAAAGTTTTCTCAAACATCCACAACATTAACAAAAACACGGGAATAGCATGCAGTTAATCTGACGAGATGCAATTTGCCTTCTTTTTTAATTCAATGCCATGAGAACACCATTAATAATACAATTAACGTATAAAAATACATAGATGCAAACATTTAAGTGCTTTTAAAGCATTACGTTTTCAGTGTTGTTGTTGTTTTGTTTTGTTTGTTTGTTTTTTACAAAAGGTTTTTGTATTTCGGCTATGATATGAGAAATGTGGTTTAACTCCAGATTTAATAACATGCCTGCTGAAAAACAATAGACACCATTACAACATTTGCAATGGTTCTGCTGGTTGTAATGGGACTTGCATTGGTTTTAATGGAAAGGGACCCTGTGGTTTCTTCTGGTAATTGGTCACCTTATATTGGTGGCTTGTTAAAACCACTGAATCCTAATGAAACATGTCCCAAAACACACTATAAAATATACTTTTTTAATGGTTTTAATGGTCAAAAGTTGATAGTTTGTTTGTTTGTAATGGTATTTGTTGGATAAATCATTATAATTTCTGTGATGGTTTCTATTGTTTGTTTGTTTTCCTTGGATTGGCTAATCGGGAGCACCAGGAGGCCATTTTGTTATTTCTTTTTTTTTTTTTGGAGGAGGAGGTGGGTCTGTGAGGGCCGTTGTTGTCTTGCCACTGGGTTGAGATATGCATACTGTCCCAGGCTGCCTGCACCCACAGCAAGCCCGCTCTTTTTATTTAATGTTTTACAGCCTCCCACTCTTTTATTTATTATTTTCTCACAGCCAACCCAGAGTGCAGCCTGCAGGTTGATGACGAAGATGATGATGATGATGATGATAACGTAGGGCCGTTGTCCTGAAATGTTATCCTACCTGTCAGATTGTCCTACCAGGGCTTACTGCGCATGTGCACATCAATATTGTGTCCTTTTTCTCACGCTGAACAACAATATTTAATGTATTTGTATTAATGTAAGGGGTAGGTTTAGGGTTGGGGTAGGTGCATATCTTAATAAAACACAATCTAATAGGTAGAAAAAATGTATTTATTATTGGTTTCTGGCTGTAGCTGTCTCCCTTCTAGCCACAACCACGAATAACACATATTTACTGTATTTGCATAACTGTAAGGGTAGGTTTATGGTTGTGGTAGGTGTGGACGATAATAAACCATAATTTGACACGTAGCATGCAACATCATTTGTTGGAGATATGTAAGCAAAAAATAATAGATTAAAAAATGGATAATAGAAAGCGCAAAGGCAGCACTGAAAAGGCCATAATAATAAAAAAGAAAGCTCTAGTAAAATACAATGAATTATAAAGGCTGTAGAGAACAGTGCACAGTTGCAGACTTATATACTGAGGTTTTAAATACATTATTTTAATATGGTCAATCATGAACTAAAGTGGGCCGGTCTAAAGCATGAAACTCCAGGGTTGAAAACGAGTCCCACTTCTGCCCTGGCAGGGATCGTTCTTTACTTTCCCAATTATCGTTCTGAAAAAAAAAAAAAAAACATTTCATAACACTATTCATAATTGTTGTGTGACGTCACAGCTTTATAGGAACGCACATCTTTACTTAAAAAAGCATAAAATAACCATTTATTCCAACATAGATAGTGTGTCCTAAATTGCGTAGGCCTACTGTTCAAGTAGGTATTACATTTCAATTTGAATTTACTTCACAACCATTCAAAAACTGTGCTCTAATAGTATAAATATATGTAGTATATATGAATTTTGGACATACTTATACCCGTTTAAATATCACATGACCTACCTACATCAGTTGCTTCACTTCACTGCCATTCATAAATCCTTTATAATAAAGTGTCCATCGAATACACAAAGAAGTTATAGGTCATCCAGGTACTTTTCTCCTACTGTACTTTACATACTATGAATTCAAACATACCACTTGCCTTGCATACTGTTTTTCGCAGACTATATGTATAGGCTAGTAGGGAATTATGCAATTACGGATGCAGCTTTACTCTCCCAATTAATTTGTATGCAAAGCATGCTTGTAGCTAAAAATGCACTGCTCAGTTTTAGTCAATTCAATACAAAATATTCATACACTCCCAACAAAAATGGGTTAAGTAACCTTCACATGTGTAAGTGGATTGAATGTAATGCAATGAAATTGTGATAAAATGTTCAATTGTGTTGCTTTAATAGAAAAAAACTAGAGAGTCAATCAGAAGCAAAGCCTTTTAAGAAGAAGACCTGTGCATTGCAGATCTGTTTATGTATTTTATTATTATTTGCCTTTATTGTCTTCATTTATGTGAAAGATTTATCTAAAGCACATTATGCCAAACCTGAAGACACTTATCTGCCAACACATCCTTCATCATTTAATTCACCAATCCCCCAAACACCACACATCTCCACATCCACCTGTCCTCCGTCTGCAAAGGCTTGTGGTGTTCAAGTAAAGGACAGGCCTGTGATTAAAGTTGGCCACCTTAACACATACGTGATCGGCTCTTACATGGAGCATCGTTTTGGTGAGACACAGATAAAGATGATTCCCATTGTTTGTCAAAGTGAGCAGGTGACGTTCAGCTGTGTGATGTGCTGTAACGGGACGACCGTGATCAGCTCAATACTCAATTCATAATGACCACTTTAACTTTGAATATGGCACTGCTACCATCACGTGCATTATCAAAAGCACATGTTTGACACCGACGCATGTTGCAATCACAGCCAATGGTGTCTCAGAGAGCATAACGTCCTTCCAACCTATTAGAAACAGAAATGTTCCAACAACCTTCCCGTATGAGTTCACAACCTGCATCTCTTTCATGTATGACTACAAGAGTGTGCTGAATTTAGTCCAGTCCATGGAGATGTTCAGACTGCTTGCCTGGTGCTCAAAGGGTGGTGATATATAAAACCAACTGTGATTCAGACATACAGAAGGTTCTGGACTATTATGAGAAAAAAGGTTTCGTGGAGATCATTCCGTGGACGATTAAAAAACACCTTAATGTGTCTCGCGGCTGGGATATAAATAAGTCACCGTGTCAGCTGCACTACTTTGGGCAAATCCCTGCGCTTAACGATTGTGTTTATCGTTACATGTACCAAAGTCGCTATGTGGCTCTACATGACTTAGATGAATTCATTCTGCCTCTCAAAGTGAAAACCTGGAAGGAGCTGTTGCCTGAGCTTGAGACCAAATACGGTTCTGATGTGGGCTTTGAGTTTGAGAATAACCAGTTCCCGGTCACTGCAAAGGCTTATGCGGATTATGAGCAAAACAAATGGAAAAACATACAAGGAGTGAATATTTTAAATTATATCATAGCGTTTCTATGCACAAATGATTGTAATGAATGACTGTGTGTCACTGGTCTCAGGTCTTTAGGGTTTATAATAATACATTAAAGTAATATGATAAAAAAATACCAGAGGTACGGAAATATTCTACTCAAGTAAAAGTACCATTACATTAGTGAAATTTTACTTAAGTACAAGTAAAAGTACCAGTCTAAAAAGCTACTCAAGTAAAGGTAAAAAGTAGCTCATTTAAAATTTACTCGGAGTAAAAATTACTTAAGTTACATTTTAACAATGGGAGGGAAAAATGGGATAGACCAAATGTGTCAAACTCAGTACCTGGAGGGCCACAGCCCTACACAGTGTAGATATAACCCTAATTAAACACATCTGATCCAGCTAAACTAATCATGTAGGCTTATTTGAAAACTACATGGTGTGTGTGTTGGAGCAGGGTTGGAAATAAACTCTTTAGGGCTCCGGCCCTCCAGGAACTGAGTTTGACACCCCTGGGATATGGGCCTATAGATCTCAAACTAGGTGTTTTTAATTAAAGGAATCAGTTATTTAGGATAAGACATTCGGGCTGTTACCAGGCAAATTAAATCAGTATCAACAAAATGTATCTTTGCAATGCAGAGGAAACACAGAAGCTTCATCTGAAGTGGCATTTTGATGCAGCCTATTTACACACTGTTTAAAGCAGGACACTAATTCATTCAGCCTGCAGTTACTAATGCAGAAATAATGTTTTGATATATAAGACATAAAATGTTGAATACTCATTTGAAATTATATAAAAAAATGAAAAGATACTTTACATGTGAAATTAAAACCACCAGTAGGTGTCACCAAGTCAGTGTTAATAAGTGAGTAATTGTGATTGAACCGAATCATTTAAATGGTTGATTCATTCAGGAACAAAACACCGTCATGCGCTCAGAGACGCAAAACTGTGTTTGGAATTTTTTTTTATCGAAATAGACCAAAAACAGGCAACGTGGTGTCTATAACACAAGTCTCTTAATTGATTTATTGTATATTGGACTGTTCCCACCTCATTTAAAAAATCCCTGTGCCTAAGAACAGTAAACCCTCTTGCCTGAATGACTATCGTCCATTTGCCCTCACATCAACAGTCATGAAGGTTTTTGAGAGACTTTTAAAGAAACACATTTGCTCCTCCATCCCTGCTACTTTGGACCCTTTTCAGTTTGCCTATCGGCCAAATAGGTCTACTGATGATGCCATCTCTCAGGTCCTGGAGAGAAGGCGCTTCAGGAGCATGATGGCAAAAACTGAGAGACTGAGGAGGAGCTTCTTCCCTCAGGCCATCAGGCTCCTAAACCCAGTCTCATAACATCTACAGGACTCAATTTAATAAACTGTAAACACATCCATTATTCTCCATCATCCACATTGCTGCTATGTGTACATACCCGGTACAACCTGTTTGCATATTCCTCTTGCACATCCGTGTTTATAAAAATATTTATTAATCCACAGTATACTGTATTGCACATTTTATCTTATTGCACATCTTACTCCTTATTTTATTTTATTATTTGTTCCTATTTTCATTCTCACCTATATTTATATATATTCTCTTGTGTTATGTTTCATTGTTTTATTATTTTTATTTTTTATTTTTTGCAATTTCCATTGAGCGGACCTGTCCTGACTTACATTTCACTACTGATTATACCCTGTATGATTGTGTATGTGACGAATAATAAAGAACCTTGACCTTGAACCTTGTAAAAAAAATATATTATATGTAATCATGCAGATTTTTGGAGAAATTTACTATTGATTTACTATATGAAATGATAGAAATATATACATTTTCTGCTCCTATATCTTGCATTTTGTGATCATTATAAACGCATTTTAACAGACTGAATCATGCATTGAAAGAAAGCACTCTAAATGCTTGCGCACGCACTAGTCTAATCTACTAGACTTCATGGCGCTCTGTAGGAGTGTTTTGTTTGGTTTTTGGCAAAATACTGATAATGTCAAATCGCCCATCGTTAAAACAACAATTACTATATTATCACAAACGATATCGCACACCCTGCACCACTGTATTTTTGTCTAATTTGTGCAAATCCTTTTGTTAAACTGTTAAAGCTTCATTTTAACCACTAATGCAACGATGCAAGTTTTTACGTTACCTCTACGTGCTTGCGAAGGGTTGATGTCGAGATTTTATAAGCTGCTAGTTTGGTCTCTCTAGGCAAACACAGCTTACACTGCATAATAGAGCATGAATATATGGCCAGGGATTCACTTCATTCCTTTGAGTTCAACTTCAGCAGAATATGACGGGGTTTGGTTTTCAGCTGGGTCTGCACCATAACACCTGTCTTGTCCGTCTTTATCTTTCTTTTGTTCTTATGCCCATTATTTACTGCAGTAGTTTCCAGGGAGCATTTTTTTTTACTCAGTAGGGGGAGAGTGGGGCGATTTGTGCCATGGTGGAAGTAGTTCCACCCCTTGTTTCTGGAAAACCATAGAAGAAATTGGTCATGTGACCACATAATTTTGAAAAGCCATCCATTTTACTCATCCTCCAAAGAAGAGAGACACGTGGCATGAGAGGTAAGCACATTTTAGCTCAAAAAACTGTTTTTTTCCTTTCAAAGTAAAATTTCTATGATCAAGGTTTTTTGATTGTAGTGTCTGAACAATTGTAGACAAGTTTGAAAACATTTCACACATGTTTTAGTGCTTTAGCAGGTTACACAATGAGTCTATACAGTTAGCATGATGTTAGCTCTTAACTGCTGGATCATGCTAGTTTTTCAAACTTGTGGGTCTGGGGTGATTTGTGCCAAAGGGCCTGGGTTAAGTTGTGCCAGTGGCACAACTCACCCCCACTTATGATTATTTTCAACATATTATTAATTTGTAATTGTACATTGTACTCTTACATTTTAGCACTTAAACTATGTGACATTCTTAATTTTAGACCAAAACCCATCATGCCACGCACTTATAAACGGAAGACAGACAGGGCTTCAACTCCTCTTGTGGACATCTCACTGAAGGCAGTGACAACTGCTAAAGAAAATGGTGTCGTTATGCTCACCCTGCCACCTCACACCGATCGCAACCAATGGACAAAACAGTCTATGGACCACTGAAAACCTACTTCTTCAGAGCAATGGACGGTTGGATGCGCACACATCCTGGTCGAACCGTATCGAATTACGAGGTCGCAGAACTTGTGAAGCAAGCATTTATGTCTGCAATGACCCCCACAAACATCACATCAGGTTTCAGATCTACAGGCATATACATATTGGTACATAAAAAGTGCACAAAATCAGTATTTTGTTTAGAAAGTATTTATGGCAGTCGATAAATCATGTTTCATGTGAAACTGGTCTAAAAGGTGTGCTGTGTGCGTTTTTGCGCCAAAGGTATAATATTCCCATATAAAACTTTTTCAGCCAATTAAAACATATTGGTGTAGTAAATTTAGCTAATTCACAAGATCAATACATACTTTATGAAACCGCTTTGTCAAATTTAATGCATCCTGACGGAAGTGTCGAAATGATGAATCAATTAATTTGCTTCCCCTAAAAAATAAAATAAATAAATAAATAATTAGCTTCAAACAGCGCTTAAAGGGAGCAGCCTCATACATATAGAGAGCAGAGCGTCGCGTTATTTAAAGGGGAAGATCACGCGTCTATGAGTCATAACATTCTGATCACTTTTATGTCACTGATAAGGCTTTTATAGGCCTATGTGGTTTGTGGTACCAAAGGATTTTATAGGTTTGACTGAAATAATAATGCAATAACTGACACAACAACAACAAAACAATTGAACAAAAAACAGATAGAGTCAAAAAAGTAGCTGTTGATAATAACATGTATCCAAATTGTATAACAAAATAAAATCTAATAAAATCTACTAATGTGCGATTTACAAATAGGCCTAATGCGTTCAGATTTGAGGAACTCACAATGCGCTGAATTTCCACAAAATAGTTATGTTACTATGACATCTAATTTGAATGTGACAAGAAACTGACATTGTATGTTATTCATATATTATATATTTGCTAATAGGGATTTCGCCTTGGGCATCAAAATGGCTAGAAACGGCCCTGCTTGACTGTATGGTTTGCATAACGCCGGGAGGACCAAATAAAAATCACCTATGGCTGTTTTAAGTAGAGTAGAGAGTAGAGTAGATTTCTAACTGACACTGAAGCTGTAACATAATAATAATAAAACATTCATTTAGATATAGAGAAATTGAGAGGCCTTTATAGAGCACTAAGGTGTCATTTTTCATACTTTGTCATGACTTTCATGTACACTTCTTTCTGTCAATGGAAATTAAACTTAAACTAATATTTTAGGGTTTAAGTCAAGACACCAAAGGTGAGTAGGGATACACCTTTAACTGAAAGACATACTTGATTAATCACAGTCCATTAGGACAACTGTTTTGCAGTACAAGTGTTCTGAAATATTGTTTAAATATGCAAATGGTGCTTTACTTCTTACCTATATTAACTATGGACTAATTTGCAAACATGTCCAGTGCAGAAATCTGAACATTGGATAAAGCCAGGTTCAAAATACGTTTTATTTTGTTGACCTATTAAAGGTTTTTGCCGAGGAGATTTAGGAGTTTTATCACTTTTTATAACTCGAAAAAAGCAGAAAAAAAAAAAAAATGTTAACCATGTTTTTTGGGAATAAAATGTTCTGTAAATAAGGATCAATATGAACACTGCTCTCGGTTCCCGTTAAGGGTTTTAGAGCGCTAAGTACAAGTCATGGCCATGAATAAAGAGGATCTGAGTCTTTCTATGCCTCCCGTGGAGATGGACGAGGTTGCTCCTCAGGCTCGGTGCAGCTGGGGAGAGATGATGGATGAGATTTCTCATGAAATTACTCCCCTCTTTGAACTATACCCTTAGGCAGGGGACAGACAGAGAAAACTGAGGAAGATGATGAGGTGATCGACTGTCTTTTAGAGGAAGATGAAGAGGATGCTATTCTCTCTCCTAGTTCTTCCAGGTCTGGCAGTGCTATTGGTGAAATGTGTAGGAGAGCAGCTGCCAAACTCTCTTTCGCCTGGCCATCTCAGTGATGCGGCGCTTGCACAGCCCCACTCATAACTGCCGCGCCATCAGATGATTGTGCTACGCACTTAAGATCATCAGTACCACGACAGATTAGCTGCTCTTCTATATCAGCAGTGGTGGATTCTGCATCAAACTATTGCAGTGTTGTCATTGCAAGCAAGCACTCCTTCACTGTATCTTCTGCAAGCGAACACATATGGCCAACTGTTCAGTACTGCCATCTCTGGCTTCATCTGCTATAACCGAAAACATCCCTGCCTCCCTGATGATATTTACTGTAACCTCTTCAGCACAGCACTCCCTTAACTCATTTTGAGATGCAGGTGATAAGTAAGTACTGTGTGATGTGGCTGAATGGGATTACAAACAAGGAACAAGCAACAAGCTGTTTTAGGAGATTTAGACACTCCAGAAAAAGACACTTTGGTTTTGGCTGGAGCTTCCTTCATCGTTCCTGTGGCTCAGTGGTAGAGCATTGCATTAGCAGCGCAAAAAAGGTTGTGGGTTCAATTCCCAGGGAACACATACTGATGAAAAATGTATAGCCAGAATGCACTGTAAGTCGCTTTGGATAAAAGTGTCTGCTAAATGCATAAATGTAAATCATGGCCTTGGAAGGGAATGTTTTGTTTGGCCATGAATTGCGTCATAGCCACAATACAGGTGAGGTACTCCCGTTTGTCTTTTATCTCTGCCTCATTTGCTGTGTGCCGTTGTTCAATTACACTGCCATAAGCAGCACCGGCTTTAAAGCTGTGTCAGGAAAGCATGCTTGCTTTATGGGCAGGTGTTTTCTCATGCTCCCTAAAGAGCAGAGGTGTAAAAAGCACTCAAAAATCTTACTCAAGTGAAAGTACACATACTCAGGGAAAATGTTACTCAATTAAAAGTACAAGTATTAACTATATCAACTTTAAATTGTACTCAAGTATTACAAAAAGTAGAAGTACTTTCTTTTCTGACAGACATTCAGAAGTTTGGTTAAAGGGAGAAAACGAAAACAAGTTGCAATGGCACAGGTCAAACACGTATATCTAGTGCAATAACAACGATTAAAATGCAGCACAGCGGCACACAGGAGAAGAAATACAGGGAGAGGGATTAAAAGTCCATCCTTTCCCCCTCATGCCATCCCATATGACTTTCTTTTATCAGATGAACACACTAAGAGTTTTAGAAAAATTCACATGTATGCGATCTAAAAATGACACTTCAAAAATGACAGTGAATATGACAGTAACTCATGCAACCCGTTAATGAATCAGTGTCTTAATTGAATTATATGTAAGAAGTCTTATGTATTGTAGGCATATGTAAGAAGGATACAAATGCTAATATTTTAAACTTGACCGTCATGTTCACTTTGTGTGGTTTCTGAAGTGGTTCTGTCTCCTTGCATTATCTGGACTAAAATCTTTGCTTGTGTTGATCGCACACTAGACGATTTTAAGCCCAATTTGCACCCCCGATCGGCCTCAATAATAGTAACTCAGAGAAACATACAAACTAGCTCTTGGGAATAAGCATTTATTTAATTTACAAATTACGAAAGCATAAAACCGCAATTGACCCTGAAATGTATGAGGCAAATTATTATATATATAAAACAAAAATGAGACATGAAAGCTGTCTAACCTTAAGACTGCATCTTTATGTATCTGTTAGCGTGACAACAAGGACAGATTTCTTTACTGGTTTAAAAGAAATCAACACACAACATACAGAGCCTGTTTCATTGGTTTGTGGCCACCAAACCATAGCCATAGCATCTAGACCTTTGTTTGCAAACATAAACACAGTTGTACATTAACAAATACAATTACACTGTACATTATACAAAACAAAAGCCGACAGAAACTCTGAGAAATGTCCAGACCAAACACATACAAAAGACGGCTGTGCAATCATTCGTCTTGTGCTGTGAAGCTGCACGATGTGTGTCCATTGGTTTATTACGTGTGTGCAAATATGTCTCTAGAGACTGCTGCGGTACAAACGATACGGCTGATCCTCTAGACACCCGCGGCTCTTATCTGACCAGGTGGAAGGTCAGCCAGTACATGAAGACGGGCTGCGCCGCAGCGATGGCCATCGTCAGGTACATCCGCAGCTGGTTTCTGGCTCCTCGCACTAACCGACCCTCTGCGGCCGCTTCGGACAGGATCTTTAACCGCAGAGTCCGAATCTGTCACCCAAACACAGAGAAGAACGTCACATCTGCACTCCAGAGATCAGACTCAAACTCTAATCTGATGCACTATACAATCAAGTATACAGTTGTTATAAAATACAATAGAAAATAACTGTTCTCTATATTGTAAAATGTAATTGATTCCTGTGATCAAAGCTACATTTTCAGCATAATTACTAGTCTTCAGTGTCTGTTGTGATGCCTGTAAGAGCCATGTAAGTATTTGTTTATTTATATAGATGCAAAATAAGTTATAGTTTGGATTTGGAAGTAACTGTTAAATAGTTGCATTTAAATAATTGAATAGGTTTCATATAACTATTGAAAATAATGCTGATGTCATTTCCGGCAAGGACCGTTAGAATTTGTTTCATGCAAGAATGGAGCGCTACGTGTAACATTTCCAGTAAATTTGTGTTATTAAACTTGCTGAAAAGGAAATGACTGGACTTTTGGATGTTACTCGAGTTCAATACACGCTCACACACGTAGGAAAAGCAACAGAAATCACAATCGGATGGATTGCTATCACAATGCCGAATATTTTTGTGGTAACTGTGATACATTTTATTTTTCAGGATTACTTGATATAGAAAGAAAAGCAAAAACGAACAGCATGTAATTGAAATAAAAATCTTTTGTAATATTATAAATGCCTTTACTGTCACTTTTGATAAATGTAATGCAACCCTGATACAATTTTTTATCTAAAATAATAATAATAAATCAGATTACAATTCACATATAAACGTGGTTTGGATCGGGCTAGTAAAAATGTAGCTTTTTTATTTGAAGAAAACAAAACGGTAAATTATTTTCTTAACTAAAAATCAGATATTGATCAGATATAAATAATCATTTTGGAAATTACTTACATTTTTTTGGAATAAAAAACTGATAGAGACACATAAACAGTGAATTCCTTGAGCATTCATAGTGCGTGGTGTAAGGGTTCAGAAACGTTGTCGTTAGTCTAAAAACAGCATATATTGAAGGTAGTCTGCCAAAACGACTACTCTGTGATGAAATAGTGTGGTTAAGCCCCGCCTCCACAGCAGAGCAACGCCTGCATCGACATCACTGTCTGTTTAGCCCCGCCCACTGATTCACACACACAGTGTAAATCATTAGAAATAGAGGTGAACACGGGTCTATTCAGAAACCAAACGATAAAGATGCTCCGAAGACAAGACGCTGTGCAATGCCAAGTCTTTTCATTTCCTTCCTTCTGATCCTAATGTTAGGAAAGATCCAGACCGTGTCAGTAAGAACTCGGCCCTTGGTTCACGTTATTTTACTGTAGATTTGTTTACAAACAAGGTACAATTCAATGCAGGATTTTCAAATAGATGATGCTGTGCGACTATATTGGATCCGACAGTAATGCTGCAACACACAAGTGTGAGTAACTGTTTTATTACATGATCACTATAGCTTTGTCTGTTACACAGATTGTTTGATATGTGTATGCATACGGACCTAACCTAAATCACAGCAGCGCTCATCTGTGAAGGACATAAGACTGTCACACATACACTACTGTTAGCCAATCATATCAGTGAGCCTACAATCCTCCATGCCTGTTCAAACAGATACAAATGTACCTCTTAATTATGTTTTTTGATGTACAAATCTTGATAATCTTATAAGCGGACCTCAGAGAACAGTAGAAAATCAAAAACAGAGGTGGTTAATGAGCCCTTTAAATGTGATCATCATGGGTGTTATGTGCTTTACTCTACTAAAGAGTGTTCTTTAGACCGTCTACATGCTTCATCAGCGTGCTCGAGTTATTTTGATATGGATGTATGTGCAGACAAGAAAACTTTTACAGACCATACATCCTAGCTTCTAAGAAGATGATTTGCATGAAACACTTAAGCCCTATTGGGACGGGATTAGTTTTACATGGAGAGGGGGGGTAAAGTCATTTTTACCAGAGCTTCTCAGTGATTTTAGTCCCGTCCGAATGCGCCATCTCAGTAATCATTAGTCAGTAAAGATTACGGTGACGTTTTCCTTCTGTAAAAAGGTCCAGAAGAAATACCTCGGATAATACTAATCCCGTGCGAATAGACCAGCTGTGAATATGTTTGTAAATATTCTGTAATTTTCTATTTAAAAGTAGTTTTCCGTTTTTTTCCACGCTTGAAGAAGCATTCAGTTGCGTTCAAGGCGGTGGGACAAGTCTGCGGCAAACCTCAAATGTTTTCTGCATATGACGATGGATAGCATTCAGGTCAAAAAGAAGGTCGAAAGCACTTGTTAGAGGCACGAAACTTCGAGATTTATTATCCTGTGCGAATTGGCCATTAATATTACAGACGTCCTGTGGTAAACATTACTCCATCGACCCTTGTAAAACTAATCCAGTCTGAATAGGGCTATAGAAACGCATCGAGGGGACATAGTTGGATACCTTAAATCAGGGGTCAGCACACACGGTCCACTCGGTGTCCTGCAGAGTTTAGCTTCAGCTCGCATCAACACACCTGTCTTGAAGTTTCAAGTAAACCAAGCAAGACTTGATTCACTGTTTCATGTGTGTTTGATTAGGGTTACAGCTAAACTCTGCAGGACACCTCTCCAGGAACACGTTTGGTGACCCCTGCCTTAAATGGACACATGTGTTGAATATGCATTATGACTGGACGAGATAGAAGCATCCTGATTTGATTAGGGTATAAATGCTTAGTCGATGTGTTTCCTCTGTCACATTCAAAATAGAAAATTGCCACAGTGTGTAATGCACAGTCAAATCAGAGATAATAGTAGTATGAACAGCAACCTAAAGCATACAACGCTTCACTTTGAAATGACAGCACCATATCTTTCAATACGCACCGTAAAAACAAAAATAGAGACGCAGCACCAGAGCAGCGAGAGGTAATATCCCATCCGGCCAAACAGCAGTCCTGCTATCACGCCCACGATCATCCTGAGCAAACAAACACAGCACGAATTCACACAGTGCTGTTTGCTTTAAATGATATGCATTTCATTAAACACACATTCAAAGTGTGTACATTTGTTTTTCTCAATCAAGAACTGTTTGAATACCTTTAAAACCACACAGCTGGCAATGAACACGCTTTACAGTAAATTAGGCTTGCAGGAATATTACTCCAGTATAACACTGGTATGAAATTATACACTGATTTAAAGTTAGAAACAATATGAATGAAACTTAACAGCTCCTTTATTAATAACAAAAAGATTAGCCATAAATAATGCAGACTCCTTCATTTGTTGAACAAATCTTTTAAGTGTGTGAATTAATAAGTTTACCAAACTTCTCAGTTTCATTTGGATTTTTAGTTAAAGGTGCCATAGAATGAAAAACTGTCTTTATCTTGGCATAGTTAAATAATAACAGTTCTGTACATGGAAATGACATACAGTGAGCCTCAGACAGCATAGTTTCCTCCTTCTTATTTAAATCTCGTGATTAAAAAAAAGAGCACTGAAACACAGGCGAATCATTACATAACACCGACTGTGATGCAACAGTCGCATCACTAATAGTTACGCCCCCAACATTTGCATAAACCCGCCCTTGTTCTAGGCCAGCGCCAGCTGAACCATCAGAAGTTCTGCAGGTGTTGTGAAGAAACAAGCGCAGACAACAGATAAAATGGCAGATGATGGAAATAAATGTAATGTTCCAGGCTGTGCAGGGGGTGTGAAGTGCAGGGATGGGTTGGTGTCTTTATTCAGAAGCAAATAACGCGTTCTAATAAAATAACGCGAGCCACTAAAGGGACATGCTTAGCTGTAGCCTGTTACAGTACATAAGATCTCACTTACCACATAAACAGAGTAAGATGAGGATGATGGCGAATGATTTACAGATCCTGAGCACCACTGACAAGCGTCTGATCTTGTGAAATGTGTGGTAAGTACTGTTGCTCCATAATATAAACAGAGTTTGTGCATAACGTCTCTTGAACGTGAAACTATAACGCGATCGACTGATCAGTAAGTAACAGTTTCAATGCCTCGCGTATTAATAACGGCTCCCTGATGCCCGCGTTTTATATACAGTATAATTACCCGACGATATTACTGTGAGAGAAAGTATTTAAGTATATATTTTCCTCCCTGTGTTTCCTTCTTGCCGATGAGTGGTACTGTGAAAGAGCCAATCAGAGCAGAGCTCAACATTAAGCAGCACTGTGAAACAGCCAATCAGAGCAGAGCTCAACATTAAGCAGCACTGTGAAACAGCCAATCAGAGCAGAGCTCAACATTAAGCAGCACTGTGAAACAGCCAATCAGAGCAGAGCTCAACATTAAGCAGTACTGTGAAAGAGCCAATCAGAGCAGAGCTCAACATTAAGCAGCACTGTGAAACAGCCAATCAGAGCAGAGCTCAACATTAAGCAGCGCTGTGAAACAGCCAATCAGAGCAGAGCTCAACATTAAGCAGCACTGTGAAACAGCCAATCAGAGCAGAGCTCAACATTAAGGAGCGCTGTGAAACAGCCAATCAGAGCAGAGCTCAACATTGAGCCGCACTGTGAAACAGCCAATCAGAGCAGAGCTCATTATTATTCATGACCCTGCCAAATAAGCCAATAACAGACCGTTTCATTCTAGGGAGAAATCATAGGGTTGTAAATGGACATGTATAACTGTTTCTGGAGATTTTTTGCCCTTACCTGAGCCACATGTAGACATCAGAGAACAATTAAAAATACTGTATCAAGGCATTCTATGGCACCTTTAAAATACACAAAATAAAATTTACAAGACTACTCAATAGCACCACCTAGAGTCCAAAACACTGCCAGGACCAGTTTGAACATTGATACCGGTGTTAAAATGAGCAAATTGTTCTAAGTCTAGGGAAAAACTGAATAACTAACGGCCTTACCCAACATATTTGTATCCAGAGAAGGCCACCAGGTCGATGGTGGTGAGGTCAGTGTTAACCGTTACCAGATACAGACTGAGAAGAACAGCCAAAACCTCAATAATGAGCCACACCAGCGCCGAGCTGGCCTGAATGCCCAAGATCTCTGGAGAAAACCTGAAAACAAGAGACAGAGAGAAATAAAACCAGTCATTAACAAGCAAAAACAGAGTACGTTTGTTTGCTTGTGCCAGCTTCTGTGGATATTTTCATGGTGAGAAACTTTATTTATTTTTGCCAAAAACCCTAAAACTGTATTTAACTTAAATCTCTTCAAAAAGCAGTACAATCGAATACAACATGCTTCACGGATAAAGGGCTTCGGTGGATCTTCTCCTAGTCCTGGAATGACCTATTCTACAGCAGGTTTAGATGAGCTGGTCATCGGTTGGGAAATGAATAAGCAAACACAGAGAATAGTATGGTCGAGAGCAGCTTCAGTAAGTCTCAGGATATCCTCTGTTCCTGTGAAACTCATGCACCCCCACCGTGACCTCATTAATCAAGCTTCACGAGAAAGAGAAACATTATTATTCTGATCATCTGAACTGGGAATCATACATATTTAATAGCTCATATTGATGCTGCTTAGAAATCAAAGGCTAAATGGAGAAGTCAAAATCACATACTTTTTAAAAGGAAAAAAAACTGATTTGCAAATATATTATTGTAATATACCACTGAATAATAAGCTATTAATGAAATGTATATTATAAACTAAACAAATTATTATTGTTACGAAATATGAGTTAGTATTATTTTGGAAATGTATTCACTTACACATGACAGTTTCTGTGTGTAACTTGGTATTTAATAAAAAAATTAAAAAGATAAAGAGAGATCAATTATTGATTATTACAAGCATGCAGTAAATGCAGTGGTTTGATCCTTCAGATTCTTCAGAAGAAGTGCGCTTAATTGTGTTGAATTTGCACTTGTAGTATATATTTATAAACTGTATTTGCATATAATATAATATTAATGAAACAAACGACAACTGAAGAGAGACAATTCCATGATTGTTTCTTTACACACTTAAGTAGATTTAAAAAAGTTATCTTAATAATAATATCACATTAAAGTTTTACTGTAAGATACATTTAATTAATTCTTTAAGTATTCATAGCGTGCAAGTCAAAGTGGAGGAGTGTGTATAAAGGCCTTTTTGGAAGTTAAATATAGAAACTAAAAACATACACAATATTTGTATCAGTGAGCCAAGAATCTCCGTTATTGAAATCCCTTTTAAGAGACTCAAGGGCAAATCGTTACCAGCTAGAATAGTGCAGTGTGATACATTTGTCCACTAACAGCAAGGCAATGGCGGGTCATACATTCTCACAGTATCAGCGGTAGAGTAGCGTCCAGCGCTCTTACCGGTTCTGTGTGCCCAGAGCCAGTCCTGCTACCAGGATATACGTAATGAACCCCATCACTGCGGAGTCAGAACAACACAAACACATGCATGTAATAAAAAGCCCATGAATATGCAATAACAGCATCTGCATCGTTAAACTGCACATCTCTCATCACAATTCATGAACTGAAAGATATGGTTTGGAGTCATACCGGGAATGTACAGGTCAGGGGCGTTGATATCAAACCGCGGGGCGACTGGGGTGTCCTGCTGATAGCTCACCTCCCAGTTCTACAGACATCACACAAACATTCATCCAGACACCAATCAACCAAAATAGACTTGTGTGCTATATATAACATTTAGAGCTTGACAGGTCATAAAAGAGTCTTCTAAACTCCTCCTTTTTGAGTTCTAGTGCACTTAAGTAGTGCAATTAATTGTACTGAATGTGCACTTGCAGTGTACTTCAAATGTGTAACTGTACTTGCAGGTGATAAAATGCCACTTAAGTGTACCTGCTTCATGACTGTTTCTGAACACACTTAAGTACACTTTTAAAATGTGCACTTTGTAATAATGCCAAATAAAAACATTATTTCAAACTACATTTTAAGTCACGTTTTTAAAAAGTCATGCTTTAAAGTACACTTATTTTAATGTGTTGACTGACAAGTACTTGATTATCATTTTAACTATAGTGTGTTATTCAATATTACATTTAAAGTTGATATATTTTAAATGTACTAAATTGCAACTTCATCATTACAAATGTACCGAAATGCATGACATATGTTTAATTTCCTTCAGCAGTAACTTTAACCATACATGACCCTGGAGCACAAAAGCAGTCTTAAGTCGCTGGGGTATATTTGTAGCAATAGCCAACAATACATTGTATGGTCAAAATTATTGATTTTTCTTTTATGCCAAAAATCATTAGGATATTAAGATCATGTTCCATAAAGATATTTTGCACATTTCCTATCATAAATATATCAAAACTAAATTTTTGATTAGTAATATGCATTGCTGAGAACTTAATTTGAACAACTTTAAAGATGATTTTCTCAATATCTAGATTTTTTTGCACACTCAGATTCTATATTTACAAATATTTGTATCTCGGCCAAATATTGCCCAATCATAACAGACCGTACATCAATGGAAATATTATTTATTCGGTTTTCAGATGATGTATAAATCTCAATTTCTAAAAATTGACACTTAAGACTGGTTTCGTGCTCCAGGGCCACATATTTCAAAGATAATAGAAGTAGGCCTAGTTAAGAAATTACATATAGAGATGTACTGAAGTCCATCTTATGTGGGTAAAAAAACGTAAATGTAAAAAAATAAGTTTAATTAAAAAGTTTAACTAATTGCATTTAAAACAAACTTAAACACATTTCATTTAATTGCAAATAACAAGCAATTGAGTGTCCAAAAGACACTACATTCAGTTCACACTTAAGTATATTATTTATAAAATAAGAAGTCTCTTATTGTCAGTCTGTAAGTGTGATCTCACGTCATGCATGTAGGGAAACACCAGCAGACCAAGCTTCTTGCCCACATATACTGTGTCCACTGCAAAATAGTACTTCAGCTTAGAGATGGGGATGAACCGATCCAGCTGTGAATCCAAAAGAGGAACACAAAAACTTTAATAATCCACTCTAAAATAATAACACAGTTAATCAACCCTCCAGCTCTGATTCCTATCCCACAACACACATCCACTCGCCTCTGCAGGGAAGAACAAGACGAACACCACATGCTCATCTACACCACAACACACTCGCAGACGTCCACACACTCGCAGACGTCCACGCACTCGTCCACACACTCACAGATGTCCACACACTCACAGACGTCCACACACTTGCAGACGTCCACACACTCGCAGACGTCCACACACTCGCAGACGTCCACACACACTCGCAGACGTCCACACACACTCGCAGACGTCCACACACACTCGCAGACGTCCACACACACTCGCAGACGTCCACACACATGACTGCTTGACGTACGTTCTTAACAATCCATCATCTCTTTGCCATGGGAGGCGAGGCTGCTGCCGTAGGCCATGGCGAGGTTCGACATGGGGTCCGAGAGCAACGCCTGTCCCGGATACACATCAGGGCCTTTCCCCACACCGCTGTGCTTGTGTATGTTCCCTCCAGCGCTAGTGTCGTCGAATAGCAGACTGGGGTCACCGGGGTCCACCGGGGGCCCTCGCATCCTGACGGTCAGCTCTAGAATACAAGAAATCAGGTCTAAGTCAGCTACAATCCACATTACACACACAACTGACTGTAAATGTTGCCAAAAGCCCACAGTAGACAGTCACAACACGTTATTCATGCCTATTAAGCACCTCATTTTGATTTATCTGCTAATCTAACGGGTGATTTCAAATCATCTGACATGTAGATGATTCAATTCTGATGTTTGATTTATTGAATGTATGTAAACAAGCAAATTAAAGCGGAGGTAGAAAGAGACGACAGAGCAAGAATAATATTCAATAATATCCAGATATTTAATAACTAAACAAGCACACAACTGACCACATCACCTCCGATAGATCGTTAAACTAGTGTTTTATATAGCAAATCAGATCATTTATCCGCTAACTGTTAAATCACAATGGGAATAATCACGTACGTAACTTACGCTGTCTGGACCCACTCTGGTTCGGGTACTCCATCTCTCCCAAAAAACTATCTTTATTTAAATATTGAGGTTACGAAAAACATATATAAATATCTATCAACACATTTAGACGTCTAACCGAGAAGCTGCCGCTAGAGAAACTAAAATTAGCACCACAGAAATAGCAGGAGAACTAGAGAGGAACAGAGAAGCAGCAGACATCACTTCCGGGTCACGTACACGTCTCGGCTCGGGATTGGTCCGTTCCGCGCAGTCGTGGAAGATTTCTTTATTTTGCAAACATGTCTTGAAGAGGTCATTTGAAAAGACGATGACAAAAGCAATTACGACCCAAAATGTAGTAATAAATTATAATAAATATTTTTCAGTCAAGAAAAAAATATATATATATTTTAATGATTTAATAGATAATATTAACTGGAAAAAGCATGGCTCTTACGTTATAAATGTTGTGTCCCCAACAAAGTTAAAGAACTACATTAAAAAAATATGCATAATATATACCCGCTAATGCGATTACATCAACATTTTGTAATGCTCGCTTGAATTGTAATTTCTGTAATTTCAGTCAATTTATATCATTATTTTTTTTCTCAAATGCCCCCTTGTTATATAATTTTGATCTGATTGTCAAAATCCCTTGCTTCAAAATCCAATTTAGACATTGTGTGATAAATTCTGCAATTTTTCTCATTGTAAACATAATATAGAATATATAGGAAATGCATTTATTTTATTGGAAAACTATTATATGCATAAATGTCAAATTTCTTTAACATTACCCAAATTACATTTTCTTCATGACTTTAACTACTTAAAATATTAATAACAAAAAAGTGTCAAATGTGTGAACCTATAATGAACATTACATACATCCGTCCTTATTCATACTGTCATCCAATGTTGTATTGAATTGCTGTAGTTATTCTTGTTTATACCTGCAATAAAAAACATGTCTTAGACCAGTATGTTTTTATATAATATAAAAATGACAGCATGCACAATTTAATAACAAAAAAATAAACAACAACAACAACACACTATAATAGGTTGCATGCATGCCGTCATTTTATCTCAGTCTTTTTATTGATATTTGCCTTTTGTTATCAAATTAATTATATATTTTCCTTAAAAAAAGATATATGTTGTTTTAATTATAAATAATATTTGTTTTATATAGGAATGTATGCTGTTATCAATAATAGGAAAGTGTTACAAAGCTGTCCTTCATTTCAGTTATTTAATACAATCCATCAGATATTAATAAAAGCGTCATATATTTTGTATATGTTGCTAATTTAACATTTTTAGTTGCATTAGAGATAGTTGTATAGTAGAAGGTATACTTGTTTGAACATGAATTTATAGGACTGGTGACTGACATAAATATATAAAAAGCATCCAAAGAGCCGCAGGACACGTGTCTAATTGATATATCAAACTAAAGATGAATCTGAAAATATCCTTGTGAGTATGCAAACTATTTTATTTACATGTTTAATTATTACAATATAACAGAGAATGTCCAGCATTTGTGATTAAAAACAACCATCATTTGGAATTAAACAAGAATTTATATGTGCAACAAAAATGCAATATTTACATAGCCATAACCTGAATTATGTTGAAAATTCTTGATCTCATCATGATTGCAATATGGATATACTTTAATCAGTTTTGTTTTCATTTCACCAGTTTCATGAGGAAAACCCGTTAATACAGTTGTCTTAGTTAAGTGAGATGATCAACAACTCACGATTCAGTGTGAAAATGACTGATTATTAACCCTTTAACTGCCAACGCCATTTCTGAACACTATCCAAACTTAACTTGTTATAATTCTTCAACGAAAACATTTGAAACATGATTTTGATGTACCATTTCCATGGTAAGGCCATGTGTTTCACAGGATGAATTTTGAGATTTTAAGTTTCCATATATATATATCAAATGTATGATGATTTCTTAATTGTGATAAAGGAAAAAAGGCAACAAAGAAAGACATTTTTTGTGACTAAGGTCAGAACTCTTGCTATGATGTAGATTTTTGAGATGCACTCTTGTCATACATTAATCTATTACTGTTCCTACATAATTTTTTATAAAAATAAAAAAACAGTGGTGAAATATGTATTTAGGAGTCTTAGACCTTTCCAACAATATATAGTTTGTCATGATTAGATTAGGATTTATTTGTACTAAAGTGAAGTAAACTTAGGCGTCCCTCTGAGGGGACGGGTGACATTGTAAGATTGATTGAAATGTTTGATTGATTGATTGATTGATTGATTGATTGATTGATTGATTGATTGATTTTGATTGATTGATTGATTGATTGATTGATTGATTGATTAGTATTAAGGCCTGTTCACACCAAGCACAATAACTATAAAGATAACGATAAAGATATGGTTTAAAAATAGTTCTCTATATTTTAAAAAAGCAGAGTCCGTACCGCAGCCGTAATGATAAAGGCACAGAGAAACAATATTCCTGGAATCACTTTCAGATTTGTTGTCCAGCTGATGAACGATAAACAGATTAACACCCAATCAGAATCCATCCTTCTAGAGAACGTAGACATTATAAAGACATTAATAGACAAATATAAGACATTATATTTGAGTGAGTGTCACTGTCACGGTTTAATCTGGACGTCCTGTACAGAGATAATTCATGTTTGATATTTCACCATCACCACTCTCTCTCCTTGGCCTTCAAAAATCCCTGATATTAATTTAGTGACACTCTTATGGAAATATATGATCATATTTTGTAATTATAATTTACATTTAACTATTTTTTTAACTGTGTGTCATAAATCAACATATTAGGAAAAAGTTATGGGGTTTCAAATCAAAATATGACTTTCTGTTATGAAACAGGACGTTGATTTTATAAACCTCCTCATGTGAGGACACCGGGACTAAAAGCATGTTTATTACGCATTTTGGGAGACAACAAATTAATAGGGGAAAAAAATAATATTTCAATATTCCTAAGGAATATTATATATTATTATGAAAATCTTGTCAAATATCATTCCCAATATTACACTTCTTTTTTCATTAAATGTTGCCCCAAAAACACATTAACATGCACATTAGAGTTAATTAGATACATTGTATATAATGAGAAAACAAGGTTATGGTCATTTTACACACATTTTGCAGAAAGAAAAATGGCATATCAAATAATTTTGTTATAACATACTTGAGAATCATCTTTATACAAAGTTTGGTAAAAACAAAACAAAAAGGAGTCCCTCTACAGAGGACATCACTTATACATGATACATGACATGAGAGAGATATTTTTTTTTATGTATGTAATATATGTTTAATGCTAAGTCTAAACCATGTAACGACATGAAACAAAATAATTGTTTTCCTAAAATAAATGACCCGGGATCTCAGGAGGGTAAAGCAGCAGACGAGCACGCGCTGAGAATTAACAGACGATATAGTTTGGGGTGGACGTAATATCATTATCTTTATAGTTTTAGTTCTTGATGTGAACAGGTTTTTTCTTGTGAATGCTCTTGTCATCTGTATAGTTTAGATCGATATTTATTTTGTCTACATTTAAAAATGAAACAATCCTGATTCTGGTTCTGATAGGGGTTTTTCCAGTTTGTCATAATTTTATAGTGGGTCATTTTAAAAATTTTTTTTTGTTCTGTCTGTGAGATGTATTTTTGGTCATCACAACCTGCATCTGCTCACAGTGCATGTTCATAATGGCCACATACCACCCCTACATCCTCGTCATGCGAGCAGTTGTTTTTGCCCAGTTTGGCGTGTTTGCAGTGCGTAGAGTTCGTTCGGTCCCTTCACACTCCACGTGTCCAGCAGGATTCTGACGCCGACGCCTCCCACTCTCGTCAGGATTCTGACGCCCACCCCCCGCGCCCAGCTCGGCTCTCTTCGCCACCGCAGGGCCACGGGAAACCCCATCTGCCTGCAGACCACCGCCGCAGCCTGTATGTTAAACATGTCGTCGCACACCGTGCCCCATTCGCCCACGACGATCTCCACTCGGCCGCGGTCCTTCTGTCCGTCTGCGCTGACCAGCCTCGCCGTCCCGGCTCGAGGTCGACCCCTCCGGTCCCCTTTCCTCCTGGGCTTGCCTCGGCCTCGTTTGCCCGGTCTGCTGGTGTTTGCGCTGGTTTTGGGTGGCGTCGTCCAGTACGCGGGTCTGGGGGTGGTCAGGGACCGAGGTCTGGGCCGCGGGGTCGTGTGGAGAGCGCGCGGCTGTGGTGTAGACGGCCGGACGGTGGTCGCTGGAGGAACCCGACGGCTTGTCGTGTGTGGTACTCGTGGCCGTGGGGTCCGGGTCGTGCTGGGTTTGGTGGGTTTTGGTTTGGGAATGGCAGTTGTTGAGGGTTTTTTGTTAATTACATATTCTGTGAAGCAAAAAAGATAGTGTCAAAAACAACAATAACTAAAGACTAGGGCTGCACGATTTAGGGGAAACATTTAATTCTGACTGAAATAGTGATTGCGGGTCAAAATGTGATTAAAAAAACGATGCAGGTTTGCTGTGCTTGTTTGTAGGGCTGCACAATTTGGCCCAAATTTTGTGATTCTGTATCAGTATGGTTTTAAAATAATAATTAATTATTAATATTATTAATAATAATAATAATTATTTATAATATAACAACATTATTAATTATATTATTAATAATAATATAATAGTTAATATTATTATTATATATGTAAATTTATAATAATTCATGTTATACAATATTTAAGAATTTTATATAATAATAATATCAATAATAATAAATACAAAAATTACAAAAAAAAGAACTTAAGAAATATTACTATTGTAATATATCACTGACAAAAAAAGTATTTAATGAAAATAAAATCCTCCTCATTGTTCACGTAAGATGTATTGATGCATCTGGCTTCTGGTCTGATTTGCTTCCAGCTACTTTTAGCTGTACAGAACCACTCGTTTGGCTGCTTGATACTGAAAACTGCTGTTTCCCCATATATCTCAACCATGCATAATCTATCATCACAACACATGGGTTTAAATAACAACCTCAAAAATTATTTTATGCATATTTACTACAGCTAAATAACCCAAACGTTCTTCCCATTACCCTGTCCTAAACCGGAATTGAAATAAATAAATTATGTTTCTTTTAATATACAAAAACTATATATATACACCAAAAACACATAATTTATTCATTTCAAAAATTCATTTTCAAAAATACAAAATTTATTTTTAAATTATATTTTGGCCAAAAATGCAGGGAACACCTTCCATAAGGACAGTTCACCCAAAAATACACTGTCTATGTGGGAAAGAGAGCAGATCTGGATCATAGTATTTTAGTTTTCTACTATGGAAGTCAATGGTGCCCAAAACAGCCTGATTATAAACTTTCTTCAGAATATCTTCCTTTGTGTTCAGAACAAACACATTCATACAGGTGTGGATCTACCTGAGGGTGCGTGAATGATCACAGAATGTTCATTTTTGGGTGAACTGTCCCTTTAAGGCCTTCATTTGTTGATAAGCTCTTCTCATTACACATGTGTGAATATGTTTGGCGAGTTGCATTCACAAATGCATGTTAAAGCGACCTAAACTCAGATCAGATGCAGGGATGGAGATCATGTGACGCAGCATGCTGAAAACACCGGATCATGAGTTACTCATGTGTATAAATGAACACTGTGCCAAGCTTCACCATGAAACACACACCGCATATTTATTTAATTAAATCACAGCCTTTGAAATGGTATAATCGCACTAAGCCATATCACAGTGCTTTTATTTGTATTAATCGTACAGCCCTACTCAAGACTCACTCCTCCACTGGGATACAGGTATATTTACTTGCTCTCTTACCTTCTTTAGGACTGAAATGAATCAGTTTGCCCTTTATGTTGACTGGAGTGGGCTTGAAGTTGCATTTTCCTGGAGGAGCCCTCCTAAATAGTGAAAAAGTCCAACTGTTTATTTCCCAGCTGTTGAAATCTAAAGTTCAAAATCATATCTTACACCCTACAGTACACAACAGGGTAAACGTCACTATTAGTGTTGCTCACGCGAGTGAAGAAATGACAGGATTGATATTTTCTCTAAACTATTCCTTAAACACTGCTTCAGAAAATCAATCTCACTTTATTTTGGAAATCGTGGATTCAAAAGTTTGCGGTCAGTAAGATTTTAAATATAGAAAATACAGTAAAAATATGAAATATTTTTACAAATGAAAATCTGTTTTCTACATGATTTTGATTTAAACTGTAATTTATTTCTGTGATCAAAGCTGAATTTTCAGCATCATTATGCCAATCAGTGTCATATCTTCAGAAATCATTCTAATATGATGATTCGCTGCTCAAGAAACATTTAGAAAACAGTTGCCGTGCTTCATATTTTTGTGGACACTGATACATTTTATTTTTCAGGATTCACAGAAAGTTCAAAAGAACAGCATTTATTTGAAATAGAAATCTTTTGCAACATCACACATGTCTTTACTGTCACTTTTGATAAAGTTAATGCACCCTTGTTACATGTGTACCTGGAGGGATCCACTATCTTATACACGACTCCTGCTCTGGCTGTGGCGCTGGCCGCTCCGGTCGCGAGGAAGTACAGCTCACCTGAAACACAGACGACAGAGATGAGTGTGTTACACTGAAGAACAACATAAAGACCTTCACATGAAGCAGTCAAACACAGAGCTGCTCTCGTGTTACCTGCCTCATCTTCACCAAATGATATGATGTACTTGTAGTAGCTGTTTATTAGTTTGGGGAAACTGCATGTTTGTCAGCGCCCATACAAATCTCCTTATAGCTCCAGTTTCCAGTCTCAGGGGTCTCCTTTAGGGACATCAGTCGCCTAGGATGCATAGAAGGGGAGAGTGTGATTTAATCAGTGCACAGTACATCTATGAATATGGATATAATGCAGTCATTATGGGAAAGTAAACATGCAGTGGTTTTGTGTCGATGCACTCATAAATAAAATGGTGTTTTAGATATATTTTATCTCCAGAAATTGCTAGTAGTAAATTATACTTTTAATTAAAAAATAGACAAGTAACCATATTGTTTTTTCTTCTTTTAGTGCAATGTGTGAAATAGTATTTCTTATGGTTTTAAACAATAATGCACTTTTTATTGCAGTGCATTCTTGTTTTTGTTATACTGCACTATAGATGTCTTTCCTGAACACGTCTGACTCTTAACCAGAAGCATGCTTTGCATTTACGGTCTCCGTGCTTTTAGTCAAATTAACACATATTCCTGGCTGATAATCTACTGTTAAACCTATTCATGTGTTTTTAAAAGCACATGGCTCCATAGCTCCATCACTTTACTGTGTCTCAATGACTGTCATGTGTCAGTGCCTCACTGCTTAAAGTGTAATGAGTGTGTAGATGATACGAAGCTGCGATGTTAGCTACATTAAAAACAGATGGGCACTATTTGAATGGGTTTTTATGGGAGACCAGAAGAGAAGAGCATCATATTGGAAGTTAGAATTCGTAATGGCAGCATCATGTTTACTCTGGAAAAAGTTTATCATTCAAGAAGCAAGGTCATAAGTAGAGAATACATGCATACCCACTCATAAATCCCCAAAGATGTAGAAGGCGTGAAGATTGGGCATCTGGCAGCCTCTGTAGATGTAGCCAGTGACAGACTTGCCGATTTTAGTGGGTAAGCAAAAATTGAAGGATATCATCTTGGAAAAAAGTGTGAAACAAATAAGTTTAGATGTTTACCCTCATTTAATCTTCATAATATTGTAAATGATAATAAAATGGACTGGCTGTGATGTAGTTTGATTATATACTTGCCTGTATCTAATACAAAAAATGTAATACTTCATCACTGTTTTTTAAATAATAACATCTTTAATGTGTTAACATTTTTAACTGTCAGAAAGCATCATAGTAACATAGAAAACAACAGTAAGCAATAATAATTTACCTCAACAAATATCTTTTAGAATTTATGACAAGAAAATGTGCTCATCCTCCGGC
>CM049809.1:18107093-18262093 GCA_027422405.1 Ptychobarbus kaznakovi
ATCCGCTGGACGGAAACTACGTAAGCTCTTCTGTGTTAGAACTTAGCATACCGAATGCGCTGTTTTTCGTTCAAATCGAAACGTAAATATACGTAGAAGACGTATCCGCGCGGTAAGGCTGACACAGAAGAGCGTACGCAGTTTCCGTCCAGCAGATATTCTCCAAAATGGCGAAAAAACGGTTGAATAAATTCGTTATTTTTGTGTTCTAGTGTTCTCGCAGCTTCATAAAATTAAGTTTGAACCCGTGATGTCATATGGATTATTTTACCGGTCTCCTTGCTACGTTTATGGACCTTGATCGTGTAAGGACCCTTGCTGTCTATGCAGGGTTTGAGAGCTCTCAGATTCCATAAAAAATATCTTAATGTGTGCTCCGAAGATGAACGAAGGTCTTACGGGTTTGGAACAACATGAGGGTGAGTAATTAATAACAGAGTTTTCATTTTTGGGTGAACTAAACCTTTAAAGAAGCTTCAAATGAAAGAAAACGTACCTCCAAAACGAGACGGATCATTCCACACCGGAGCACATGTAGGGGCAGCTTTATGTTCTCTAAGGCACATAGTGGTGTGTGTGATGGGCACCTATGTCTCCACTGACTCCGGAGCCAAGCACACAAACAGAGTTAAACATGACACTGGGCTGTGCCACATTTCTGAGATCAAACCACAGCCAGAAAAACAGCACAGCCCTGCTGCCAAACTCCTGAAGGAGAATACAGGGGCAGAGAGACACGATTCAAGCCTTCATCTGAGCCTGTGAATTTAAGATTTAAAGACAGCCTTTAATTCCTTAACCCAAAATATTTGAATTCAAATGCAAAAATATAATGAACATTATACATTACAAAAAATATAATTCTGGCTATTTTTTTTTTATTCATTCCACTTTTTCATAACATAAAATGTATTTGTCTATAAATACTTTAAAACATTCACTAACAAATGTGATTCATTATCTGTCCCCTTTTCTGTAGCGTGAGGATAATGCTCAAGAGCAGAAACATGCATCCTTCATATATGGGCCAAGAAAAAGCTTTATTTTTATTGGTTTACTTAATCTCATCACATCATTATTAAATATTATTCCCATTTTATATTCATTAAAGTGTTTGTCAAGACCCCGAGGCAACATTGTGCAATAGAGGGTTTATACTGTTCACACTACATCATCCCGGAACCACAAAATGAGTTCACACATGATTTATTAATACAGAGCGACTGCGTGCTAAATGTGTTTTAACCTCTGAACCCGAAGCTCTCCTCTACAGTCTGATTCAGAGATCCAGCAGACCGGGAGGAACTGTGTGGACAGTCTACAAAAAAAGACTTCTGGGCTTTAAAAAATGAGCTCTGATTGAATTAATGAGCTGGAATATCTGTAACCCACAGAAGAAGAGATGCAGGATCATTCAAGCACTAATAATATCTTGTATGTGATCACACTTAAATATGAACTTGGACTGAAGCTGGCAGGGTCAATCTTTCTTTTAACAACACAAGAGACCCAATTAAATGGGAGAGCAGTGGGTTTGTGGACCAGTAATTGGTTGGTATTATGATTTACTAAAGCAGGACAAAAACTGAAAAGTTATGTTTTTTTTGTTAAAACACTTATCCTATGAGTTTAATGTGCAGAGACTATCAGCAAGTCATTCGTAGGTTAATTTACCTGAACATTTGTATATATACAGTATATAATGAATAATAAGAAAACTAGTAGATAGAATATAAAAATAATAGTAAATGCTAGAGTTAGAGGGTCAAGTGTTTTAATAAATACAATTAAATTAGGTAGCTTAGATAAAAATACAGAACAGATCATGCTACAAAATTGATAATTTGCAAAATGATGGATAATAATGATTATTTTACTTTGCTTTTGTTCACTTTATGAATATTCTGTAAATTGAATCATTATATATTTTATCATAATTACTATTGTATTCCATGCATGCAACTTAGATATTGTTTTTGGTTTACAATCCTAATTATTTCAGTATTTTTTACAAATGTACTCTTAAATATAGACCCTGCATCCATTGTGTTTCCTCAACTCAGAAACTCTGGGGTGAACTTAAAACAGGCTTTTCTCCCGTGCATTCAACTCAATTAAATACAATATTTCTGACTCGACTTTCAATTGCACCGACACATTCTCACACTCGCAGCTAATATATGTCATCATGCATCATATATTGGTCCTATATTGCCCCAAAATAGACCAAAACAATGTTGACTCCACCAGAAGAGGCAGAAGCGGAGAGAAGTGGGCAGAATGACCAGAAGCAAAGTTAACTCATGCTAAATGCGTCGTCCCATCGGACAACCACCATCTGTCTGATTTGGCGAGAACTGACTCCCACAAACATGCACACTTAGTTGAGTCCAATCTGGAGACACGAGTCCCATGGATTTGGTTGATCATGTTAATCAACAGTTGACAGATAATGTGTAATGCTGGCTTACATAACCAAGCAAACTGTTACCAATCCCTTCTGATGAATAATCTGAGCCATCATTTGATTCAGTCACAAAACAGATCTATAGAATACGTGCTAATAAAATAGAAATCGATAGGCTGCCTTTAAATATTATGTTTTTGGAGTAAGAAGACATGAGGTTGTTGCTTGCATACTACATACTGTGCCAAGGAGCAGACGGGTCAGGGATCAGGAGTTCAGGCTGTGTTCTTGCAAACTACGGGGTCTAAAAGGCACAGGCGCACACCACCGCTACCACCACAATATTGCCAATGGTTGCAATGACGGCCACCCACAGCCAGATGGCGTCGCTGGAGAACTTGCCCTCCTCGTCCTGCTCGGCTGGTCTGGAGAAGCTGGTGTTGAGGTTGGAGGTGGACGTCTGAAGAGACGTGTTGCCGTTGTATGGAGAATCCATGAAGGCCCCGCTGACTGCTTGCTAATGCTGTAAAAAAAATACTCTTTATAATGGAGCAAAGATTAATGTGATTATGCTCTGTCTGAGGGTCCGTTTACACTAAAACAATATAAAGGCAAAAGCGTTTTTCACATACAGACAGCAACATTGTCATAATAATCCGCAAAAACGTCTTAAAGCACTGTATTATATATGTCAGGCCAATAACTGGCCATGTCACTTTGTAAAGAAACACTACGCAAACACGTAAATCAGTGACAAATACTGTTGGGTAAGTTAATATTAAAAAAGTCATTAATTACTAGCTACTGATTAATACATCTTCAACAGTGTAATTAGATTACTGTGCTCGAAAAAGCACTGCATTACTAATTACTTTCTAAACCCCAAATAATCCTCGACCAGTTGAACAATACAAGCACGGACATTAAAGTTTTAATTAATTCTGCTCTTAATTATTTCAATTAAATAATACAAATTGCATAAATTATTCTTGAACTGACCAAAGTTACATAAAAAACATACCTTTTAACATTAGATGTTACATTTTAATGTTAAATCCACTATTGTTTTATATATAATCATGTTAAAGCCTATACAGTATTTAATGCAGTTACATTACTGTAATTAAAATACAGAAAAATTACATGCTTTGCTTTTCAAGGGAAAACAAATTATATTACAGTAATTAATTACTTAGTAATGCATCACACACAATAAAACCTGTTTTCAAAAGTTTGCCTTCATTACACCCTTAAAATGCCGTTGTTGGATAAATTAATGGGTTTTAGTTGAAAACGAGTCAACATGACATAACAAAATGGTCAAGCCAAATTATTTATATAGCACTCTATGCAATGCAGACGGTATCAAAGCAGCTTTACAGTAACATACAGGCAAACAGTGTCATTATTCAGCTCAATGACAGTGTCAAAGTTCATTAAGAATTGTGCACAATTTAATATTGCACGTTATTTAAAAACTAGGGTAACACTTTAATATAGGGATCAATTTACACTATGTACTAGTTGTTTATTAGCATGCCTATTAATAACATAATGGCTGTTTAATGGTGCTTATTAAACACATATTCTGGATGACCATATGCAAAATCCCTAATGCTTCCCAATACCTCAACTTAACAACTACCTTACTATTAATAAACAGCAAATTAGGAATTTATTGAGGCAAAATTCACAGTTTCTGGTTTGTTAATAGCAAGATTTGGAGCTTAAAATAAACTGTGACCAAAACTGATTGAAAGAGGTATAAAAATCCCAATTAATAAAAGCAAAAAAGTTTAAATCTCAATTAATAAAACTCTCCAAGTAATAATTCAAAACATGCTAACTGCATTTCACATTGAGTTGTGTAGTTATGAAGCGTCTTGGATAAAGTGCTCAAAAGCTTGACGTTCCTGCTCTGAGATAAAAATACCTCTCTATTTATCAAGTTATGTTCTGATGGCTCCCATCTGGCGTATGACGTCGTCAGTCTGGAGGTGTACAGGTGCATTCTGGGTAATGATGATCATTGTGTTCTGTTGCTCTTCGTCACCTCATTGCTCCTCTATCTACACAATGACAAGCTCCATTCATCAGATCCAGACACCATCATCATCTGACCTCAGAACAGCTGTGTGAAGGTTGGAGAAGATGGTGTCGCACTGGTTAGATGTGTCATCGTTTTGTTCGACACCCATGGTTTAGCCCGCATTCATTACTTCTTGAAATTATTTAATGGGTTATGAGATTATAAAAGAAACATTGTTGGCATTGGTGTTTGTGAAGCTTCAAAGAGGACATTTTCAAACAAACTACTAAAACCAAAAACAAAAACTCACTTGAAATTAAATGTTATCTGAAAATTATGGAAGTTTCTTTCCACCACAGGTTTATTAATATATATATATATATATATATATATATAAAAAATAAAATAAAAATTCAATAAAATTCAATAAATTATTAAATAATTTGAAAAAAGGTATTTGCGACTTGACAAAATTCTGATTTTTTCTTCAGAATTATGAGATATAAACTGAACAAACAATTTTGAGAATTGTGAGAGTCACGATTACCTTTGTATGTATTTATTCCATGGCGTAAATGGGCTTCAATAGAAAATAAAGCATGTATAACTTAAGTGCAAAGTAACTTAATAATATTTTTTATTTAGATTAATGTGAATTAAAACACTTTATACTCAAATAAATAGAAAAAATACATACAAACGTTAAAATATTCTAAAACTAAAACAAAAAAGTGAAAACAGAAAACGTTAAAATATTTTAAAATATTTTAATTCTAATATTCTAATTCAATATATTAATAAAAAAAGTATATCAATTATACTTCTTTGAAAAGACTTTTGTAAATAGTTTGTAATGGAATCTTTTTGTTATTTTTTGTCACAACTTATTGCATTTATTGTATTTATTTATTTTTAAATCACACATTGTGGTTAAACTTAGTTTAAAAAACAAATCAAATCTACTGAGGCCCAAATGTCATTCCCCTTTAGCAATTCAAATCTGTTACTTTTGCAAAGAATACCTATTTTATCGGTTTATTATTATTTTTTTCAAAATGTACAATATTCACATAGATTCGAAATCAAAGACAGCTATTTATATATTATCATTCTCATTTATTAACTAAACCTCAAACTCTTATTTCCCAAATTATATTAAAAGTGGTGACAGATTAATACAAATAAAAATGTGGGGCGGGACTTTTACGCCTATGCATCGGTTGTTGATTGGATGTTGAGATGTGGGCGTGACTAATAGGTGTATGCAGATGAGCGTAAGCTTTTAGGGGCGGAGTTTAACATTATTTTTTTTCATGCTGACTTCAAAACTGAACATAAATAAAACAATCGTATTCTTAATTCAAATTAATGATGTGCCAATTTAAAACTAATGTCAAGTGATATATAGTTTCCCCTCATTATCTTCATTATCTGAATACGACTCATTAGCTGCATACTACTCATGTCTTGATATGATTAGATTAAGAGCCAAAAAAAGATATGCAAAGTGCGATTCAGGTCAATAGAATATTATATGCATTAAATATATTAATAGCACTGAAGGGGAGCGAGTCCACACACACACACACACACACACACACACACACACACACACACACACACACACACACACACACACACACACACACACACACACACACACACACACACACACACACACACACACACACACACACACACAGAAAACACATCTGCCTTCTGGTAGTGAGCGACTAGTGTTGTTTGTTACAGATGAAGTGATTATCATTCTCTAATGAGGCGTCGACGTGTAAACATGTGTTTGCTGAGTGCATCATCTGAACAGAGAAGAACACTCGTGAAGTCGTCTCGCTTCACCAGGCTTCATCACAGAGAAACACATCATTATCACAACACAAATATATAGAGACATCACCCAGAGGCTCTTCATAACACAACCCATAGAGAAACACATCATTAACCCACCGCTCTTCACAACACAACCCATAGAGAAACACATCATTAACCCACCGCTCTTCATAACACAACCCATAGAGAAACACGTCATTAACCCACCGCTCTTCACAACACAACCCATAGAGAAACACATCATTAACCCACCGCTCTTCATAACACAACCCATAGAGAAACACATCATTAACCCACCGCTCTTCATAACACAACCCATAGAGAAACACATCATTAACCCACCGCTCTTCATAAACAACCCATAGAGAAACACATCATTAACCCACGCTCTTCACAACACAACCCATAGAGAAACACATCATTAACCCACCGCTCTTCACAACACAACCCATAGAGAAACACGTCATTAACCCACCGCTCTTCATAACACAACCCATAGAGAAACACATCATTAACCCACCGCTCTTCATAACACAACCCATAGAGAAACACATCATTAACCCACCGCTCTTCATAACACAACCCATAGAGAAACACATCATTAACCCCCCGCTCTTCATATACACAACCCATAGAGTCATTAACCCACCGCTCTTCACAACACAACCCATAGAGAAACACATCATAACCCACCGCTCTTCAACACCCCATAGAGAAACACGTCATTAACCCACCGCTCTTCATAACACAACCCATAGAGAAACACATCATTAACCCACCGCTCTTCATAACACAACCCATAGAGAAACACGTCATTAACCCACCGCTCTTCACAACACAACCCATAGAGAAACACATCATTAACCCATTCAAACAACCCATAGAGAAACACATCATTAACCCACCACTCTTCACAACACAACCCATAGAGAAACAATCATTAACCACCGCATTAACCCACCGCTCTTAACACAACCCATAGAGAAACACACCGTCATTAACCCACCGCTCTTCATAACACAACCCATAGAGAAACACGTCATTCATTAACCACCGCTCTTCATAACACAACCCATAGAGAAACACGTCATTAACCCACCGCTTCATTCAAACACAACCCATAGAGAAACACGTCATTAACCCACCGCTCTTCACAACACAACCCATAGAGATTACCCACGTTCATAACACAACCCATAGAGAAACACGTCATTAACCCACCGCTCTTCTAACACAACCCATAGAGAAACACATCATTAACCCACCGCTCTTCATAACACAACCCATAGGCCACTCTCATCATGATTTCATTAACCCACCCTCTTCATAACACAACCCATAGAGAAACACATCATTACCGCTTTGATTAGACTCTTCCGATCATTAACACCCCCATGTCATTCATAACACAACCCATAGAGAAACACATCATTAACCCACCGCTCTTCATAACACAACCCATAGAGAAACACTTCATTACCGACCATGCATTCACCGCTCTTAACACAACCCATAGAGAAACAGTCATTAACCCACCGCTCTTCACAACACAACCCATAGAGAAACACGTCATTAACACCGCTCTTCATAACACAACCCATAGAGAAACACATCATTAACCCACTTTCATAACACAACCCATAGAGAAACACGTCATTAACCCACCGCTCTTCATAACACAACCCATAGAGAAACACGTCCGTGTAAGCATGCAGTGCCGGCTCTCTTCGAGCTGCTTGAGTTTACAGTGAAGATCTTAAACGATTAGTTCACTTTCCTGATCATTTACTCACCCCCATGTCATCCAAGACCTTTTCAACGTCATTACGTTTGGTAATCGACGATATTGATTTTTTTATAACCGATACCGATATGCATAACCGATATTTATTTATATTATAACCGATATAGCATTTGTGTTTATAAAGCATATACATTGTTTTGTTTTTTTTATTACCGTTTGTTTCACTAGATAAGACCGTATTCATCGTCTGGTATCATTTATAGTCCTTTGAAGCCGCACTGAAACTGTCATTTTGACCTTCAACCATTTGGAGTCCATTGAAACTAAGTTAACTATATGGATACAAATCCTGGAATGTTTTTATCAAAAACCTTCATTTATTTTCGACTGAAGAAAGAAATACATAAACATGGATGACATGGGGGTGAGTAAATGATCAGGACATTTTAATTTGAAAGTGAACTAATCCTTTAACTAAAGCAAACTCTAATGCATGTCATTCAGAGCCATCCAGAAATGCATGAATTAAAAATGGGTACATTATATTTTCCCTCTTTCCTTACTTTTATTTTGTGTCAAGATTTTTTTTTTTATATGAAGATCAAAAGTTTATAATTTAGTAATAAATGAATTGCTAACAAGAAAAAAGTGGTTCTTTGAAACGACTTTTGTAAATTGTTAGTAATTTATTTTTTATTTTTTGTCATTTTTGTCACAACTTGCATTTTATTTATTTGTTTTACATATTTTTAAATCACACATTGTGGTTAAACTTAGTTTAAAAAACAAATATAAATCTAATGTGGCCCAAATTTCATTCCCTTTAGCAATTCAAATATGTTACTCTTGCAAAAATACCCATTTTATCAGTTTACTTTATGTTTTTTTTTCAAAATATAAAATATTCACTCAGATCTGAAATCAAAGACAGCTATTTATATATTATCAGTGTTACTTTTTAACTAAACCTCAAACTCCTATTTCCCAAATGATATTAAAAGGACCATAACCATATCTGATAAGAATAATTTATGACTGACTTTGCACAGCTTGCTTTAGAATCATCACGAGCCTCGTAATATGTATATTTAATAAATCAGGCCTTTTAAGATGAGACGGGTCGCTCTTCCAGAGTTTCTTGTTTCCCTCTCATCTCAGGACTCAAGCCGAGGCATGTTTCCAGTGAAATGATAACTTCATTACTTCCAGCCCATTGCAAAGCAAACCAAAGGAGCACAAAGCAAAACATATAAAGTAAAAGTGAGTGCAGCACAAGGTAAAATGACATCATAACACAATGAGGTGCATCAGCGTGAACATCTTGCTCCTGAAGTCATGTGTATAATCAGGCGTCCCGCTGCCACATGCCAGCACATGTGGAGATTAAAAGGTCAGCAAACACATGCAACCCCAGCTAAAACTCATTAACACTAATGTGTGCCATCTAGAGCAATGCTGACCACTAGCAGTGTATCACTACTGGAGCATGTGTATTTATATACTGTATATATACACACATAAAAAATATGCATTCAATAAATGTATAATACAAATATTAAATATCTGATATCATTCATGAAAATATTTGTAATTACATAAAATAAATGTTTTTTACAGTAATTAGTTTATAGAGAATATAAATAAATAAATAATAATAATTATTGTTATTATTAATATAAGTATTAATATATATATATTATATATATATATTTATAGAGAGAGAGAGAGAGAGAGTATATATAAACATATACATATATTGTATTAATAGAGAGAGAGAGAGAGAGAGAGAGAGAGACATTGTATATATATAAACATATTACATATATTGTATTAATATTGTTAATTATATTACATAAATAATAGTAATTATTATTATTAGTAGTAGTAGTATTGTTATTATTATATGTATTATATGTACTTATATACCTATTTATATGTTATCTATATTTAAGTATTTAAGTAAATAATAGTAAAATACTATATTATTTGTGTTATTTATATACATATATAATTATTATTATTAGTAGTAGTAGTATTGTTGATATTGTTATTATTATATGTATATAAATAACACAAATAATATAGTATTTTACTATTATTTACTTAAATACTTAAATATAGATAACATATAAATAGGTATATAAGTATAAATACATTCTATATCTCTCTTTGGGACTACTTGGTTATGTTGTTTAAATATTAATCAGTTTTCGAATTAAACAAATAAAATTCACTTGACTCAGAGAAACTAAAACAAACCGCTGAACTTAATTTTATTAATAACAATCCAGCTGTCAAACCACTATCTGTAATAAAAGCTTCATAGCACACCAGAACTGAAAGTGCAAATATCACATGAATAAAGACGCATACAGTTCATGAAATCTGTTGCTATCAGAGCAGCACAATATAGAGACAGACACAGAGAAGACTATCAGCAGAGGAATACATACAGAAGAAATTAAACGAGTACCTCTACGCTTCTGCTCCTGAGTTGACTGATGGAGAAAGTGTGTTTATAAGAGTCCTGTCACTCATAGTCTACAGCGACTGTACCCGGATCCACACGTGTGTGTGTGCGCGAGAGAGAGAGAGAGAGAGAGAGAGAGAGAGAGAGAGAGAGAGAGAGAGAGAGAGAGAGAGAGAGAGAGAGAGAGATCTAGCTGCTGATTACAGTCAGTCTCCGCTTCTACTCTCACAATAAATCAGACCAATCTCACTTATTCAGATACAGAAACAACATTAAAAGCAGCCACACATCTCTCCTGCTGTCCATCTGTTTTCTCATGTGTCTTGTATGTGATCAGTGATGCATACACGTGTGTTTAATCTGAACAAAAACATTAAACCTTCGAAGCTCTTCCTCAGATTGGATCTTTCTAGCAAACCAGGATCATGGATAACGACGGCGAGCATCTGGCCATGATCTTGTCTACGGCAATTAAATCTTCTAATTGTAACATTATGTGTAACATCTTTTTGTGTGTGAAACCAGTGTTATCTATATACTATTATATTATATTGCTATTCATAATTAGCTTGTGCATTTTCAGTTTTCATTTAGGTTTGTGTGTTAATCATTTTGTTTAGTTCTTTGGCTTTTTATTTTTATTTTTAATTTATTTTAATATTTTTGTTTTATTTTAGCTTTATTTCATTTAACAAAAACAGATTTTAATAGTTTTAGTTGTTATTTAGTTGCATGAAACTATATTCTTATGAAAATATTTTCCAGACTTTCTAGAAGTTGCTTATCTCTGCTGCTTTAAAGGGATATTTCACCCATAAATTAAAATGTGATGTTTATCTGCTTACCCCCTGCAAGGCATCCAATATATAGGTGACTTAGTTTCTTCAGTAGAACACAAACAACAATTTTTAATGGCTCTGGAACATAGAAATATATACATAGATATATTTCTATGTGCCAGAGCACGTTACGAGTCACGCGCCGGATGTTGTGGATGAGTTCAGGACAGTTGGACATTGCCTGTATCAGAGGTAAAAATGATATAAATACTGTTCAGTTTCTCGCACAAAACGATCGTTTCATGTCTTAGGACATCAATGTATCGTCACGACCCGCGGGGTTTAAAGTGAATTTGTCTGTGCATGTTTTTTTTACTCACAAAGAGTCTGTGCCCATTGACTGGCATTATATGACTGACAGACTGCATCGGTTTGAGTTAAACATCTTTGTTTGTGTTCTAGTGAAGAAACAAAGTCACCTACAGATAAAGAAGCAGATAAACATCACATTTTCATTTTTGGGTGAACTATCCCTTTAAATATATCATCCACACAATATATCATCCATAATGGATTTCAGCATGATAAAACATGTATAATGGAGTTGAGAGTTTGAACAAACAAACAGCCAACAGCAAGGAACTGAAAGACAGATTGCATGTGTATCCATTAATTTGAAGTAAATCTTGTACATAAATAAATAAATAAATACATTATGCAACCCTTGTTCTGTTTGCTTCTAAAGCTCATATTTCTCTCCTCTTAGTTTGTAAATTGGCTCTGATTTGCTCTAATGCTGATTGGATCTCATGAGAAGCTCATCAAATGTCTTCCATCTCTGTAATCCAGTTCTGTGGCACAACCAGTGTATTTTACATTAAGACCGCAATGCACTCAGATTGCAAGAAGGCATAAACTAAACATGAAAAATCAATCTATCTTCAGCTGGTCTGACATTCACATTACAGAAAATATTAGCCTCAAGTGAATCATGTTACTCTGAGCTGCACAGACATCTGACTGATGCACAATTTTTTTCCGAAATATGAGTCCATAATCCATGATAACACTTCTTCCAGTGAAAAGGTCCATCTCCTGCTGTCTCTCACATCACAATTCAGCCACATGTTTGTTTAGAGCTGTTTTGTCTTGTAAACGCTGCTTGATCTGTGCAGATTTCTCTCCTGATTCAGACCAGACCACTAACTGGAAGAAACATCTTGTTGACGGATTTGTTTCAGCTTTTGTCTTCTCCAGATGTTAACTGATGGACTGGAGTGTTGTGGATTATTGTGATGTTTTTATCAGCTGTTTGGACTCTCATTCTGACGGCACCCATTCACTGCAGAGCATCCATTGCTGAGACACTGATGCAATGCTACATTTCTCCAAATCTGATGAAGATACAAACTCATCTACAGCTTGGATGGCCTGAAGATGAGCACATTCAGCAAACTTTCATTTTGAGGCGAACTATTTCTTTAAATCCTGATACTTTCCTTTTTTATTTCTGACGATTTGTCTTGAGTGAGATTTCTTACTTTCAGTCAATTTCTATCAAGTTTCAAACATATTGTCTCATACACATTCTGCCTCAAAAATTCTGTTCAAAAGATTAATACAGTAACAAATGTATTGCTTGTTGTTAATGTTAATTAATTTATACTGTACAGTCCTACCATATGAAGATACATTTATATTATAAATACTAATGATGGTTTTATTTCATATTAACAGAGATGCTTTATATAACATTTCCCTTTGGACACTTTTGACCAAGTTTTGGCATCATTTTTCAGTATTTCATGAATTAGCATCAGAAACGGACACCCACTGTAGATGTACCATAATAAGCATCATCTAGTAATGAAGCTTCATCAACTAGAATAGCACTCAGTGACATGTATTAGCGTTATCCTCTCTGGATGAAGGCTGCTGCTGTGCAGGATGACAGACCCTAACCCTTCCTACACGTCTCATGATCCTCATCCGTCACCGAGTGAAGCTGCTGTGAGTCTGTGTGTCCTGCTGAGAATGCAGTGGGTATAGAGCAGAATACACTGCTTCTTACTGTCTAAAATGCCTTTCATGTAAACTTGAAGGAGTGTGACTTCCAAAGGGCTGAGCGATGTTCAAGCCCTTGAACTGTACATTAAATATGAATAGAAAACACTTCTTCACTCTCGACCGAAGAAATCCCTAACCTCACATACCATCTTACTGAAATTGTTGACTGTCGATCCTAAACTGTGAAGAAGCCTCCAAAAAATGCTTTGGTAACACTTTATAAAAACGTGTAAAAAATAAATAAGGGACATTAAATATTGATACGAGTTTAAATTATTAACTATGTGAGGAACAGACCACAACAGTCAAAGTCACAGTTAAGCATCATTATACAAAACTAACGAACCAATCAGAATCAAATATTCCTGAGAGTCATGCAGTAAAATCTAATTAAGTTTATGTTATGGAGGTTTTTATAAAGTGTTACAAATGTTTCATGCCTACAGCAACTGTTTTAGGAACTTGGATGAAACTGCATAAATGAGCACACATGGCTGTATTTGCATCTGTGATCAGAAATTCGAGATTTTGGGGAACAGATGTGACCGGTGGCCACTTTACAGGTCTAATTAGCGTTCTGTCACTTGATAATAAAGTGCCCAAAGAAAATCGTTGATTAATCAGCTATCATCACCAGATGCTTCACTATAGGACACTCGTTGAGCCTTTTTAGCCGTACTTCACCAATAAAGATAAAAGTCTACATTTATTTTCATTTCTTTTTAATTGAAAAAAAGATTGACTAACATTAAGTTAATACAATTTATAATTATGACTGCCCCAAGCAAATGTTTAATGCATATGCAATCTGTCACTATATTCTGTTTACACGCACTGCTTAATGTATCCTCTGCAGTGAATGGGTGCCGTCAGAATGAGAGTCCAAACAGCTGATAAAAACATCACAATAATCCACACCACCCCAGTCCATCAGTTAACGAATTGAGAAGACAAAAGCTGCATGTTTGTAAGAAATAAATCTATCATTGAAGCTTACATTTTTTCTTTAAAAAGTCCAGCTGTTCTTTCAGTGAAAAAGTCAATCTCCTGTTGTCACTCACATCACTTGAAAATGATGCTTGATCTGTGCATGTTTCTCTTCAGATTCAGACAAGACAACTTTTTACAGAAAAAAAGCAATATACTAAATTGAGGACTCGTATTTTACCCGGAACCAAAAGTTTTAAGTTAAAAGGCTTTAACGAGGGATTTGTTTCTTACAAACACACAGCGTTTGTCTTCTCCAGATGTTAATTGATGGACTGGAGTTGTGTGGATTACGTGTGGTTTATTGTGATGTTTTTATAATCTGTTTGGACACTCATTCTGACGGCACCCATTCACTGCAGAGCATCCATTGCTGAGTATGCGATGGAATTAATTACAAGGCTCCAAAATCTGTTCAGATTATTATAATTTTTTTAAATCTCCCATTTTAAATGTAGCCTACTATTACATAAAGTTTGGAAGTATTTATTTGCTAAACAAGAGTTTCAAAGATAACATAAAAAATGCCTTGTAACTTCAACTTGTTTAATATCTACTCGAACAGTTACACACTGCACTGAAAAACTCATTATAATCAAGTCCAGCATTGTTTCAATACACTATTACTTGGTAGCATCAATTGTGAGTATTAAAACATAATTTAATGATAAAAATGTCACAGTAAGTCCTACCTGCGCAGCCATCAGTGATAGCTCCATGCTCGTCTGCTCCTGCCCCGCTGATGTTGAGATGAACTCGCATCTCTGTCGCTGTTCCATGCATCTCCTGCGCGGCGCGCGTCTCTGTTACTGAAGTCAGCTGCAGGCGTGCACGCGCACGCCATCCTCACATAATTGGGCTTTTTCTTTGACGGTCAAACACACTGACACTAAACTGCCTGCTTCCGCTTCACAACTTTTGGCCTGCATACAGAGCTTTTATGACGCGAATTTTAACGAATTAGTGTTGGAGCTAGTTTCATTAACATATCTAAATCAACAGCCTACTTAATTTTGAAATGTAAAACTTTATTAGATTAAAAAAAATCTATTTTACAGAAGTGACCTGGCCAAGATGCAGCACTACATTTCAAAAACACAAATAAAACCATTTACAAGTTAATTCTTAACAGGGTTCATTTCTCTTATTTACAGTTTTTTTTATATAATAGAACCCACATTGTACCTTTCTTTTTATCCTTAATTGATTAATATGGGATTTAAAGGTAAGGAGTCATCAAGCATAAAACCAAAATTATTTATATTGTCACAACATCAATTATAGTAACCTGTAAGATTTAGAGTGAGTTAGTTGATTTGCTACATGCTTCTTTGATCTTGAAAATAGCATAACTTTAGTTTTAGTCGCATTCAAATTCAGTTTTAGGCAACACAGCCTTTGTTGCACAGCATCAAAAGCACTCTGGAGTAGCTTGTTATAATTTAGGTGTGCTACAATAAATCACAGTGTCATCTGCATAAAAATGAACAAGACCAATATTAAAAAAAGATTATCAATATAAATAATAAAGAGCAGATGTTCCAAGACAGACCCCTGAAGAACACCCCTTATATTCTGCGATGGTGCAGATGAATGGCCTTCCATTTGCACACATTATGTTCTGCCCACTAAGTAGCTTTCAAACCAGGAGGTTGTGTCATTTGACAACCCAATTTGTTTCAGTTTAGTTTTTTTATTAACAGCATCGGAAGCCTTGGACAGGTCAATAAAAAGTGATACACAATAATAACCTTTATCAAGCGCCTCAGTGATATTGTTTATAACCCTAGTCACAGCTGTGGTTGTGCTGTGTTGTTTCGTAAAAAAAAAAACTCATGTCATAAAATATCATGTTCCATGAAGTCACCTACTCATTAACGAGAGATTCAAAAACCTTAGATTAAAAAATAAAATAAAAAACAGTTTAGAGATCTGCCTATAGTTATTCATATCGGAAGAATCTCCTCCTTTTAACAACAAAGGCAGACTTCCATATATTTGTAATTAATTTAAACGATAATACAATTTGTCAAAGGGGCAGCAATGTAATCTGCAGCTAACTTTATAAAATGGATTGATGAATCCAAATGCAATCTGACACCAAAACACATTTGCTTTAATTACATTGATGTGCATAAATGATAACCTCCTGATACCTTGAAATACAAGTTTTGGTAATTAATGAGTCACTTATATTCTGATCACCAACACAATGTCAGCAGATAGACAGAGGTAAGTGCAATACAAACTAAATTAGTGTAGACTGCGGTGACTCTGACAGTACCCCATCCTCCGGGGGTGGCTCCTGATGACCTATTATGGCAACGGGGTCGGCCACGGCCTCTGGGTGCAGGACGGTCAAGGTGAGAGGGATCCAGAACATTGTTCCGGTCCACTCAGGACCTTTCCTCCGGCCCGTATCCATCCTAGTCAATCAGATATTCCAGGCGACCACCCCATCGCCGAGAGTCCACCATATCCTGCAACCTGTAGATTTGGGGCTCCTTGATTTCGGGAGGAGGCTCTGCGGGCTCGTCGGGTTCTGAGAGAGGGAGAGACAGGCTTGAGGAGTGAGACATGGAATGATGGATGGATACGATACCGTGCAGGGAGTTGGAGACGGAAGGTGACCATTAATCTGCCTGTCGATGGTAAAGGGACTGATATAGTGGGGACTCAGCTTCCAGCAGGAGACGCAGATCCCGGGTGGAGAGCCAGACCTTATCTCCAGGACGATAGACATGGGTGGAAGACCGTTGGGTCTCCGCACTGCCTGCTGGAGTTGGACATGAGCCCCAAACTCTTTCGCTCAGAATCAGCTGGAACATCGGAGGGCTCTTCTGTTCAGGGAAACAGAGGGGGTTGGTAGAGTATGCACTGGAATGGGGTGAGGCCGTTGGTGATTTGCTTGAGGGAATTTTGTGCATACTCGCCCATGGGAGGAAACGGTTCCAGCTGTGCTGGTTGTCATGACAGTAGGCCCAGAGATGTCTCCCAATCTCCTGAATCTTCTGCTCAGTCGTCTGGGGGTAATACCCAGAGGGGAGGCTGACGGTGACATTGAGGAGCTTGAAGAAAGCCTTCCAGACACGGAATACAAACTGTGGCCCACAGTCGGAGACAACATCTCATGGGATGCCGAAGGGATTATGGAAGAGGGCCTCTGCTGCTTCGAGGGCTGTGGGTACACCCCGAAGGGGAATTAATTTGCAGGCTTTAGAGAATAGGTCCACTGAAATGAGTATGCAGGTATAACCTTCTAACTTGGGGAGATCTGTGACTAAGTTGACTCCGACGTGGGACGACATGGAATGGGTAATGGGACTAATTTTCCGGCGGGTAAGTGATGTGGAGTTTTGGAGATGGCGCAGACTGAGCATCCACGAGCGTACTGGGGGACATCCCGGGCCATACTGGGCCACCAGTACTGAGCGAGGGAGTACGATGGCTGCCTGGGTGTCCAGAGCCCGGAGCAGCATGCAGGGAGCCCAGAAGGGTAGTCCTCAAGGTGGCAAGCATCTGGGTTTTGCCCTCTGGGCCGCCCAGCATAGCGGGTTCGTGATGGAGGCGATGCAGATCTGTTCTTCCAGGGCCCACAAGGACAGCTGGAGGGAGTATAGGTTCAGGTGAGGAGGGTTTGTCGGGGGCATGAATATGTGAGAGGGAATCCGCCTTGACATTCTTATCTTCAGGTCTATACATGATGGAAGACTGGAACCGGGTGAAAAAGAGGCCCCAGAGAGCCTGTCGGGGATTTAATCTCTTAGCACTTAAGAGATATTACAGGTTTTTGTGGTCAGTGATGACCGTAAAGGGCTGTTGAGATCCCTCCAACCAGTGCCTCCATTCCTCCAGCACCAATTTAATGGCGAGCAGCTCCCGATTTCTAATATCGTAGTTATGCTTTGCTGGGGAAGGATTCCGGGAGAAGTAAGCACAAGGGTGGAGTCATGTAGGTTCTCCGTGGTATTGAGACAGCAATGCTTCCACGCTGGTGGTGGAGGCATCCACTTGAATAGGAGATGGCCTCCTGGAGCTTCTTGTAGGCGTCTTCAGGACAGAGACTTGGGTTTCTGACGGAGCATGGAAGTGAGGGGGTCTAAGATGAGACTGAAGTGCTGAATTAACTTCCGGTACAAATTTGCGAAGCCAAGGAATCGTTTAAGTTCCTTTACTGACTGAGGCTGGGGGCAGTCCCGGATGGCTTGGACCTTCCCTTGGTCCATCTGGATCTCATTCGCACTGTAGCGGAGGAACTGGACTGTGGGGCGGTGGAACTCCCACTTCGAGCCTCAGGTAGAGGTTGTGCTTCCAGAGATGGCGTAGGACCTGGGTCACGTGATGGCGATATTCAGCCAGGTTCCTGGAGTAGATCAAGAAATCGTCTATGTAAACAATGACATACCGGTGGAGGATGGAGAGTTGAAAAGGCCATATGGCATGACCCGGTATTCATAGTGGCCTGAGGGGGTAATGAACGCCGTCTTCCACTCGTCGCCTTCCCGGATACAAACAAGGTTATAGGCGCTCCACAGGTCTAGCTTCAAAAAGAAGTGGGCGCCACGGAGTTACTCGTGGGTGGCCGGGACCAGGGGAAGTGAATAAGGGAGCTTGACAGTGTGAGCATTGAGGGTCCAATAGTCGATGCATCGCCGCAAGCCTCTGTCTCTCTTGCCCACGAATAAGAAGCTTGAGGCAGCTGGAGAGGAGGAAGGATGAATTAACTGTTGTTGGCGAGTCTCTTTGATGTAATACTCCATTGCCTTTCTGCTCCGGGATGGAGAGGGGGTATACTCGACCCTTGGGGAGTATAGCTCCAGGCAGCAGGTCAATGGCACAATCCCATGGCCATCCCAAGGTGGTAACTTTGTGGCTACCTGTTTGCTGAACACATCTTGGAACACCATGTAGTCAGATGGGATCATCGGAACCTCACAAGGTTCGGGGCTCTCTACTAGGGTGGAATGAAGTTGTAGCTTTGGGTTACGAACTAGGGGAACATTGGGAGACATTTTGTATGCACATCTTACTCCATCGGAGGATCTCGCTGATATCCCATCTGACTTCAGGGGAATGTTGAGATAGCCAGGGGTGTCCCAGGATGACATTGATGGTTGGTCCCTACAGTACAAGAAAGAAAATCCTCTCCTGATGAATATAGCCTACTTGCAGAGTGATCGGCAGAGACCGAAACTTGATGTGCCCACGCCAGAGCGGTTTTCCCTGTATAGTCTTGATCTTCAGCTCAGTCTGTCTCTCTGAAATGACGTGGGGTGACTAGTTAGCAGTGGTAGGGTAGAGATAGCAGGCTCCAATTGGAGGGTACTCACCGCTGGGCGTGGGGGGCGAGAGGGGCACACCTGAATGAAGTGCACCGGAACTCCGCAGTGTTGACACCCATGGCGAGACGTCAAGCATGCTCAGTGCGTGAGAGGCGATTGGTATCCACTTGCACAGGTTCTAGTACTGGAGGACAGGCAGCTGGTGAGTACGGAGAATGAGCGGTTATGTCCGGCAGGCCGGGAAATATTAACGGCCTTCTGTATAAAGCTCTCCAGACCAAAAATATAATCATAGATCGCCATCTGGGCTCTGATATGCAGATCCAAGCCCTGACGGTGAGCCATGAGTAACGCCACCTCGTTCCATCCACACGAGGCCGCCAGAGTACAGAACTGCAGAGTATAAACACTGGCTGAAGAATCTCCCTGACGGAAGCAGATGAACTGTTTGGCAATGGAGAGCGAGTCGGTGGATAGGCTAAAGACCTCCTTGAAATGGGAAGAGAAAGCGTCGAAAGAGTTTATTGTAGTTGTCTGCGAGTTCCAGATGGCTCGTGCCCAGAGCAATGCCGTCCAGTCAGCAGGGAGATCAGAAAGGCAACCTTAGCCTGTTTGCTGCAAAACTCTTGGGATTGCATCTCTATGTAGAGTGAAACTTGGAGTAAAAAATGCTACATTCTACCGCCTCACCCAAATAGTTTGCAGGGATGCCATGGGACTGGCAGAAGTAGACTGATGGTGTGTGACCAGAGAGAGAGCTGTTCGAAGAGCACTGACCAGCTCTTCCAGGGGATCCGCAGCGGCGGGGTTCGGGAACTCCATCTCCGGTCGTTGTTTCAGGTCTGGTCTTTTGTCAGCATATAGACACAGGACACAGAGGTAAGTGCAATACAAACAAAAGGTTATGCAAACATGGTTTCTTGATTATGCAATACAAACAAAAGGTTATGTAATGGTTCTTGATTTACTATAAATCCATAAGTAGCAGCATAGTAAGGAAGAGCAGAAGAGCAGGTGAGCAGGCAGGGAGTGTTAATGTCCTTAATTCCTTTTCCAGGGGACCCAGAGGGAACAGCGGAGCGTGGAGACCAAGGAGCACAGGACCGGTGGAGAACTGGGATAGGTACACTGGAGCAACTGGTAAGTAGACAAAAAGGTAACTGTGTCAGGTAAGTCAACATAGGATGTTTGAAACCAGACGGTGAATGAATGGGAGGAGTGCAGGGATATATAGAGCTGTTGATGAGTGCTGACAGGTGGCGGTGATTAGAAATCAGGGATTGGGATCTGGTGAGTGTCGTTAGTGGAGACTGCCATTAGTGGAGACTCCCATTCAAATCTAATGGAGCTCTATCATATTATATATGGCCTTTCAGTCTTGTTTTGAGGTCCTTTGTTAATTTCACAGATATTTTGAAGATATTTTAAAGCTTCTTCACATGTTCCCTTAACCACTAGCAGGTTTAACTACTAATGTTTTGGCTTGCTTACGTAATTGTGATAGGTTATATGTTTTTTTAGGAGTCATTTTTTGACATAATAAAATAATGTGACATTATTGTGAAGCTTTCGCACATGACAGACAAATACAAATAGAGCCCCTTATTTTAACATTATATGCTTCTGTGTTATGAATAGGTAAACTGATTTAAACAATATGTATATGTTATAGGTGTATATATATACTGTAGGTATTTTGTGTCACAATCATTTTCCAGATTTTGTCTTACCTGAAATCCCTGAACAATTTGAATAACAAAAGTCACCATTTTATTTAAAATAAATTATTTTAATCTCAATTCAATTCATCTCATCATGATGTATCATCCAGGTTGACATTTATATTGAATTATTAACCTATTTTCCTCTTTAAGGGCGAGAACATCATGTTACAAAATCTTGAATGCATACCATATAACAAATTATTGAATACATTTTCAAACCTTTTAAACGATCTTCACTAAATAGATATTCAGACTGACTGCTAGAAGTCCTACATGTCATGCTGTAATGAAACATTTAATGGTACAGTGAGGGATAGAAATACTTCAATATGGGACATAATACAGTTATGAAAAATTATGTAAGATTTGCAGTGATGCTTTTATTTTATGAAATAAAGCGTCTTCCGGGCTAGAAGGAACTATTAGTATTTTTTGAGGCAATCTGTCACTCATAGGCATCTTATTGCTCCAGGCCTGAAATCACTTCACAGTGTTAAACATCATTAACCTTCTGGCTGAAGCTATTTTTACACATTTGCTTTATTAAGTGATAACAAAGGCTGAGGAGCTACTTGCGGCTGATGGGAGCAGATGCCTCACGCGGACACTCAATGAGTGTCGAAACTCAGCGAAGAGAGACAAACTCCCATCTCTCGCCCCAAAGCAAGGTAAAAAGCACAGTATCATTTGAACAGAATCTTCAGACTTGTATCACACTTTATTGGTTAACTTAACGGCTTTAGCACTAGAGCGCTGTAGCTCAATACAGTGTCTCAACTAATGCATGCTGGAGCAATGGAGGGTTAAAAATCCCAGTTCTAAATCATGTCAAACTTCAAAATCTGACAATACAACACAATCTGCATTATATGATGTAACAGCAAGCTAAGTTTTGCAGAATTAAGCCAAAGCATTTGTTTTGTCTGGTGTGCCCATACATGCTCGTTGCCTCATACTGTAGTGCTGGTCTGCTGTGCTATGCTTCACTTTAGTGTTCATTCAGACGCCGTGTCATGTCACACAGTTTTACTCTGGTTTTGAGCAGGACTGCAGAGTGGACAGTACAGCGGTCGCTTCAGGCGCTGGTGTGTGTGCTGATCACGCATGAGGAGACCCGATGTGGTGTGTGCATGTGTGTGTGACAGAGATAATGAGAGAGAAAGACTGCTTTTATGGATGTTTCTATGTGTGCGTGTGTAGCTGCTTAAATCTTCACTGGTTCAAGTTGACTGGTAAGACTCAAAAGCTTCCCTCAAAAGCTAAAACAGTAAAATTTCAAATATTAATTTAAATAATTCCAAATGATTCATGTTTTTTATTATTATTATTAAAATAACAACTAGATTTTCCTGCTGTATAGAGATTGTGCTTGCGAATGGTTGCCAGGTTGAGAAGATAAAGTGCAACACTTGAGAGAAAATGTGCCCAGTGAGCGAGGATTTAAAGTTTGTAATATCTGGCAACCGCATGTATAAAAACACATGAACGTCTATCATTTTCTCATCCTACTTGTTCAAGAAAATATATAGAGACTTTTGATATAAAGTGTTTTTTAAGTACATTTTAGTATTGTCTGTTTTGTCAAAGATATTACATGTTGATATAGTCAAAGTTAGTGAATGATGTCATTGTCATGTAAAAAAGTTGTAATTGTTAACTAAATTAACAAAGACCAGTTTGAATGTGAGTTATAAAGACCAGCGACCGGTTTTATAAACTACTTAGACTAGTCTTTAAATTGAGTCATCTAATTTTTTCAAGACTGGTCAATTTAAAATTCAGTTATTGATCAAATTTGTTATTGGATAGTAAGATTGGTTACCTATTGGTTAACTGATAGTTAGTCAAACTAGTTCTTAAGAAACACCAGGGGGCCCCCTTGCTCTCAAAGATGATTGATTTTAGTTTATTTTTAGAATTTGGCCAGCGGCTATGAAAACATGAATGATAATTTATTGTAATGCAGTGCTGTCACCGTTTCTACATAAAAATCTGTCAAATCATGTAATGTGAATGTCGTCAAGTCTCTTGCTCGAGACTAAAAAAAAGAGTTGAAAGCATAGCGAGCCGCGGAAGAGACACTGTTTCTCGAGTGAGCGAGCGTTCATAACCACTCAAACCGGACACAGTTTTGCGTAGGGCCCCCAGAAGTCTAGGATCGGCTTCACACCATCATAACATTGTGGAAGTTTATGTAACCGGTCCCAGAAAAAGCTGAATGACAGTTCTGTTAATGTTTCTGAATTGATATTTGTTCTTAACTTTGAGTCAATGTTGCCAGAACGTTCTGAGGATGTTCCCTGTTAATTGCCCAAAGAAAACTCAAACTCTGTGCCTGTATCACAATGTGACCGATACAAACAGCTTCCAAAGAACAAGAGCTGGTTGGATAAGCCATGCTGCCGCGTGAGGCGGCTGAGGTCATCGTGCTGTATGTGGGGTCAGATAATGCCCTCATGTGCCAGCTGTCGGTATTCTGCCTGATACAACCGCATGAGGATTCATGCAAACACATTTGATCCAGTTTAGATTCTTTCCATCCACTACAAGCATTACAACTTCATTTAGCAAGTGAACTCACTCAAAAACCTTTAAAAACACATTTTAATATTATTATTAAACCTTTATTTAACCAGCAATGAAAAAACTTGAGATTTAAAATCTCATTTACAAGAGGCTCCTGGCCAAGATAGGCAGCACATTTAGTTACACATACAACAAAATACATTAGTTTACATACACAATTCACTCAAAACATTTACAATCAGGTGACTCAACAACTAGTTCCTTTAAAATACATCTAAAATCATTTAGTGATACCAACTCTTTTAAGCGTAACTTATCTTGTAATTGATTCAAATCAAATGGAGCGGCATAACTGAATGCCCGTTTACCCATATTAGTACGAACTTTAGGGATGCTTAAGAGATAATAGTCCCGTGAGCGAAGCCCATAATTCTTTACACCTTTTGAAAGATATTCTTCTTTAAATATGAGGGAAGTAAACCTAAAATGACTTTATATATAAATAAGTACCAATGCTTAAGTCTACGGGATGACAACGCCGGCCATCCAACCCGAGAGTACAATAAACAATGATGAGTAAGGGCTTTTAATATTTGTGATGAACCTTAAAGCTCGAGATAAACTGAATCCAACGCCTGTAAACAATGCGTATCTGTATGCTATATGCTATCTTTGCTTAGTTTATGTCTAACAATGTCCAACAGTACGCACTTCTCAGGATAATTCTGTCATGTTTCCACATTATTGCCATTTCCAGCACTTTTAATTATTTACAGCGCTTTTTATAATTTGATAAAATTACAACTTGGAATATATATAAGTTATATTTACCTTGATTTTTGTCTTCACACAGAATATCCGTATTTCTTCTGAAGCTTGTCAATGACATGGTTGTATCCTTTGGGGGGGGGACACATTGGCTTTATAAAACATTGACAACACAACTAAGATACAGTTGTAATTTGTGTAAAAATGTTTATAAATGATTCTGGCTTAATAAATAATTAAATAGTTTACATTTAAATAATTATTTCCTGCGTTTTGATTATTTTTTCCTGTAGTTTTAAATATGTAATACGTTTTTTAACATTTCATAATGGATTGTCACTGAATTTCAAGATTAAACATCTTCAGCTTGAACTAATTTATATGGATTAATCGTAATGCATATGTAATTGAATATATTAATTGATTTCCAAACTTTCAGAATCTGAAATCGGAGTGGATTCATTCTGATTTATGAAAATGAGTGCATGTAAAGAGATACACTAATCTGGAGCGAGAGCATCTTTAGCCTCAGGTCTGTAATAGAGCGATGATTTCACACAGGCTGTTGAATCCAAGCACTTCTTTGGTCTGTAGGAACCCAAAAGACACAGACTGAATTCTCGATTGACTCTGGTTTACTGTCAGTGACAGTGAAGGATATGCAAATATTATTACAGCCTTTTAACATTATGGTAATGTTATCCCACAACAGCTCTTCCTCACGTTTCTCTCTGTCTCTAGGTATGTGAGATGTGAAGATCATGTCTGACTATTTATTTTCTGATCAAAACTATTTACTTTATGTAAGACCTTATTATACAACTTCAGTTTTTTTCTGCACTAATGATGTTTTCTACCCTTTCTTAAATCAGACTTAATAAAGACTTTGCTGAAAGCATTGTTTGGTACATTGCATTCAGTTGTTTTGCCGTTGATTTCAGGTTTTACTATGCCGCTGAGGACATTTGGTCCTTCACAATGCAGACAAACCCTCACAAATGTATTTATACATTGCAAAACCTACAAACTTAGATGTTTTACTTGTGGCCCATGTCATGTCATGCATTCGTTTGTTATTTTTTAGCACCATCTTGTGGCAGTTTGGTGTACCAACAAAGAACATTTATGATTGTGAGCTATTTTCTTAGTGGGTGATTTAGACCATGTGACTCTTGGGTTAGAGGTTAACCAGGAAATAATCGCAGTGTTCCAGATTCTCTCTATGCGGTTGTCCGAGAAGTTCTTTATTCTGTTTCCTTTGTGTTTTGTGCCTTGGAAAGGCTTTGCCTTTTTACAAGAAAGAAAGAAAAGAATTAGAAATGGAAGAGGAAAGAACTTAACAGTAAAACGTTCAACTTTACTCCTGCGTCTGCCCCTTTTCTGAATTCTGACTTGTTAGCTATCTGTCAGTGTTGCGTAGATGGAACACGCATCTAGGACAGAATAGTAAAAAGGCAACCTCAAGGCGGGCACTACAGTTTAAAGAAAGCAAGCTCCACCTCTATTATTCCTCACTCATCATCACGTCCTGCACTCCTAGACTGTATCGGCGATACATGATGGCAGAGAAAGCTACGGAGGTTGAAAAAGCTACAGAGCAAAGCCAAGCATTGGAAACAAGATCTATAGCCTCTGCATCGACTAATAGATCGAGAAGCTCATCAGCTAGTATAGCTGCTGCCAAAGCTCGTGCTAAGTTGGAAGCCGCACGGGCCAAGGCTGAATTCCTTAAAAAAGAATCTGAAATCTTGATCGAAAAAGCTCAACTGAAAGTGAAAGAGGCTCGCATGGAAGCGACCCTAGCAACATTAAAGCAAGAGAGTGAGGTAGCAGCAGCCCTCGCTGAGGCGAAAGTGTTGGAGGCAGCGGCAGAAAGTGAGCTTAGAGAAAGGATTTCCGATGTAAGAGAAATTTCTGATCGCACCCGTGATTACGTCATGCGTCAGTCTCAACTGGAGTTAACGCCACCTCTTGGAGATGAACCACATCAATTATCTCTAGAGCCTATTGTCCATGTGTTGGAGTCTGAAACACCACCAAGGCAGCATCGTTTTTTGGCTAGTGATGTCAGAGATTCTTACCATAAGCTTGATACTGAGAACAAGATAGAGAAGCCTCAGAGGTCAGTGCAAACATCTTGCCATAAATTCCAAGTGCCGCCATTCACCTCTTCACCATATAAGACAACACCACAGCCATCATTCAACAACGAAGCTAATGTGAGTGAGATAGCTAGGTTTTTAGCACGCAGAGAGCTTGTTAATTCAGGTCTTTTCAAGTTTGATGATCGTCCTGAGAATTATTGGGCGTGGAAGTCATCTTTCGTCAACGCGATTCAAGAGTTGTACCTGTCAGCCACTGAACAGTTAGACCTTCTTTCGAAATGGTTGGGAGAACAGTCTTCACATCATGTGCGAAGGATCAGAGCTGTGCATACAAGTAACACTGACACGGGCTTAAGAAGGGCTTGGGAGCGCTTGGGAGATTGTTTTGGCTCTCCAGAGATTATAGAGAAATCTCTTTTTGACAGAATTGACAGCTTTCCTAAGATTGGTAATAGAGATGTGAAAATGCTTCGAGAACTTGGTGATCTTCTACAGGAAGTCGTGTCTGCAAAACAAGAAGGCTATCTACCTGGACTACTCTATCTTGACACTGCTCGTGGTGTAGCTCCCATAGTGGATAAGTTACCTCATCATTTGCAAGAGAAGTGGATGACTCAAGGTTCCCAGTATAAAACTACACATCAAGTCGCTTTTCCTCCATTCTCATTTTTCTGTGATTTCGTCTGCAGAGAGGCTCGAACACGCAATGATCCAAGTTTTGCTCTGTCTTACGGAATTCATAATGTGTTGAAACTGGAGCAGCCAGTGAAGAAACAACTGAAAAGCCCAGTCTATACTCACAAGACAGAAGTCTTATCAGGTGCTGCGTTTCAGACATGCACTGGTGCTGAATTGGGCTCAAGTGGTGAATTGGAGGATGTGGATAAAACCTGCCCGATTCATAAGAAGCCACACCCTCTCAAACGTTGCAGAGGTTTTAGGAGTAAACCTTTAAACGAGCGCAAGACCTTCCTAAGAGAGAAAGGGGTTTGTTACAGGTGTTGTGGTACTACCACTCATCTGGCCAGAGACTGTAGAGCAGCTATTAAATGTAAAGAATGTGGTAGTGAGGCTCATGTAGCAGCACTTCACCCAGGACCGCCGTCTTTAACCTTAACAGAGCAAGGCGGGGAGAGAGAGATAGAGGCTGTTCAACCTGATGTCACTTCCAAGTGTACTGAGGTCTGTGGTTATGGTAGAAGCTCACGATCTTGCTCTAAGATTTGTCTGGCCAAGGTTTACCCAGAGAGTCGTCCAGAAGAAGCAATCAAGCTTTATGTGGTTCTGGATGATCAGAGCAATAGATCGCTCACCAGAAGTGAGTTCTTCAACTTGCTGCATGTTAAGGGACAACGCTCAACATACACCCTGCGTACATGTGCGGGTGTGACCGAGATGGCAGGGAGAAGAGCCGCAGGTTTCATTATAGAGTCTTTAGATGGAGCGATGAAGGTGAAATTGCCAACTCTGATCGAATGCAACAACATGCCGGATGACAGGACTGAGATACCAACCCCTGACGTAACACGCTGGCATACTCATCTAAAGCCCATCGCCAATTGCATTCCTCCTTTGGATCCAGAAGCCCAAATTCTTCTTCTTTTGGGTCGTGACATCCTTCAAGTTCATAAAGTGTGAGAGCAACGCAACGGACCTAGCAACGCACCCTATGCGCAAAGGCTGGACCTGGGCTGGGTCGTAGTAGGGGACGTCTGCTTGGGATCTGTACACAGGTCTGCATCACTTAGTACCTACTGCACCCATGTTCTTGATAATGGACGTCCGTCTCTACTTCCTCCATGTCCCAACAAACTTAGGGTCAAAGAGAAGTTTGACGTCAAGCCTCTACCTGAGATAGCTCTGGCATGTGACACCTTCGTCTTCAATGACTATGCCATAGGGGATACTATCTTCGAGAGGTCAAAGGATGATAACAAAGTTGGATTGTCTATTGATGACAGATGTTTTCTGGAAATCATGGATAGAGAGATGTTTATGGATGAGAGCAATAGTTGGGTCGCACCACTCCCATTCAGGACACCCCGACAGCGACTCCCTAATAATAGAGACCAGGTATTAACCCGCCTAACCTCTCTATTGCGCACACTGGAGAAGAAGCCTGAGATGAAGTCTCATTTTGTTACCTTCATGCAGAACATCTTTGATCGTGACCATGCTGAAGTAGTCCCTCCTCTTCGAGAAGGTCAAGAATCTTGGTATTTACCTATTTTTGGGGTGTACCACCCGCAGAAGCCCGGTCAGATCCGAGTTGTCTTCGACTCCAGTGCGCAAAACACAGGGCGTCTCCTTGAACAATGTTCTTCTCTCTGGTCCAGACTTAAATAATAGTCTCTTAGGTGTCTTATTGCGTTTCAGAAGGGAGCTGGTAGCTGTAACTGCGGACATCGAACAGATGTTTCACAGCTTCATTGTGAAAGAGGAAGATAGAGACTTCCTTCGTTTCTTCTGGTTTAAGGATAACGATGTCAGTAAAGAGATCATCGAATATCGCATGAGGGTGCATGTATTCGGAAATAGTCCATCTCCTGCTGTAGCCATTTATGGACTCCGACGTGCAGCAGCACATGGTGAAAAAGAGGACGGTTCAGATGCCAAACACTTTGTAGAGAGAGAGTTCTACGTCGATGATGGACTTCTGTCGACTCCCACAGCTGCAAGGGCCATCGACCTGCTGACACGAACTAAGGAGATGCTAGCCACATCGAATTTGAAACTGCACAAGTTCGCCTCTAATAGCAAGGAAGTAATGAACGCATTCCCGGTTCAAGATCATGCAAAAGGGTTCAAAGATCTCAACTTGGATGTTGATCCTATTCCCATCCAACGTAGTCTCGGACTTAGCTGGGATGTGAAGAGAGACACATTCACCTTTCAGGTAACAGATATCAAGAAACCTTTTACTCGCAGAGGGACACTTGCTACTGTGAACAGTCTCTTTGACCCTCTTGGGTTCGTTGCCCCTATCATTATCGAAGGAAAATTCCTGTTAAGAGAACTCTCAAGTGAAGCTCTTGATTGGGACTCTCCTCTCCCTAAAGGTAAAGAAGAAGCATGGGAGGCATGGAGGAAATCTTTACAAGGCCTCAAAGAGCTGGATATTCCAAGACCATATGTCAATAGTACCCTCTCTACAGCCCTGAGAAAGGAACTACATGTTTTCTCAGATGCTTCTGTCAGAGCAATAGCAGCAGTGGCATATCTTCATGTCATCAACGAAGAAGGTGCATGTCACACTGGGTTCGTCCTAGGGAAGGCGAAGTTAGCTCCACAAGCTGCTCATACGATTCCCAGATTGGAATTGGGAGCAGCGGTTTTAGCTGCAGAGTTAGCAGAGACAATCATGGATGAGCTGGACTTCTCTCTAGATGCTGTGGAGTTTTACACGGATAGCAGAGTTGTCCTGGGATATATCAATAACCAGACGAGACGTTTTTATGTATACGTTGCCAACAGAGTGCAGCGTATCAGGAAGGTGTCAAGCCCAACACACTGGCATTATATCTCTACGAAGCATAACCCTGCAGACCACGCCACTCGTTCTGTACCAGCAGATCTGTTGAGCACCACCACTTGGCTTACAGGACCTGCTTTCCTGTTACAAGCAAAGCAAAGTTCATCATCGGAGGAAGAGAGGTTTGATCTCATCGAGCCAGACTCAGACACAGAGGTTCGTTCTCTTGTCACCACTCTATCCACTGATGGTTCTTCCCTCAGATGTCAACGCTTTGAGCAATTCTCTTCTTGGAGGTCTCTAATTAGAGCCATAGCTTCCCTCATACACATCGTCCAGGCTTACAAGGCGAATGATCATCACAATACCTGTAGATCATGGCATCACTGCTCAAAGCCTCGCTCAGTGGAAGAATTGTTACAAGCAGAAACAGCCATAATAAAGAGTGTACAGAGAGAAGTCTACAAAGAAGAGCTTAACTGCATTGTCGGAAGAAACGACATTCCAAGGAACAGTCCTCTGAGAAAGCTGAGCCCTTACCTGGACAATGGAGGGCTTCTCAGGATAGGAGGTCGGCTTAAGAATGCAACACATGGATCTTAATGAGAAGTTTCCTTTGATTATTCCAGGTCGCAGTCATGTTGCAAAATTACTTGTAGAGCATTACCATGATCGAGTCAAACAACAGGGTCGTGTGTTAACTGAATCCGCTATCCGCAACGCAGGGTATTGGATTGTGGGTGTCAGGAAGCTTATCAACAGCATCCTACACAAGTGTGTCATATGCAACAAGCTTCGTGGGAAGGTAACTGAGCAGAAGATGGCTGATCTACCCATCGATCGCCTAAGCACTGAACCACCATTCACGTACGTTGGTCTAGATGTTTTTGGACCGTGGACAGTTGTTGCAAGGCGCACGCGAGGAGGACAAGCTCAAAGCAAAAGATGGGCTGTTCTTTTCACTTGTATGACCACTCGTGCGATACACATCAAGCTGATTGACTGCATGGATTCGTCCACCTTTATAAACGCTTTGAGAAGGTTTTTTGCTTTGCGAGGACCTGCAAAACAAATCCGTTCTGACTGTGGGACCAATTTTGTAGGAGCCTGTAAGGAGCTGGGAATTGTGCTTGCTGATTCTCGAGAGCCTAACGTGAAGAGGTACCTTAGAGGAGAAGGTTGTACATGGGTCTTCAATCCTCCTCATGCATCCCATATGGGAGGTTCCTGGGAGCGGATGATTGGAGTCTCCAGGCGCATACTGGATTCCATGCTTCAACAGATTAGTCCTTCCTGCTTGACACATGAAGTGTTGTCTACTCTGATGGCAGAGGTTACAGGAATTGTTAACTCAAGACCTCTTGCTCCTATTTCTACAGACCCAGACTCACCTTTCTTGTTGACGCCAGCTATGCTTCTAACTCAAAAGGGTCATACACTCCTTCCGCCTCCTGGTGAATTTAAGGAAACCAATCTTCACAGACAACAGTGGAGACGAGTACAACATCTCGCCAATACTTTCTGGAACAGATGGAGGCGTGAATACCTCACCACACTCCAAAGCCGTAGCAAATGGCAAAAGGAACGACGAAACTTAAAAGAGGGTGATGTAGTCCTTCTTAAGGATGCTCAAGCCAAGCGTAACAAATGGCCTATGGCTCTTGTAACCAAGATTTTCTTCAGCAGTGACAAAAAGGTGAGAACAGTTGAGCTAAGAGTAGCAAGAAATGGGACAATCAAGACATTCCTTAGACCTATATCCGAAACAATTCTCCTCATGCCAGCAGAGGACTGAAACTTTGTAAGGACTTCTTGTGTGGACATTCCTTATATCTCAGCTGATTATATAGTGGTATCTGAACAATACCAGGTGGGGAGTGTCATGTCATGCATTCGTTTGTTATTTTTTAGCACCATCTTGTGGCAGTTTGGTGTACCAACAAAGAACATTTATGATTGTGAGCTATTTTCTTAGTGGGTGATTTAGACCATGTGACTCTTGGGTTAGAGGTTAACCAGGAAATAATCGCAGTGTTCCAGATTCTCTCTATGCGGTTGTCCGAGAAGTTCTTTATTCTGTTTCCTTTGTGTTTTGTGCCTTGGAAAGGCTTTGCCTGTAAGTCTATTACTTTTCTTCAGTGTTTGTAAGAATGTATATGCATGTATAAATGTGAAATTCATAAGTTAGAGTTTAAAGCGAACTTCTCTTCGGTGATAACAATACTAAGCAGAGCACGAATGTAGCCTTTGTTATGTGTGTTCAGATAACATTGTAAATAATGTAAATTCGTTCACATTTATTTGTGAACTCTCTGTAACAAGACATTTGTAATCTTCATATGTTTCAGTTTTACAAGAAAGAAAGAAAATAATTAGAAATGGAAGAGGAAAGAACTTAACAGTAAAACGTTCAACTTTACTCCTGCGTCTGCCCCTTTTCTGAATTCTGACTTGTTAGCTATCTGTCAGTGTTGCGTAGATGGAACACGCATCTAGGACAGAATAGCCCAGGTTTAGGACGAAGGGAGAGTCAGTGTTTTCTAACCTAAAATCCCACTTTTCTGTCTTTGCATGAGTCAGAGGAGTGAAAATCAGCGTGAGAGGAGCAGTGGAGGGAATTTTCTGAGATATTTCACAACCCAACAAAAAGAAAGACTTGTGAGATCCCACAGAACAGCTCAAAGAAATGTAAGTGCATGTCCAACAGTCAGACTTTTCCATTTATGTTGCGATGTGTCCAGAAGTCAAATTTGACAAAAAAAGCATGCACGATATAATGTGCAATTAGAACGGATTTCTTCACTATCTGTATTGTGTTTTTAAGTCCTCAGGGATTCATTAAATGAGTGCAGAGCTCTTGATTCACCACTAGAGAGCTCAGTTTCTCCTTTGATAAATGGTAATGTTAATGTATGGAGGTCGTGATGCTTTGAGAAGGATTTTTTTTACAGAACAAATGTGTGCCCTGAGATCACAAATTTGGGGCAGGACCACCAGTTTTCCTGAACTAAGATCAAGATTAGTATTTGCTGATGATAGATGCTGTAACTACTGTATGTAAACTGACTGGAAAAGTATCTTAATCCATTAGCAAACATTCAAAACCAGCTATGTATTTAGATGATTTTTTATCCAAGCAATATATATATATATATATATTTTTTTTTGGTTTATGTGTTTGGGAAACCCAGTTTTGAAATAGTTGAAAATGGAATATATAGAAATAAAAACTAATTCTAAACATTAATAAAATCTAATACAAATATTAATTAATTGATACTAAAACGTTTTTGATGCTGGTTGCCCTCTGATCACATGTAGAAACATAATCATATGTTTAATTGCAAAAATACAACACAATTTTTATATTTTCTGTGCAAATCCAAAAAGCTGTATAATTTCCATCAGACACGTGCGGTTCATAACAAAGCCAGCAGAGGGCGCAAGAAAACTGATGGCACGTCATATTTCTGGCTCTCCATACAGAACAGTTTATTGAAAATGATTGAACATGACACAAAACAACTTGTGAATAATGTATTTCTGCAGCATGCATCTGAATCAATTATAAAAAATAAAATAAAAAAACAAATACATTGTTCTGTTAAAAACCTGTATGTGTGTGTGTGCGTGCGTGCGTGCGTGCGTGCGTGCGTGTGTGTGTGTGTGTGTGTGTGTGTGTGTGTGTGTGTGTGTGTGTGTGTGTGTGTGTGTGTGTGTGTGCGTGCGTGCGTGTGTGTGTGTGTGTGTGTACTTGTCTAAGCTACATTGTGAGGCCCAAATGTCCCCACAAGGATAGTAAAAACCTGAAACTGCGGTCCCCATGAGAAACTTTTTTTTTATATAAAAATAGTAAATTATGTTTATCTGAAAGTGTAACAATGCAAGCAGGGGTAGGTTTAGGGTTAGGGGAGAGAAAATACCGGTTGGTCAGTAAAAGTAATAGAAGTCTATGGAAAGTCCCCACAGTTCACAGAAACAAATGTGTGTGTGTGTGTGCGTGCGTGCGTGCGTGCGTGCGTGCGTGCGTGTGTGCGTGTGTGTGTGTGTGCGTGCGTGTGTGTGTGTGTGTGTGTTTGTGTGTGTGTGGGTGCGTGTTTGTGTATGTGTGTGTGTGTGTGTGTGTGTGTGTGTGTGTGTGTGTGTGTGTGTGTGTGTGTGTGTGTGTGTGTGTGTGTGTGTGTGTGTGTGTGTGTGTGTGTGTGTGTGTGGGTGGGTGCGTGTGTGTGTGTGCCTGTGTGTGCTGTATGTGTAAGCAGGGTGTCCATACAGTACACTGTAGTCAGATTACAGTCAATTGAACAAGTCAATATAATCAATGCTGTGAGGGGTTAATGGTGTGTGTGTGTGGATCATGTGCTTGTTTCTCTTCCATTCATTGATACTGTCTGTAAATTGGTGCGTAAGATAGTAGATTGTTATTTTAATTGTTACTAATTATTCCTGTGTCTAAGAAAATCAATAAGTCATTGACTGTAAAGATGGCCTTATGGCTCGCAGCACTGCTGTTGCTGTTTTTATCTCATTATGACTTCATTCTGTTGGATTTTACAGGATAGTCCACTTCCACATGTCAGTCAAAACCCTCAAAGGCAACTCAGACGGTCTCTGAGCATCAGCAGTGAGCTCAGTTCCAGGATGCTTGAGTTTGTTTGGAGAGCCTCGGGTAGAGGGAGCGCTAGAATGAAGTGACAGCCATTTTCTGTGGCCTACATGCTTGTGAATCTCTTGGAGGGAGCCGGACACACACGCATTCACTTATACACACACAAGCACTTGTTCTCTATGAGGAGGAACTCAGTCCTCAGGCTCAACACACTCTGACATGTTTCCTCACTTTGTGATGCTTGCTCTCTATTCACATTTTCATAGCGTGAAATCAAAAATCTCATTCATTATAGACAGTATGCGCTCACACACACCATCAGCGCAAGCGACTTATAGTTAGAAATGATCTTCTCTTGACAATCATCACTCAAATCACAGCAATATCAGCCAACTTGAAAACGCCATGAGTCCAGCTGGACAGTTTGGGTGCAGGTTAGTGTTAGTGCTAACTCATGGAAAGCCATTTCCACCACATATGAGCAAAAAACACACTTTGGTAAATCAAAATGATGAGATAAAAAGTCACAATTATGATATTATATAAGGAGAAAGAGATAAAAACTCATGAACATGAAAACCATAACCTACACATTTTAGAGTGGCCTTTTATTGTAAATAAAAAGGCACACCCGTGCAATAATCATGCTGTCTAATCAGCATCTTGATATACCACACCTGCGAGGTGGATGGATTATCTCGTTCACTAACACAGATTTAGACAGATTTGTGAACAATATTTGAGAGAAAGTCCTTTTGTGTTCATAGAAAAAGTCTTAGATCTTTGAGTTCAGCTCATGAAAAATGGAGGCAAAAACAGAAGTGTTGTGTTTATAATTTTGTCCAGTATAATTGGAAAATAGACATAATTTACTTAGTATCTCATAATTTAAACTTTTTATATCATAATTATGATTTACCGAAGCATTTTTTTTTTGGGGGGGGGGCAGAAATGGGCTTCCATACTAACTTAACTCAGCAACTGACTTAATGAATAATGAATTACGTTAACATTATGACATATGCATGTGAGCATCATCCATGATCCTGTCAGTCACCATTAAAAATCTATCATATCTATTCTCCTGAAGTCCACGATCATCTCCACAGTTTTAAGCGTCTTCAGCTCCTGGTTGTTAAGACTGCACCAGACTGCCAGCTCCTTAACCTCCTGTTTGTAAGCAGACTCGTCACCATCCTGGATGAGGCCGATCAGTGTGGTGTCATCTGCAAACTTCAGGAGCTTGACAGAGGGGTCTTTAGATGTGCAGTCGTCCGTGTACAGGGAGAAGAGCATTGGGGAGAGAACACAGCCCTGAGGAGCTCCAGTGCTGATCGCATGTGTGCTGGATGAGAATTTTCCCAGCCTCGCTACCTGCTGCCTGTCTGTCAGGAAGCTAGTAATCCACTGACAGACGGAGGAGGGGACAGAGAGCTGTGTCAGTTTATTCTGAAGGGTGTCCGGTATAATGGTGTTACAAAACAGTCTACAAGCAGTCCCTGGTCTGTCTAGATGTTGTCATAATTTACTTAGTATCTCATAATTTAAACTTTTTATATCATAATTATGATTTACCGAAGCATTTTTTTTTTGGGGGGGGGCAGAAATGGGCTTCCATACTAACTTAACTCAGCAACTGACTTAATGAATAATGAATTACGTTAACATTATGACATATGCATGTGAGCATCATCCATGATCCTGTCAGTCACCATTAAAAATCTATCATAAATAATGTCACTTATTTTACCGTATTTCACTTTTAACAAAATTATGCAGAGCCTGTGTATATGTGTAATGCATGTATTGGCTTAATATGATTGAAAATGTATCATATCATGAAAAGGAAAGACATACACCATGGGGTGATGGGTATGCAGAAACAAAATCACAGAAAGGTCCCAAGATTCATAACTATTTGACGTTTTTATGGCAATGCAAGGTTTGTTGGTTAGGCTGTACAGTATAATTTTGTGGTGTAACTCCCCAAATATCCTAATGACATTTATGAATGAATAAAACATATCTGTAAAAATAAATAAATAACACTGAAAAATACATTTAAAACCATTCTGAACACAAACAGCATATTTAGCCGTTTGAGCTGTTATATTGTGCGGTTATCAGCCCGGTAAGCGTTGGGGAAGAGATGCTTGCATTGGGTTTGCCATTGCGATGCGAGTCTTGCATTGCAGCCTGTGAATATTTCATCAGCTTCTCTAAAAATAAAGGAGGGTGAATAAAAATAAATAAAGAAATACAATTTGATGGAACTGGGCAGGACTCCGCCTCCTCCTCATGAGGAGCTGCAGTTCTCTTATTCTGACATATGTTCTGACTCTGTGTCAGCTTCATCTACCCCCCCCCCCCTCTCTCTCCATCCTCCCACATTCCCCTTCTCTACATCCTTAGTTTCTGACTCACATGTCTTGGGCAGGCTCCTTTTGATGCGGAAAAGTCTCCCTGGAGGCAGTTGCTAAGCAACTGGCTACTGTTGGATTATGGGTTAATTCAGAAGTAAGAAAACGCAAGCATAGGAGATGGTGTGCATGTGTGTGAAAGTGTGTACGGCTGAGTCAGGCCATCAGAAGTTGTCTCTACGATCACATGCCCTGACATGCTCTGTGACTGAAGCTAATTTAGGAAAAGAAAATCTCCCTCCTTTTCACTTTACTCTCCTGACACTGTCTCTATAGGTGGTCATTTAAATATATATATATATATATATATATAATATATATATATATATATATATATTAGATGTGGGCATAGATTATTTTTTTTTATTAATTTTGAAATTAATCTAGATTAATCTAGATTAAAATGGCTCATTTGAATTCTGCCGAAGGCATTCAGAAATATGTGTGCTACCCAAATAATGACTAAAAGTAAGTCTTTGAGAACGGGTTTCTCAAGCCAGGTGGCGCATTAGACCAGGGGCTCATCTCCTGTTTCCAAAATGCATCACAAACTTTAATCTCTTCCCGTCCCAATCCCACGAAAAAACTGGGGGAAAATCCCGTTCCACTCCCGGAAGAATGACTCCCATTCCCTCCCACTCCCGTGTTGTTGTTTTTTTTTTTTTGCCGATAACTGTCAATTACAGTAAAAATATAGTACAGATCACAGCGTGCCCACCTTATTAGTTGAATAAAAACCCAAAATGTCGTTTTTTGTTATTATATTGAACTGAAAGCCATCTTATTATGCACAGTGTTGCACAGATTAAATTTCATGTAAATCATCCATGCTAACACACACGTCTTCTATTTTTTTTTTGACATTTCACTCTCTATAGATATATTTTTCTATGTACTGTATTTTTAGATATATTCGAGTTTCTCGCTCAAGTTCACATGAGACCTAAAGCGCATCCTGTTTGCTTAAAAGCGCAACGTTTCGTTGTTATTCTGAGTGCACACAAATAAACGTAGAGTCTTTACAGATTCGAAATTTGTATTAGGCTACTTTTATCTGTATGACCAAGAATGACGGAGATTTTAAGAGCAAGTGAACGCACCGGAGCCTGTCCTGCAGCAAACGCGCTTCCACACAAACACTTCAATAGCGCACATTTCTCTAGGTTAACATCATATTGAGCGGCCATGTAAAGTTGCTACTACATACATCTTTCAGATGAAAAGCCATATTTGAGGTTGATGAATGATAGGTGAGCGTTTGGATGTCCTGCCCGATTGTATTACCACACAGACCAGCCGTTAACAATCTGTCCATCACGGACTGCGAGCCTCTAGTTCGAAGACTCGTTCTCGCACCCTACAGTGCAATTCGGCTAGGTATACATCCGCGCTAAAATATCAGGGTGAAAGTCATCATAGCTTGCGTAGTATAGACCCAGCTCCCAACCCAACTTTGAGAATAGATTAACGGCGATATTTTTTTTATCGCCGATAAGAGTCTCACGTTAACGCAGCACGTTAACGGCGATAACGGCCCACCACTAATATATATATATATATATAATTTTGTATGATTATTTATACACTGCCACTCAAAAGTTTTGGATCAGTAAGATTTGTCATGTTTTTTAAAGATGTCATATTAAAGACTTGTATTGTTAGAAAATATTTATGTTTTGAACAAACGCTGATCTTTTTTAACTTTGTATTCATCAAAGAATCAAAGAAAAAAGTATCACATGTTCCAAAAAAACAATATGAAGCAGCACAACAGTTTCACACTCATAATAAATCATCATATTGTTATGATTTCTGAAGATCATGTGACACTGAAGACAGGAGTAATGATGCTGAAAATACAGCTGCACATCACATAAATAAATTACATTTTTAAGTATATTAAAATACAAAACCAATATTAGAAATTGCAATAAGATTTCACAATATTAATGTTTTCTCTGTATCTCTAATAAATAAATACAGCCTTGATGAGCAGAAGAGACTCCCTTAAAAAAACATACACAATCTTACTGATCCCAAACTTTTGAGCAGTGTATATATATATATATATATATATTGTTAAATAAAATGTATAATTTTAATTATTATGAAGTTTATGTAATTATTACACATACAATAGGATTAAAAATGTAAATTAATTTATATAAAATAATAAAACAATGTATATAAATGTGTCAGTGTTTTTGTCTGTAGTTCAGTCTGGCACTCTGAAATCATGTTCAAATGTTTTTTTTTCATTTCTATGCTCTGTGTGCATGAGTGATTTTGGAGCCACTGATGAATTAACTCAGTCTGTTACTGACTTTTACTCTGGGAGCTTCCATGTGCACCGAGAGAGGAGGAGGAGAGAGGGAGGAAACAGAGGATACAGACAGCAACAGAGGAGACAAGGAGAGCAGGAGGAGGGAAAGTAACTGATGGAGAGAGAGAGAGAGAGAGCAGCTCTGAGCAGCACTGAGAGCTCGCCAGGGAAGATGCCAGACAAAATATGAAGAAAGACCCGAATGCAGTTAAAAATGGGACTGAAAAGAAAAACCGAACAAAGATTCTGAAACAGGAGACGTTGACGGCAAATTCAGGATGTTTGGGGATTTTTAAAGTCTTCAAGTCTTCTGGACGTTGATCGTAGATGCTGTGATTCCCTTGGACGTTTTGTCAGATGGGATTTTAATATTTAAAGTAGAGCTCCCAGCATCCTTCCTGCTTCCTTCTGGAATACCTGCAAGGTTTCTTGGCCTATGAACTTTAAACTTCTCCATCTGTTACTTGATCTTCAAGCCTTTATTCCAGTTGAAAGATGACCTGTCTCCCATTCTTGGTCAGTAAAGAAGAAATCTTCATAACTCCTCGACACAGACTCTGAAGGAGGGTAATTTTGACTTACAAAAGGAACTCCAATTGTGTTATTTTGGATGTGCACAATTAAGACAAGCTTGAGCGACACCATGCAGGACGCCGTCGCTGGACGAGGACAGCGGGACCCTCAAACTCACTCGGTTCTGTTGCAGTGAAAGATTCATGAACCTCAGCATACTTCTCTCTCTTCACAGCAGAAACACCAGCACCGTCCAGCAGCTCCATCACTCAGCACAGCCAACCAGCTCGCACTAACTGGATTCTCCAGGCTCAAGAGACAGTCTGAGCTCGGGATAGACGAGCCGTCTGAACGGTGAGGGATTGTTTAGTAAGAGTGACAGAACTGGACCGGGCCGAAGAAAGGGTGCAGGGGGAGAGGATCCGGGCCGCGAGGGGCTTCCAGCGGTTCCTGCAGGCATGGATGCAACACCAGAATAAAAAACAGGACGGGAAGTTTCGGCTGTCCCACTGGTACAATGTGTGGTGAGTAATGAGATTCATCTCCACATGCTCTTCGAGGGATGGTTCAGCTTGCTGTCTTCTGTGCAACACAGAATGAATTATCTTACTTTCTTCCTCTGATAACTAAAGCTCTGTGGGGTCAGGGGTTGTGCAGTGGTCACTCAGCTTCAGTGGTTGATTTAGTGTTGTGAGAAATACAAATGATCATTTTGGTCATTATATCTATTTTCACAGAATGGGAATCTTATGATTGGATCTGGTGTTTTTCTAGTGTGTGTGTGTGTGTGTGTGTTTATTTTTAAAATGTATTTCAAAATATCTGCACTCAAAATAGCATAAGTCCTATTAGTAGTAAATTTAGTAGTAAATCCTATATTTAAGTTTCATGTTTATGAATTTTCAACAATTTTGATCACACAGTTTTAACATAAACTAGTAAACTTAATGTGATGCAAATTTGTCAGCAAGATTCCAACAGTCAAAAGTCGACCAGACGGTAACAGTTCAAAGAGGGAGTGTGCTGGATGTGTGGGGTCCAGAGTGATTTTGACAGCGCTTTTGCTCACTCTGGATGAGTACAGTTCTTGGATAGTGGGGAGGGTTGTACCAATGATTCGCTCAGCAGTCCGGACTACCCTCCATAGTCTGCTGAGGTCAGATTTGGTAGCTGAGCTGAACCAGACAGTTATTGACGTGCAGAGGATGGATTCAATGATGGCAGAGTAGAACTGTTCCTCAGCTGGCGAAGGATGTACAGCCTCTGCTGGGCCTTTTTCACAATGGACTCTAAGCGATTGTCCCACTTCAGGTCCTGAGAAATTGTGGTGTCCAGGAATCTGAATGACTCATGATGGTGAGTGGGGGGGAGAGCAGGGGGTTTCTCCTGAAGTCCACAATCATCTCCACAGTTTTAAGCGTCTTCAGCTCCTGGTTGTTAAGACTGCACCAGACTGCCAGCTCCTTAACCTCCTGTTTGTAAGCAGACTCGTCACCATCCTGGATGAGGCCGATCAGTGTGGTGTCATCTGCAAACTTCAGTAGCTTGACAGAGGGGTCTTTAGATGTGCAGTCGTCCGTGTACAGGGAGAAGAGCATTGGGGAGAGAACACAGCCCTGAGGAGCTCCAGTGCTGATCGCATGTGTGCTGGATGAGAATTTTCCCAGCCTCGCTACCTGCTGCCTGTCTGTCAGGAAGCTAGTGATCCACTGACAGACGGAGGAGGGGACAGAGAGCTGTGTCAGTTTATTCTGAAGGGTGTCCGGGATAATGGTGTTACAAAACAGTCTACAAACAGTCCCTGGTCTGTCTAGATGTTGCAGAAAATAATGCAGTTCCATGTTGACAGCATCGTCCACAGACCTGTTTGCTCTGCAGGCAAACTGCAGGGGGTCCAGTAAGGGTCCATTGGTGTCCTTCAGATAAGCCAAAACCAGTCTTTCAAATTATTTCATGGCGACAGACGTTAGAGCCACAGGTCTGTAGTCATTGAGTCCAGTAATTTTGGGTTTCTTTGGGATGGGGATGATGGTGGAGCATGTGAAGCATGAGGTGACTTCGCACAGCTTTAGTGATCTGTTGAAGATCTTTGTGAATATTGGGGCCAGCTGGTCAGGATTTTAGACAGACTGGTGACACACCGTCTGGTCCTGGAGCCTTTATGTTATGTTTATATACTAAATATATTTAATATAAATTATATAACTATATACATATACAGCTAAATGCATGTAAACATTTTTTAAATATGTAAATATATATATATATATATATATATATATATAAACAGTACATACACATATATATATTTTTGAAATAAAAACTTTTATTTTGTATGATTAGTCCCGATTAATCATTTGACAGCATAGTTAAAAATACATGGATGGAGATTTTATATGCAGTTCAAGTACAAAAATCTTAGAAAAAGCATGCATACGCTTAAAAATACAAATGTGGCACAACTTGCTATTGCACGTCTGAATGTATTTGCAAAGATGGATAATGTGTTTTTTCGATTGACGCTTCATGTTTAGTCCACTCACACTGGTTTAGTCTTTTGGTGATTTTTAGCATTTTATCCAAAACTGTGATGTAGATTGTGAAGGTTTTGGATACATTATAACTATTAAATCAACCAGACCTGCTGTAAAACTGTGGCCTAAAACGGTCTCTAACCGTGATTTGACTGAGCAACAGATTGATGATATCTTCATGAGAGTCCCTCTGGGGGTTTGATTGTGAAACAGACTCCGCTCTGTCACCCCTAATGCTCTCCAGTGATTGTGTTAAGCTACTGATGCCTGTAAACAGCCCTCGGGGTATTAGAAAAGCAGCTTTCTTAATGTGTCACATGCAAACCCGTGGAGCAATTCAATTCAATTCAAGGTTGTTTGTATAGCACTGTTTACGATACAATCGTTGCAAAGCAGCTTCACAGGAAATTAAGTTTCTACAATAGATTTATATATTGAAAAAACTTCATATATTTAACTTATGGCAAAATTTGATTAATTCTGTATACTGTCTGAGGGTTGGCTTCCTCTGAGGTCCTCCAAGGGGTTGGCATCATCTCTTCTCAGGTGTTCGGTCATCTCAGATCATTTAAGGGTCGGATCCAGACTGAAGCTTGTGTAAGTCCTAGTTACCACGGGATGTTAATCCAGAAACAGAGAAACAAATAGAGACCATTCGCTCCTGTTTCAAAATCTGCTATGATACAGACACAGTTTCTGCTACAAAACAAAATACATTTTAGACTGTGTAAAACTTTCAGTTTCACTTTCAACAATGTTATTTTCCAATTTTTTCATTTGTGATGGCACAAGCACTAATGTCAGCCCATGCGCATCGGAAAAAAAAACATTGATTGATTGTGTTAACAATAGTAAATGTTAGGGTTAGGTTAGGGTTAGAAAAAACACTTGCTGAAGCACTCCATTTTATCTTGGATTTATCATGTTTCACAGACTCGTACCCCAGTGCTTCACATCACAAGATTAGCACTGCACCGGGTGTGATTATGAGCAAGTTTACTACGTCAGAAAATCCAAACATATGGAGCAAACATCAAAATATATTAGTTTACAAATCTTGCACTATTATAATAATGTTTTGAGCTCATAACATAGTATTGTGCAAGGAACTATGCGAAAAAAAATCCTTTATTGATCAATAATCTGCATAATTATCATAATTTGTGTGAAAAGGAGTAAAAGTTATTGATGTTTTACTGCCATTAGTGTTAATTTCAGCTGGAAACCGAGGTCAATAAGTAGTTAGAGGTATTTTTCCCAATGAACTTATGCTTGCATTAACTATTGCAGTGGAAGTTATTTTTACCATGGTACATTTTTGTAAAGGGAGAAATAGCAAGGGGAGAGAGAGAAAGACTGAAAATCATTATAGTTTTGAATATAATCCTCAAAAATAAAATGTTGTGGCTAAAATACAAATGCTTACAAGTACAATCCATTACATACGAGATAAAATCAACACAATTTATCATTGTGAAACATGCCTAGTCAAAACTGAGTTATGGCTGAAAATCTTTAAAGCCAAGTTTACCAGGAAAAAGATTGAACTGAATGAGAGGTTAAAAGCATAAAAAAATTATGTATGTGAATGAGCAAAACTTACTGAAAGATTAATAATCACTGAACTTTAACAGAAGCACCATAAAAGTTGATCAATGGTGTTTGTGAGCGATGCAAGTTAGAATCTGGTTTGTTTGATTTCTTGATCCCATTTTATCCACAAAACAAAACAAAGAAAAGGTAACACTTTATAATAACTGCACGCTATGAATCATTAGGTAACATACTGACAAAAATACTGTATAGCCTGAATGCACTGTAAGTCACTTTGGATAAAAGCGTCTGCTAAATGCATAAATATAAATGTAAGCATTAGTAAATATTCAGTTCATCCTCTTTAAAGCATTGACACAACATTAATAGTCATTAGTAAGTAGTTTATAAATACAGCTATAAATGCCTTGTTCTTTATTCATAAGCATATCTATTAGAAAGAAGATTTAAAGGCTCAGTTATCTTCCCAACAGAAAAAAAACTAAACACAACACAGAGGGATACATAACTCAGAAATATATATTTCAAGATGCAAAACAAAGAGAAACTGTACAACTGTACACTTTAATTTTTTTTCTATGAAATTGCAGAGGTTTATTTTTCATTTTTTATGAAGTGTACAGTTGTTGTATAGTTTCATTTTTTGCATCTTTAAAAACATATGTATGTGTTTTTTAATCCCTCTGGGTTGTGTTTGTATAACTTTTCTGTTTGGAAGATAACTGAGCCTTTAAATCTCTAAAAATGTATAAATAATCTCCACTATGAGCTCACAAAAACTGCTAAATGTTTTATAACTACCTGATTTAATCATGAATTACAGCAGGAATATGTGTTAATAAAGCATTTATTAACACCCCAGGCAACTATTATCATACGTCTGAATAATACGATTTATAATTGTTTTATTAATCATTTATTTACACTTTCTAAATTATCTTATGATCCACTGGCAACTCATAAATAACTGGTTTGTAATTAACGTAATAATTCATAAATTATAAATTGACTGTTAATAAAGTATGAAAATATAATTATTAAATATTCTATATATGCTCAAGAACAAAACATTCATAGCTGTATTTATAAATGGCTTATGACTATTAATGTTGGAACAAATGATTTATAAAGGATGAATTGACTATTTACTAATGATTAACTAATGATTCATAGTGTGCAGTTATTAGGAATTAAGTACCCAGTTTTAAATGCACAACAGCAAAAATAAATAAATAAAATAAATTCAAAATGTATTCGGTTAGCTTCAATAGCGGTTGACCTCGGGAAAATATAAAATTTAAATTAATTTGTAGAAGTAGTGAATCCAAATGCTCAAGTCTGTATTCACTCACTGTATTCACTCATAGCAGCATAAATCATCATCTGTGTGTGTGGGTGTGCGGCTGAGATATAACGAGAGAGAGAGAGACAAATGTGTTCGCACTGTGCAAATTATGGACACATTAGTGACACTCACATTAACACGTGCCCTTCTCAGGCTACAAGGAAGAAGAAGTTTATAAACCGAGGCCTGGAGTCAGTCAGGGTGTGTTTCACTGTGAAATCCTCTCACTTTCTGCAGGCCTGAAGGTCTTCAGCATGGACTCGGTTCAGTGACCCGTAGCAATATCATATTTCCTCTCTTACGCAATCACCCAAAATTCCCATGCAGCGGATGTCTGTCTCTCGGTGTACTAACATCTCTTTTCTTTCTTTCATGTCCTCATAATCTTTCTCCATCATTGCTCTCAATGCATTGTCTTCCACTCCCAAATCTCATTTTTTTTCACCCCTAAAATGAATCCAATTACCTAGAATTATTTTTTTTTTCCTGGAAGCATTGTTGCAGCGCATCAAACAGACTGCACACAGTAAAGCATGTAAATATCAGTATTTTCAGGCCTCATTCACTAATAATTCCATGCAATTTGTGTATTTACATTTGCAGAAAAAGTTCTCATGAAAAGTGCATACAGTAACTATAAAATGATTTGTACCCTAATTTGCACAGTTTAATAAAACATATCCAACCCATGTCCATATGCGGATTCTCTTTATACCTCACCTCTATATGAAAAGTTCATTAAAATACTGCCCAGTGTAATGTGTTAATGTAACATGTAGGCTCTGTTTTCGTTTGACTTATAGTTTCCCTGTGTGTTTGATTCTGTCTCAATTCTATTCACATGTTGCTCGTAAATGAACTCATTAGCTCCCTTTGTTTGCTCATGTTTCAATGCCTTCAGTTTGTGTAGTTATCTTTGTCTGGTATTGTTTGTACAGTATGTTATTACGCCTTGGTTGTGAGCTCTTATTTCTTCTTTGTGGGTTAATTAAAGCCTGTTTGCACTCATCTGTGTTTTCTTCATCGTGTATGTGCCTAAACAACCTTGCATCGGGACAGTTAATATGAAGGAATTGTCTGTATTATTTTTATTGGTATTTTACCATTATATTACATAGCGTTTCAGGATCTGTTTTTTTATGGATTTTTATGCAGGCTGCATTTTTTTGAATCATTTTTAATTTGTTTATTATCACTCAGAAATAATAAATATCTTGACTAAGTTATTCAGTTTGTTTATTTTTTTTTTGTTGATTGATTGATTGACTTGAAATTACTTGTTTATAAGGCAGGTGTGTGTGTGTGTGTGTGTGTGTGTGTGTGTGTGTGTGTGTGTGTGTGTGTGTGTGTGTGTGTGTGTGTGTGTGTGTGTGTGTGTGTGTGTGTGTGTGTGTGTGTGTGTGTGTGTGTGTGTGTGTGTGTGTGTGTGTGTGTGTGTGTGTGTGTGTGTGCAGTGTGTGTGTTGTGTGTGTGTGTGTGTGTGTGTGTGTGTGTGTGTGTGTGTGTGTGTGTGTGTGTGTGTGTGTGTGTGTGTGTGTGTGTGTTTTCTTTTGTTGTGTTTGTTCAAATTGTATTTTAGAAGACTGTTGGTGCCTCTATGCTACTGAAATGAAAACCAACTGAAATAAATTAGTGTAATCACTTTTTATATATCACATTTCTGTTAATTGTTCTGCATGTATTAGTAAATAATGTAAATGAGTCTATTCTCATTTTTCTTATTGAGGGCAGAAGGTATTCTCTGTTGTCTGGGACATTAGCATTTCAAAAATTCTCTGTTGTCATGCATATTTTTTTTTTCTGCATTTACACCACAAATGCAATGATTCCAAACCTTCCGGTTATATAACTTTGTAATTTAACTTTCTCACCACCTTTTACTGCAAAGAGATCAACGAGAGGGCATTATGCAGAAGGAAATGTGGAAGATATGTGTATTATGCATAATCTTTGCTCAGGTTTGGGGGATATCTGGAGAGATATGTGGAACGGATTTAAATATGGTGAAAGGTTTTATGAAGGTAAATGAAGGTACATAAAATGTAAGAAATAAACTGAATGGAACACAATGTATTAATATGCTATATAAATGTAAATGTCTTGTATTTTATATTTGAATTCAAAGTTTGAAAAGACAACTTCCATAAAGATCTACATTGCTTTATATTGATTTATTCTTTGATGTTTTCCTCAGTATTTTAGTCTTTTTTTCATTTGAAATTATCTAAAGATCAGATACTTGAGAAGCAAAATTACATAAGATATCTTGTCAAAATATAAAACTAATATCTGCCAAAGGGGTCAGAAAAAGTTTTCAAACCCTGTTGACATATATTTATATTTGTATACTGTATATATACCTGTTTACTGTATATACATAATATGTCAATAGGGTTTGAAAACTTTTTTCTGACCCCTTTGTCAGATATTAGTTTTTATTAAGCATAAACTCACTTAATTTTGTTCAGTTTCTCAAAAAAGTTAATGTATTTTCATTTAAGGATGTTTAGACATTTGTATTGGAAAACAAAACAAAAGTACTAATTTATTAATTTATTTAGTAACACCTAATGCCATAACTTTGACTTTATAACTGATCTTTAGAATGGTTGTTGTTTGTTTGTTTGTTTGTTTGTTTATTATTTTGTTTGTTTGTTTGTTTGTTTATTTATTTGTTTGTTTGTTTGTTTATTGCCATACCGTTATACGTTTAAGAATTTATTTCTGTGACTCAAAAGTTCAAATGACAAAGGTGCTACATTTCGAAAGATCACTTACTTGAGAAGCAAAATGCAATAAGATTGTCTTGTTTTATGAGAAACTGATCAAAATTATTTATTGGCTCAGAAAAATCAACTTAATTCAAAAACAAGTTTTCATATCCATTAACAGATATTTGTTCTTGTTTTAAGTCACTTTTTTTTCATTTTCTCAGAAAACATCCCAAGTAAATGTATCTTAATTTAAGCCTGTTTCAATATTTGTACTAAGGAAGAACTTCATTGGTGGCTTTATTGATTATAATGCATGCCCCATTTAATGGCATGACTTTATGAATTTGAGACATTCTGCTCTGATTTAAGAGCTTTTAAGGCCTTCATTTGTGGAATTAAGAGATTTTAGGACCTGCAGAAAACTTGATGGATTTCAATCTAGGTGACTCAAAAGTTAAAATGACTTTCTGCGAAGGTGCAACTGAATCGTGAGAGGAAAGTCAATGTGTTGAGGTGAGACCAACCTGGTTTTGAGACAGAAGTATTTAGGGATGTCTGTGTGTGGACCTGGAATGTCTCAAACGCTGGTCAGAGCGAGTCGACCGGCACGGTCACTTTGAAGGCAGACAGACGCTCCATTAGAGAGGAAGCTCTACTATTTCCAGTCTTCTGGCTTAAGAGGTCTTCGTGTCAGACTAAGGGTGTTGTTGGGACTCTGTAGGGAAACCAAATGACTCAAATCTGTGCTGCAAATACGAGGCTGATGTACAAGACCTAAACACACTCGGGTCTTTTTATCTGAGAGTTTGAGAGCTGTGACTGGACATTTCTCATCCTGCTGTTCCTCTGACCTTATCTTCATCTGAAGCTATTTTTGCCTGCGTTGGCCGGAGCTGAAAGGAAATCTGAGTCCAGGCACTAAAGCGAAGCTCGTCCAGTGAAGCTTGAGTCTATTAATTACTTGGATTGATTTATGTGCCAATTAGTGCCTCTGGAAACTTGGCACCACTTTAGATTTCCTGATTATTAGTGACATGGAGTCGTCTGTCTGCTCGTCGTTCGCAATAGATGGAGACATTTCTATGCAGTCATTAAGGGTCCATGGATAATTCAGATGCGTGAGGAAGTAATTGCTCATTTTTATATTTTATAGTGTTTTATATAGCCTCAGGACACTCGATTCATGCTTCAGAAGAAACGTTTACATAGATTTGATGTTTAAGAGGATGATTTTTGTTGGTCCTTTAAACATGTTTTATTTAGCCTGCTTTCATGTAAACATGTGAAAGAGTAAATGTTTACTCTGTAAGTGTTCCGCTGCTGGGGTCTAATATTAGATTGTGGCAGGTGCACAGAACAGATGTGCATCACAAACTTGCCAATTAGTGCCTCTGGAAACTTGGCACCACTTTAGATTTCCTGATTATTAGTGACATGGAGTCGTCTGTCTGCTCTTCGTTAGCAATAGATGGAGACATTTCTATGCAGTCATTAAGGGTCCATGGATAATTCAGATGCGTGAGGAAGTAATTGCTCATTTTTATTTCCTGAAAAGTGTTTTATATAGCCTCAGGACACTCGATTCATGCTTCAGAAGAAACGTTTACATAGATTTGATGTTTAAGAGGATGATTTTTGTTGGTCCTTATAAACATGTTTTATTTTGCCTGCTTTCATGTAAACATGTGAAAAGAGTAAATGTTTACTCTGTAAGTGTTTCCGCTGCTGGGTCTAATATTAGATTGTGGCAGGTGCACAGAACAGAAATGTGCATCACAAACTTGTTAAAAATAAACCTCAACCACGATCGATTCTTCAGAATGAGTCACTTCTGAGGTTTTTAAATGCTATTTCTGGACACGTAGAAAGTTTGGCATGATTAAAAGTAGTGTCTTTAAAAAATAAACCCTGAAGTGAAATGTGTATGACCGCTCTAAACTAAACAAAAAGGTCAAACGTGAAAACATGTTTAAATATTAACCATTAGATGGACAGTACTCATGGAGATGGGGAAAAGCTTTGAATGATTTTCTATTTCAAAAGCTCTTACCTGTATTATGTAATACACTTTGAGGAAAAAGAGTAACTTTGAAGAATAACAACTTACATGGGGTAGAACTTTTCAAAGTTGCACCCTTGTACTTTTTGTTACTTCTAAAGAATAGTTAAAATTATTCAAATGAAGTGTATTAATAATACAAATAACATAAGTTATATTAATACATAATTTTAAACTCTAATAAATTAATAACCTATAGTAATATATATTATATATATTATATTATCCAGGGAAATAGACGGGATTCTGCTTCTGCTTGGGTTCTCTCTGCTGTAATCTGGCATACCACCCGTATAGACAGACTAACTATCCAGCGACGTGGGGTAATTCAGGCGTAGATCTCGTCCTTGACGTAATCAGCGAGTCCATGAAAGAACATATCTTTTATTATGTACAACAATTTCATATATTTGTTTAACTAGATATTTTTCTGGATTTTTTGCCCATTTTTGTTTATAAAAAAAACTATATTAAAAACATATAACTTTATCATAATTATTGCACAAATTGTGAAGGAAATATAATGTGGCTAGTGGGTTATTAAACTCTATTACGTATTAATAATAATGCATATTAATAATAAATAACTAAATAATTTTTTAATAAATTAAATAAAATAAAACAATAAAATAAATCTAACACATTTTTTAATCCTCATTTTATATATTGTATAACCCTCTATTGTTCTGGCTTATATATATATATATATATATATATATAAACCATTAAAAACAAACAACTTTGTCACAGTCTTATCAGAAATGATGACAGAAATATAATGTGGCTGGTAGGTTATTACACGCAGGTCAAGGTGAGCCATTAACTGTGCAGACTCTCCATTAGGACCTGGAACAAACCCAGAGACTCGCCTCAGCACCGACCACAAATTCAGCTGCAGAAACTCATCTTCTCTTTTACGGAGGCCTGAGGGACGTCAGAATCCAGTAAAATCAGGAGCAGGCCGCAGAGAAGAGGCTGTCAAAGTGTAGCGCAAGACACAGGAGACGTTATAGTCCATCTGAAAAAATAAATCTCTAAGAAATACTGGTGTTAGAGGTTATTGTTTTAGACGTGACAACCTACTGCTCCTTCACAGGGAAGTTTAAAAAAAATTAAACAAGGAAAATTATTTATACAGTCTTAATTTTATAGTTTCAGTTCAACATGGTTTATATGTTAGGAAGAAATGTTGCACTTTATTTTACAGTACATGTACTTACAATGTACTTACCTAAGAAAGTGCTGATAATGTAAGGTAACTACGCGGGGTAGGGTTGGTTTAGGGTAGGTTATGTTCATGCCTGTAAGGATCTCATTTTAAACATTAAACATACGCCGGCTCTTTGAGATCCCTTATAATATTAATATTGCAGTGTAGGCTCTTGTAATGTGGGCATATCAGAAAGGTTATCACTAATGCATGCTTTGTGGATTGAGTTGAATGTGTACCATATTCTTTCTGAATTCAAATTCGGCTTTCTCTCACTCTCTCCGGACTGCACACACATGCTTTCTGCAACTGATGGCTTTATGTTGTATTCCTTTCACAATCTCTCACTGCATTGAGATGCCCTGAAATGCTTTAGGTATGGTTAGATTGCTCTGACTGATGATCTCAGCTGGAGATGTTGGATTACTGCTTTTATTTAGCATAAAAGAGGCTGGATGAGGATAGGTGATCCATACACAGATTATACCTGTTCGATTCAGTGCAGACAATAACACAGACTGGCAGTTTAGTGATGATCCAGAAAGAACAAGATGTTCTGAATTTGGCTTTTCACTGACTGGAATCACTAAATATTTAGCTAGAAAAAGGAAAGAAAGTAGAAGGAAACTTTATCAAGAAAGTTTAAATATTTTTGTAGTTGTAAAGCCTTTATACTTTCAGTACTCACAGATTAGACAGATGGATTAGATAGAAGGATAGACAGAATGACAGAAAGAGAAACATACAGATAGATAGAGATGGATAGATAGATAGATAGATAGATAGATAGATAGATAGATAGATAGATAGATAGATAGATAGATAGATAGATAGATAGATAGATAGATAGATAGATAGATAGATAGATAGATAGATAGATAGAACCGTGGCTCACCCAGTCCGCCGTTCGCAGCTCCCTCAAGTCCACCGTCAGCGGGGAAAGCCAACCCGCCGTCCACAGATCCCTCAAGCACGCCGCCGTCCGCGGCTCTCTCAAGTCCACCGTCAGCGGGGAAAGCCAACCCGCCATCCACTGATCCCTCAAGCACGCCGCCGTCCGCGGCTCTCTCAAGTCCACCGTCAGCGGGGAAAGCCAACCCGCCATCCACTGATCCCTCAAGCACGCCGCCGTCCGCAGTTCTCTCAAGTCCACCGTCAGCAGGGAAAGCCAACCCGCCGTCCACTGATCCCTCAAGCACGCCGCCGTCCGCAGCTCTCTCAAGTCTACCGTCAGTGGGGAAAGCCAACCCGCCGTCCACTGATCCCTCAAGCACGCCGCCGTCCGCAGCTCTCTCAAGTCCACCGTCAGCGGGGAAAGCCAACCCGCCATCCACTGATCCCTCAAGCACGCCGCCGTCCGCGGCTCTCTCAAGTCCACCGTCAGCGGGGAAAGCCAACCCGCCATCCACTGATCCCTCAAGCACGCCGCCGTCCGCGGCTCTCTCAAGTCCACCGTCAGCGGGGAAAGCCAACCCGCCGTCCACTGATCCCTCAAGCACGCCGCCGTCCGCAGCTCTCTCAAGTCCACCGTCAGTGGAGAAAGCCAACCCGCCATCCACTGATCCCTCAAGGACGCCGCCGTCCGCGGCTCTCTCAAGTCTATCATACAACCGTGGCTCACCCAGTCCGCCGTCCGCGGCTCTCTCAAGTCCACCGTCAGCGGGGAAAGCCAACCCGCCATCCACTGATCCCTCAAGCACGCCGCCGTCCGCGGCTCTCTCAAGTCCACCGTCAGCGGGGAAAGCCAACCCGCCATCCACTGATCCCTCAAGCACGCCGCCGTCCGCAGCTCTCTCAAGTCCACCGTCAGCGGGGAAAGCCAACCCGCCGTCCACTGATCCCTCAAGCACGCCGCTGTCTGCAGCTCTCTCAAGTCCACCGTCAGTGGGGAAAGCCAACCCGCCGTCCACTGATCCCTCAAGCATGCCGCCGTCCGCAGCTCTCTCAAGTCCATCGTCAGTGGGGAAAGCCAACCCGCCATCCACTGATCCCTCAAGGACGCCGCCGTCCGCGGCTCTCTCAAGTCTATCTATAGATAGATAGATAGATAGATAGATAGATAGATAGATAGATAGATAGATAGATAGATAGATAGATAGATAGATAGATAGATAGATAGATAGATAGATAGATAGATAGATAGATAGATAGATAGAACCGTGGCTCACCCAGTCCGCCGTTCGCAGCTCCCTCAAGTCCACCGTCAGCGGGGAAAGCCAACCCGCCATCCACTGATCCCTCAAGCACGCCGCCGTCCGCGGCTCTCTCAAGTCCACCGTCAGCGGGGAAAGCCAACCCGATGTCCACAACTCTCCCAAACCCGCCGCCATTCACAGCCATCGCAAATCTGCCGCCTGTGACAAACGCAAGCCCGCCGCCGTCCGCTGTCAACGCAAGTCTGCCACCCGTGGCCAACGCAAGCCCGCCGACAGACGTTTATGTGCCCCTGGGCTTGCTGGTGGTATATGAGGGTCAGGTCTTTATCGTCTATGGTGTGCTTCATCTCCGTTCCTGTCTGCCCTGTGATACCCCTGTTCGGATAAATACAAGATTTGAGAGTATTCCTACGTATCCTCGTTCCTCCCGTAAGCAACTGTGACAATTGCAGAATTGCACACAAATTGCATTGCAATTATTTCACAAAATGTAATTTGTGTGATTAATAAAAAAATGTGTAATACAAGCTCTTCATCCTGGCTTCAAGCACTAGCGATGTTTTGTTGTGCACCAGTGTTGTATTAATTTAAAGAGCTCCTTAATACAATGTTTAGAACAAGATGCTTAACTCATTGAGCTCATCAGATGATGCTGATTTTTCTGACAGTGGTTTAAGGCTGTTCGGCTCGCACAGTGTGAGTCAACCCAACCCATCCTTCATTCGTCTAATCATCCACCCCCACGTTTTATTAATTTTTTCTCCTTTTTTAAATTCTGACTCAATGCAGCACCGGAGTTCCTCCGGTTTTCACATGGCTCACTGCCCTGACAATATAGAGCCATACATGTCATTGGACCGAGAGCACGGCCCTTGGTATATGGAGCGCAATGAGGACAAGAAAAAAAACAATTGCTATGTTCAAAATCGCCCCCTACACCCTCATTCACTACTCCTTACATTAGTCCTCTTATATAGTCCAGTTGAATTAAAACAAGTGAGCGAATTCGGGCACTGGGTGCCGTTTTTGCATAGTTTGTGTTTGCTGTTTAATGATCCTTAAAAATTATAGCTCCAGTAGTAATGAAAAGATTGATCTTGAACTCTGTCATGAAAACTTTGGACAAGCAGTTCGGAAATGGATGAATGGATGATTCAGCTGCAGATGCCATCTTCGGGCGAGCTGCATTAATTCATTTGGCATGACCATCATAGATTTTGGGTGTTCTCTAGGAGTTAAGTGTACATCGGTTGTACTCTCATTATTGCAGAGCATTATGGGATTGAATGAGTGGTCTTGATAATGTCCACTATGGTTTCAGACACCTCTACAAATGGCTGTCCCCTCAAACAGTGCACTATTTAAAGGCTCGTTTGAAGGCTCGTCGTGATACAGAACAGATCGGTACACAATTATTACCGTTTCTATTGTCAGACGTTTTGAATGGTACCAAAATAGTGAACCATACTGTACCACTTTTGGTACCCTTTCATTGGTGTACCTCATAGAGAATCATCGCTTGTGCGTGCTACAAGGGGTATGAACATCTCCTTGATACTTTCAGCCATGCTGCTCATGCGTTTTCGTCTTGTTTGCATTGGAGAGCACAAAATATATATCAGTGTATTTTATAATTTAATATTTTCACACACATACGATATTGTGCTTTCTTCTACATGTGAAATGACATTGATCGCTACTTTCCAGTATACACCACACCTATCAAGTAAGGGTACTGTTGGCAGTGGAAACACTAGCCGGATCAGGGTGATCCGTACTGAATCGTACTGTACTGTACAGTATTGATCTGTACCGCTCAGTGGAAACAAGCCTTACGTCTATAGGATCAATTTCTGACACAGTCAATATGTCTGCCTGTGGTGTAAGTGGTGGCATTTTAGTTTGTTTTTGGCAAGGCAACAACTACTGCTAAGAGATTTCAACATCCCAGAACCCCTGTGTTCTAAACTTGCAATGAATATGAACTTCAAATTGTGCATCTTTTACCTTTCTAAGTGGTCATGCGTACTATTTTCACCTGACATTTGACAGAAATGGAGGAAAGTGAGATCAGAATAGCATAAGGGCCAAATCAACCACAACACCAAAGCATTTTAGCAATTGATTTTGCATCACATATTTGTTTGAAAAATTTAGATATTGAGTTAGAATGAGCTAATAACAAATATCTAGAGTATGACTGATATAGAAATAAATATGATTTCTGAAGCTCATTATGTATGATGTGAGGAAGGTTTTGATAATAGCTTATCATTTGATTCATACTACACAAGCAGTGCTGGGTAGATTACTTACAAATTGTAATCTGTTACTGATTCCAAATCACATGACAAAAATTGTAGTTAGTAACGTAATCCAGTACATTATACATTTTAGGTAATGTAATCAGACTACTTTTTGATTAGTTTTCTCACATTGATTTAAATACGGTAATCATGTAGCATATTGATATAAAAATACAAAGAGTAAGAAAATATATTCCATTCGTTATTAACAACATGATATGCATTAAATATTGTATTATATCAAGGTTTCCCAAATTGTGGTTCATAAAGAATCTGCAGGGGATTCGTGAGTTTAATAAAAACTACTAATTAAATCAAATCAAATTAAAATGTCAAATTGAAATAACAAAATAAAAAATAACACCAATCAAAATAAAACACTTACTAAAAAGATGAAATATAATAATGTTATAAATAAAAAGTAACTGTAAAAATGTAATTTAATCTAATTACAAGTACTCCAATTTACATGTAATTACAGATCACATGTAATCAGTTACTAACTCGCTCTGTACACAAGTGTTTCATTTCTTTCTGTAACTTCTTTTAAATTTGGATTCAGAAAATGTATTGTTTACAATGATGTTTTCCTTTCTTTCCTCTCTTCTCAGTGTTTCTCTTTCATTCTGTTACTTTCACTCCCCCTCATTTCTAGAAGTCATTGGGCTGTTGCACAGGGTTGTTGAATATCCCTCTGAGCCTTGCAAGGCGTTCAGGCCATGTGCAAGAGCCGTTCTGACTGGGCCTAGAGCGTGGAGGTGCCGCTTGTATTTCCCCCTAATTGGGCTGGAAATAATCGCGTTTCACTGCTGAATGGCTAAGCCACAGCAGAGTGGATCGAGGGTGACAGCCTTGTCTCACAGGCTCTCATGGGTCCTCATGCTGCTGCAACAGCTGCTTGGCTCAGTGCTGCTGACCTCCAGCCATCTTCTGCGACGAAAACAACAAATAAAAGACACCTGAGATGCATGGCCATCTTTACCAGGCATGTTTTCTGGAAGCCCTCAAAGCGTGTGCATCTGCTCTGTTCCTGTCCAACTGATTAGCTGTTTAATGACAAGGTGGCAAAACCGGATGCCATGATTGTGAACGTATATTATAAAGCATTCACTTTAACATGTGGATCACGCGGATTCTTGAAACAAAACAGAAACGACAACCCAGGGATTTCTATTTTAAGAACAAGCCCTTCAGTCAACTGTAATATGCATCGTATGATTTCATAATTTGTTAGAATTCACAACCAAGCATGAGGAGTCATGTATGTATGAATATTTCATGTCATCTCAAAGAAATAGCATTTCAAATCTACAAAGGCACAATTTACAACTGTTCAGTCGTTTTTTTGAGAAGATTTCTCAATACAACAATTTGATCCCAGTGTTTGATCCCAATATACTTTCCATTTTAAATGTTAATTTATGCAGTTTACTTGTCAAGTCACCTTTATTTATATAGTGCTTTAAACAATACAAATTGTAACAAAGCAACTGCACAATATCAAAATAGGAAAATAGTGTATCAATAATGTAAAATGACAAGATTAAACACACATTTTTGAGTTAAAGGCTTTTCATTATTGAATTCAGTGATGTCATCGTCCAGCTCAGTTCAGTTTAAATAGTATCTGTGCAATCAAGTCGGTGATATCGCTGCAAATGAAGATTCCCCAACTAAGCAAGCCAGAGGCGACAACGGCAAGGAACCAAAACTCCATCGGTGACAGAATGGAGAAAAAACCTTGGGAGAAACCAGGCTCAGTCAGGGGGCCAGTTCCCCTACGGCCAGACAAACCAGCAGTTCAATTCCAACTGCAGCAAAGTCAGATTGTAAGGGCTCCACTGGTTCCAGTGGTCTTTTCCCAATGACTGTCTTGGTGACGAGGTCCTCACTGGAGATCTGTCTCTGGGGCTCATCTAGGTGTCCTGGTTACTGCTGACATTCAGAGCTGTAGAGGTCATCTCTAGGTGATGATCCACCATCTGATCTGGATACGGACTGGATCTGGTGACTGCAGTGATCATCTGATCTGGATACGGACTGGATCTGGTGACTGCAGTGATCATCTGATCTGGATACGGACTGGATCTGGTGACTGCAGTGATCATCTGATCTGGATACGGACTGGATCTGGTGACTGCAGTGATCATCTGATCTGGATACGGACTGGATCTGGTGACTGCAGGTGATCTCTGGATCTGGATCTGATCTGGATACGGACTGGATCTGGTGACTGCATCTGGTGTGATCATCATCTGATCTGGATGACTGGACTGGATCTGGTGACTGCAGTGATCATCTGATCTGGATACGGACTGGATCTGGTGACTGCAGTGATCGTCTGATCTGGATACGGACTGGATCTGGTGACTGCAGTGACCATCTGATCTGGATACGGACTGGATCTGGTGACTACAGTGATCATATGGGCTGGATAAGGACAGAATAGAGTGGCTACCGTGACTTCGGAATAAGAAAGAAAAAGACTAATATTAGCATAAATGTCAATCTTCTTACGATGTAACGAGTACATCGTGTTTTATGGAAAGTGTTCCCGGTTCCGGTTGACCTAACTAATGCAGCCTAACAATCCTTTAACGGATTTGAATATTAGAAGTGTATCAGTGTGTTAAGTGTACGCCAGGTTAAAGAGATGGGTCTTTAATCTAGATTTAAACTGACAGAGTGTGTCTGTCTCCCGAACAGTGTTAGGTAGATTGTTCCAGAGTTTGGGCGCTAAATAGAAAAAGGATCTGCCGCCGGCAGTTGATTTTGATATTCTAGGTATTATCAAATGGCCAGAGTTTTGAGATCGTAGCAGACGTGGAGGACTATAATGCGATAAGAGTTCGCTCAAGTACTGCGGAGCTAAGCCATTCAGGGCTTTATAAGTAATTAACAAGATTTTAAAATCTATACGATGCTTAATAGGGAGCCAGTGCAGTGTTAACAGAACCAGGCTAATCTGTTCATACTTCCTGGTTCTAGTAAGAACTCTAGCTGCTGCATTTTGGACCATCTGTAGTTTGTTTATTAAGCGTGCAGAACAACCACCTAATAAAGCATTACAATAATCTAACCCTGAGGTCATAAACGCATGAATTAACATTTCTGCATTTGACATTGAGAGCATAGGTCTCAATTTAGATATATTTTTAAGATGAAAAAATGCAGTTTTACAAATGCTAGAAACGTGGCTGTCAAAGGAGAGATTGCTATCAAATAGCACACCTAGGTTCCTGGCTGAAGATTAAGAATCGAGAGAGCAGCCATCAAGTGTTAGACAGTGTTCTAGATTATTACTTGTGGGGGTTTTAGGTCCGATAATTAACTAATTTTCAGAATTTAGTAGTAAGAAATTATTCGTCACCCAGTTTTTTATATCGACTATGCATTCCATAAGTTTCTCAATTTGGTGTGTTTCACCGGGCCGTGAATAAATATAGAGCTGAGTATCATCAGCATAACAGTGAAAGCTAACCCCATGTTTCCTGATGATATTTCCCAAGGGTAACATGTAAAGCATGAAAAGTAACGGCCCTAGTACTGAGCCTTGAGGAACTCCATACTGCACTTGTGATCGATATGATACCTCTTCATTCACTGCTACGAATTGATGGCAGTCAGATAAGTAAGATTTGAACCATGCTAATGCACTTCCACTAATGCCAACAGAGTTTTCAAGTCTATTCAAAAGAATGTTGTGATCGATAGTGTCGAACGCAGTGCTAAGATCCAGGAGCACTAATAGAGAGATACAACCACGATCAGATGATAAGAGCAGGTCATTTGTCACTCTAATGAGAGCAGTCTCAGTACTATGAGATGGTCTAAATCCTGACTGGAAATCCTCACAGATATCATTTTTCTCTAAGAAGGAATATAATTGTGAGGATGCTACCTTTTCTAGTATCTTTGACAGAAAAGGGAGATTCGAGATCGGTCTGTAAGTAACTAGATCTTTGGGGTCAAGTTGTGGTTTTCTAATGAGAGTCTTAATAACAGCCAATTTAAATATTTTGGGGACATACCCTAATGAAAATTATTAATTAATAATGAAAATTATTAACCTCTTTTAATAATAGCCCTACCAAAAAAGTAACTGATTTTTGGTCAAAAATTAGTTATTATCATTTTCATGACTCAAGGCATCTTTGTTATGGACAAAACATCTTATCTCAAATGTGTGCGTTTTGGAGAAAAATTGTAGTCGTTTGTACAGTAACTCTTTGACAGGATAACTTTTAGTCATTTTTTAGTTCTGATGGAGTAGCCTTTTTGGTCTAGGGTCTAACATACATGTTGTTGGTTTAGCTGATTTAACAAGTGTATACAATTCTTCATCTCCTATAGTAGAGAATGAGTGGAATTATTCCTCATGGTATAGTGCACACTTTGATGTGATACTGCAGCTGGCAGCTGCATGGTTACAGTTTGATCTCTAATAGTATTGATTTTGGAAGTAAAATAGTTCATAAAGTCATTGCTGATGTGCTGTTGGGAAATGTCAACACCAGTTGATGTTTTATTTTTTGTTAATTTTGCCACTGTATTGAATAAATACCTGGGGTTATGTTTGTTTTCTTCTAAAAGAGACAAAAAGTAATCAGATCTAGCAGTTTTTAAAGCTTTTCTGTAGGATAGGGTACTTTCCCGCCAAGACATACGAAATACCTCTAGTTTTGTTTTCCTCCTGCTGCGCTCCATTTTCCGGGCTGCTCTCTTTAGGGCGCGAGTGTGCTCATTATACCACGGTGTTGGACTCTTTTCCTTAATCTTCCTTAAGCGTAAAGGAGCAACCGTATCTAAAGCCCTAGGAAAGAGAGAATCCATAGTTTCTGTTACATCAAGTTTTTCTGCGCTGTTGGATATGCTGAGGAATTTAGATAAATCAGGAAGATTACTTACAAAGCAGTCTTTAGTGGTAGAAGTGATGGTTCTACCATATTTGTTGAATTTCCAGCTTTAGCTATATGGAGTTTTCACAAGACTAGATAGTGATCTGATACATCATCGCTTTGCTGCAGAACTTCAACCCCAATAACATAAATTTCATGTGACAGTATTAAATCTAAAGTATGATTTTGACAATGAGTAGGTCCTGACACATGTTGTCTAACCCCCGATAGAGTTCTGATCCTAATGCATCTTTTTCATTATCAACGTGGATATTAAAATCACCAACAATTAAGACTTTATCTGCAGCCAGCACTAACTCTGATATAAAATCACCAAATTCTTTAATAAAGTCTGTATGGTGCCCTGGTGGCCTGCATACAGTAGCCAGTACAAACATCACAGGGGATTTATCATTAATAGTTGTGATTGCTTTTAATATTAAGATAACGTCAAGGCTGATGTTAAGTGTGTGACTTGTGTGTCATGGAGAAGTGTGATGTTATTGTTCTAGGCAATCAGACTAAAGCTTTTCTCTTGTCAGATGACAAAAATAAAATACCCCAAGAGCAAGAACACAATAAATGCCCTAGAAACCACCTAGTAATTACTCTAGTGATAATAACTCACAACTCCTTAGCAACACCCTTCCAACCATCCAGTATACTCTAGCAATCACCAATAATGTCATAGTAACACCCTAGCAACATCCCAAACACATAAGAAACCTCCTATCAACCTAGCAATCGGCTATAACACCCTAGCAACCACCGAAAACACATAGGAAACCTCTTACCAAACTAGCAACCACCCAGAATACTCTAGCAATCACCTAAAAACCTCTCAGACAGCCCCAGTGATCTCATAGCAACACTCCGGCAATCCACAAAGTGGATATAAAGCTCTTAGCAACACCATATCAACCATTTAGAACATCCTAGCAACCACCCAGACAAACTACCTATTGACATTCTAGCACAACCCTTTAGAAAACACTCAATCACAATGCCTTAGCAACACCATAGCAAGCACCCCAAACACATAGGAAACCTCCTACCAGCTTAGCAACCACCTAGAACACCTTAGAGACCATCCAGAAACCCTAGCAACCAACTGTTAACACTCTAACACAACTCCACAGAAAACAGTCACTCACAAGGCATTTACAACGACCTAGCAACCACCCAAACACATAATAAACTTCCTACCAACCTAGCAACCACATAGAAACCTCCCAGAATGCCATAGAAACCACCCAAAACACACTAACACACTAATGTAGTGACGTCCTAGCAACACTCTGGCAACTCTCGCCAACATCTTTAGAAAGTGTAAAAGTCTCACTGTATTGAAGTATGTATTCCACACCTCCTCTTGCCTACACTCAGGTCTCTGTCTTTCTCTCTGTAGCAGGTGTGGCGCCCCCTGGAGGTGGGGATCAGCGATATTAAACATGCTCCCCCATGGCCAACATCACAGGTGTCGGGCCATCGTGGAGGAACCAGAGAACGACCGCGAAGAGAGGATTCTGGCAATACTGGGGATCATTGGCACCGTGCTCAACCTGCTGGTGGTCATCTTCGTCTACATCTACACCACCTTCTAAGATCTCAAGAGACAAGATGCCCTCCTCTGAAGAAATGGCAATAAAGCAGAGGAGAACAAACTGGCCTCATGTTTCATCACCAAAAAACCATCAAGCAGTGCCTGACCTATTTAATCAGTCGAGAAAACGCAAGCATTACATTCAAAACTAGGCTGAGACCTTTTCGTTCCAGTTAGTACGCGGTCGTCCGTTATTTGTATATCTGTTCATGGTTCATTTAGTAGCGTCTTGATTATAAATGCATGTTCTCTGACTTACAGTAAGTAGTATATGTGTGAATTTCACTTAAAGCTGACCTTTCGTCTGGGTCCAGAGGAGAGCAATATTATGTTGAGGATATGATGTGCAGAAATAAGAGTGGGAATGGTTATTGAATTTCTTGTTTTGTGTTGAATTGTCTCTCTATAAAGCACAACAGAGCAGAATGTCACAATGATGTCTTGTTCTCAGGTGTTTAGCAGGGTTTGTAGGAACGTTTACATGAAAGGCTCATTGATGACCTCTATTGTCGCTGTCACGCTCGTAATGACTGATCTCGATTTACACTTTCTACTCAATGTGCTTTTTGCAATCAAAAACTTCAACCTGATGAAAACATAGTGTTGTAATAGTTTTGTACAACATAAATGGTTTGAGTAATGTGAAATAAGAGAAAGATGGCATCAGAAATATGCTTTTATAACATCATATGAAATGGTTTTGACTGTTGAACTGGGCTTTTAGCTTCTTCCGCAATGTTTCGAAAGAAAACATTAAAATGTAATAAAGTTGACAAGATGTATCTGTTGTTTCTTGTAATTAAAGAGACGTTTTTGTCCCCCTTGGAGCTCAAAACGAGATGTTAAGCAGAATGGCAGACTCACTCAGCATTCACTTTCTTTGTGTGGATAAAAAGATGCAATGGAAATGATTGGTGACTGAACTCTATCCAGCTTAACATCTCCTTTGTCTTCCACTGAGTCATACAGGTTTCAAACAACATGACAGAATTTTCACTTTGGGAGAACTGTTCCTTTAAGGATTTATTTCAACCATACCGTTTCTGTGCTCAGAGTTTGTTTGAAAAACATTCTATAAAATGCATTGTTTATTCTAAATGGAATCTCTAGGAATTTCAGTTGGAATTGCAACAACAAAAGCACTCAGCGTAGCTGATTTTATGAATTAAGCCTCTTAGCATTTGTGTTTTCTGGTACACAAGACAAAAAATTATAATATATGATGTCTGAAGGTATAAAAAGAGATTTCCCTCTCTTCTATTTGCTCATTTGTATGGTAAGATGATGGAGAGAAGCGTCAGGAAAATAAGTGTAGGTGGAGAGCGAGTGAGCTGGAATGCCTGCAGCAAACACAATGCCATCTGCTCTCATGGACAGCGGCATCCCAACATCCCAATGCCATGTCTTCTTATATATATTTACAAGTGCTGTCCGGAAAGTATCCAGCCATGTAATATGAAAAATACTATATGAAAGATGCAGTATGAAGAAAATAGACAAAAAGTCCAATGAGGCTCTGTTGTGAGAATCTTTATATGTGTTTGATAAACTAATATAAAATTAACCTAGCCTAAAAAGTAGCTTTTTATAGTAGCCATAAGAACTCATGGTGACGCGGGTGTCACAAACAGTGGTGATTATCTGGAAAAGTCTTTTTAAAGCATTATCCCTCACTTTTAACTCAGGAAGTCCCTACGTGACATATAATGAACATTCAGGTTCAGTCATGTGACGATGTGTGCATTTTTCTTGCCATGGCAACATTTCCAAAATGGTATCCTGTCTTATTAGCATATGTTTTAGTGTCAGCAATGTTTAAAACGCTTGATTTTGTTACTAAAGGTATGTTCAACCCATGCAACAATTATAATGTTTTAATAACATATCCTAGATTACTCTTAACCTGATTTGAATACACTTCTTGAACAAATTTATATAAAACAACAAGTTACAAAGATATTGCGGTGACTTATATGTCACATCGGGCTATTAAACTGATAAAAGTAGGTGGAGTTTTGATGTGATGTATTTGTCACATTAAGAAAAATGGTAATGAGCTGCTCAATTAATTTAGCTGATTCAATTATTTAGTGTTATATATTTTCTGCTGCTCATTTCAATGCATATTTTAACAAATCTACGTGCATGTCTAACATGTTGACCTCCAGTGTGAGGGAGTTATTTATTTTTATTCAGTTTACACATTTTCGAGTTGTGAAAAAAAAAAATCTAAAAATCTAAAAATGTATTTCTGGTTAAACCATATACCTGAAAATGTGGAATTTTGATATATTACAAAAGAGTTGTTGTAAAATGTAATGGTCACATTTATGTAATTTTTCAATGTGTTAGGGTTAGTATATTAAAACTATATTATTTCTGAAAAAGGTTTTTGTATTATATGCTCAGAAAAGTAATCATTTTGTTATATGTTTTGGAAAAGCAAATAAACATAAAAAACTGTTATTTAGCAACAAAAATATTTTTCTCAATCGAGAAATAAATGCCAAATCTAACATATATGTAACATGAAAAATGTATCATAGACGCCCAATGTCATATATATGTGACATTACAGATCTTTCACAAGGAGGGGTTGTATTTCAGAAACAACTGCAGAAACATGTTATAAGTGGTCAATTTTTTCTGTTTTATATTTATATATACATACCATAATTTTCATATAAGGAAAAATTGGTCTGGGTTCTTATGGGTTAAATATATCAAATCTCAGTACCTATTCATTACAATGGCAGTTTGGGTCTCGCTGTCCCACCTGATCCTGACTTTCTTGACTGTATTCAACAATTAAAATCATAATGATTTTGATTTTTAATTCATTTTAATAATTTCTAATTATTAAGAAATTGCAGTGACCAAAAACAGTATTCCACATTTTGTACAGTAGGTGTGAATGATCAATTTATGCTCACAATTTTTACAGAAAATTGTGTCAAAACTAAACATTTAAGCTTGTCTTTTTATGAGAAAACTGGCAAGCTCATTTTTATTTAGTTAATGGGAAAATATAAAGATGAGTCCCATATGTTGGTATTAGAGCTGTAAAAATTGCAAACCGTGTATAAAATGAAAAAAAATAAAATAAACAGCTAAAATAAATCTAGGTCGAGCATCTCCTTTCACTGACTATTTGCTGAAAAAGTAGTTTCAAGACCTATTATGTAACTTATTCAAGGAAAGTGCCTGCTTTATTTATTTCATATTTTTTTTGATGAGTTTTACTGAATTCACGCTGTGGATATATGAGGATTAGAAATGAATGTTCCCATACTCATAGTCCCATATGCCATATCCTCTAAAGCTGCAGAACCTCTGTCAGCCTCAGACCTAAATCTTTCAAACGTAAAGGCATTTATAAATATTTCAGCGTGGCCACTGTTATTTTAAGACTAACTGTTTTCTATGTCCTGAACTCCCATAACAGAAACAGGTTTGATCTGTCATTACTGTAAGAGTGGATTCATGGGACACGAGGGAACTCCTGTATGTGTTTTTAATCGAGTGCCGTGCTGTGCGGGTTCAGGAGGACGCAGAGCACCTTCTCACAGTGATGCTGTGAAGATCCTTCTCACAGTGCCTGAAGAGAACTGTCACAGGGATGTATTGGAGGCACCATCCTGAATTATTTACCACTACAGATTTTTCAAAGTTGAGACAGAAACTGTTCTCTTCACAAACTGTTCTGAATATTTTATCTAGAATGAATAAAAGCACATCAGAATAAACATGCTGTACTTTGACAAGGAACACAGTTTTAGCCCCATGATCATGCTTTCATATGTGAGAGTAAACGTAACCCTGGAGCACAAAACCAGTCTTAAGTAGCACTGGTATATTTGTAGCAATAGCCAACAATACATTGTATTGGTCAAAATTATTGATTTTTATCTTCTGCCAAAAAGTATTTGATAAAAGATCATGTTTCATAAAGATATTTTGTAAATGTCCAACCATAAATATATAAAAAATTAACTTCTGATTAGTAATATGCATTGGACTTTTTTTGGACTTCTTTTTTGCTCCCTCAGATTCCACATTTTCAAATAGTTGTATCTCGGTCCATATTGTTATCTACATCACAAAAATACATCATATCTATGATGCATACAATTTGATTTTTACACTATTTTTATTCTAGGGTCAAAATGTGTAATGGACAATATACAGGTAAATCTTAAATATGTATTCCCATGTATTTACTGTGTATACAGCTTACATTAATACGCATTAATAAACACATGAAATGTTAATGTAAGTTTAAATTATTTAATTATTTTATTAGATTCTAGATCATCTCAAAGGAATAGTTCACCCAAAAATGAACATCTGCTGAAAATGTGCTCACCCTCAGGTCATCCAAGATTGGGACGAGTTTGTTTCTTCATCATATCTGGAGAAATTTAGCATTTCATCAGTGTCTCAGCAATGGATGCTCTGCAGTGAATGGGTGCCGTCAGAATGAGAGTCTGATAAAAACATCACAATAATCCACATGTAATCCACACCACTCCAGTCCATCAGTTAACATCTGGAGAAGACAAAAAGCATGTTTCTAAAAAAACAAAAACATATTCCACGATTAATGTTTTAACTTCAAACGGTTGCTTCCGAGTCTTATTTAGAATATATTTTTTGTATGTCTTTCACTTTCTTTTATATTCCATCTCAAATACATGATTTTCAAACAACACACACACACACACACACACACACACACACACACACACACACACACACACACACACACACACACACACACACACACACACACACACACACACACACACACACACACACACACACACACACACACACACACACACACACACAAATAGAAACACATCTTTCGCTGCTTTAAATAACTACAAGGCCCTTTCCTTCATTACCGAAGCAAGACATACCCTGAAGCTAAATGTGAGAAGCACATTCAGAGAAATGGATGGCTAAATTAAATTCCTAGATCAGTGAGTTTTCTTCATGAAATGTAAACTGCTCTGAATGAGATCATGCATGCAGTTATAGAATTCAACAGCATATAATGCAGAAGCAACACTGCTGGATAGCATTCAGCCTCAGTGGTAAAGCAGTCAAATAACATACTTAGTTTATAATATATATATACAGTATATATCATTAAGGTATATATCAAGAATGATATATAATTATTTTACAGCAGTTAAAATTCTACTAATAAGCATCAGCTTAGAAGTAATGACTGCTTGGTCGATTTCTATGAGATGTTTTTAATATGAAAGTTTTATAAACAAGAAGATATTATTGAATACTATTTTAGACACAGTGTTGCAGTTATTTTTTTCTTTTGTTCTATTCAAAAGAAAGCCACAGAACAACACAAGTTCCTCGGTGATTCAGTTTTTAACTAATTGGGCGAGAGAATAATTCAATGACTCATTCATATCATCACTTGCTCGTTCAGTCCTTTGACCTTCTTCACATCTGCGGTGTTCTCCGAAGCTGAAGTTTACAGTAAACTTCTATCATGGTGAACAGAAACTAAAACTGCATTCTCATTAATAGCAATAGAAAAAAGAATAGCATTTCTATGACCCTCCAAAAGAGGGGAAAGATATATCAAGAGATTGATTATTTCAATCAACAGAAATAAATTCTCCATCACTCCCTCAGCTGTTTTATTAGAAACGCACACACAACATTAGTTTAATTATTTAATTATTGTTTTTTTAATGTCAAAGTATTATAGCACAACGTATAGTGTTCTGTGTTTTTATTTTTTGCTTTTTTTTCAACTGAAGCTAGATTTACAAAGTTAATAACTGTGGAAGCATGTCATCACAGTCAGTGAAGAGTCCATGGCTATTTTTGGATAAATTGGTTAAGTTAATTCAATGACTCACTTATAAGGACAGTCACTTGTCGCCACCTACTGGTGTAACAATATAACCTACAAAAAGAGCCATAGAAAATCCTCACTGCTGTTGCAGATTGTATGTAAAGTCACTAATTATGAGCATGTGAACTGATCATGTGTATACACAATGAATTCACATTCTCACCTCATGGATAACATGATCATGAGCTCATGCAGCTCTAGTGCTGCAGTTCTGGAAGCAAAATAAAGGCCTTTTAAAATCATTTAAATTGTACAACTCTGTTTTACTCAGTTTGTTATGCATGATAATACATGAAAATCTATTAGAATATGAATTTTCTCTCATACAGAAGTCTCCGGCTTTTGGATCCCACTGCATTTATACAATTCAAAATGTAGGCCATACTATATAGAGAGGAGCTTTATCTACAGTGTGAGCAGTGGTTATTCTCCTTGTCTTTATCTCTGTTATTTAATTCATCAGCACATTCTTGTAGCCTGAGGCTAGTGCTGATTGAGAGCCGTACACCAATGAACTGACCAGCTCACAGTCGCTTCCACTGATGAGGGAGGTTTATGTGTGTGATAGATGAGAATATTAGGGGCTATTCACACAGAATGTGCTTTTCCTTTCCACTACTCTACTTTTCCAGGATTTTTCTATGTAAAGATGCATATGCTTGACTGTTGCGCTCGAGTCTTTTGCGAAACATCTCGCTCATGATATGTGGTGCATCCGAAATCGCATACTGTCTGAGTAGGTACTACATTTGAATCTGAACCTACTTCACCACTGTTAAAAAAGTGTGTTTGATATCTAGTATGAATATGAGCAATGAAATCTGAACATACTGAATCCACCATAGATATGTAGGAGGTAGATGCCATGCTCCAGACACGTCCGCCATTTTGAAATGGTCATGTGACGTCACTCACATTAAAATCAATGGCTGCATCTCAAATCTCATACTCTCACGAGTAAGTTCTTCTTTTGAATAATCACTACTTTGTGGCCGCTAAATAAGTATGATCTATATTGTGAATGTGTGTAGTATGAATGTAATGTGGACCTACTATATTTGCCATGTTGTAATTGAATACTCAACAATTGAATTGTAATACTCAGTGTGTACTGAGTATATGTATGTGTATTAATCTGTAAGTATGTACTGTCTATATGTAAATTGTTTCTGCACTGTCTGGAGCACGCTCTCAAGAACTTTACTCACCAAGGCACATGTGCTGTGGTGATGTGACAATAAAAGTGATTTGATTTGATTTTGATTTAATTGTCATGTGACCGATGATATTTGGTTGCGTCGCATCACTGACATTCATACATCATCTCCCATGGCCTCATGGGATAGTGTCCATGTTATGCACACTTCAGTTCATCTGGGTGCTTTTAGCTTACTCCTGTATCAGTTCTCTGACTTCATACTTCTTTTGTCACATTTTCACCAAGAGATGTATGTGATGGGTGCAGCCAATGAGTTTTCTGGTTGTAAAAACCACTGCAGTTCAACCCCCCCTCCACACACACAAAATGGGATAAACTTTCATAGGTGAGAATGTGTTGGTTTGTGATTTATATGTTTGAACAGAATATTACATGTTTTTAAACTGTGCTATGTAATGTCATGTTAGCTAATTGCTTTGTCTTGTTATGTTGTGTTAGTTTAGCAAAACCATCTGCTTAAGTCTTTTGCACATATAGGCCCGGTTTCACAGACAGGGCTTAGACTAAGGTCATAGTTCAATTAGGACATTTAAGTAATTTGTATTGACATGCCTTAGAAAAAAACATTACTGTGTGCATCTCGAGACAAAACAAATGCACTGATATATTTTAAGATCAGTCAGTGAAAGATTATTTCAGTTAAAACAGCTCAGACTTACACTTTAGTCTGGGACTGGGCTTAAGCCTTGTCTGTGAAACCGGGGGATAGATAGTCATACATGCATTTACTACTGTTCAGACGTACTGCTCTCAAGTGTTCATGGACCTGCTTTGACTGTTCCACCGTGGCGGATGGCCTATAGTGGCCCAAGAAAACAACTGCTAATAAGGCATCTCCGTATACAAATCTTTGACATGGTCTCTGCCATGTTGTTGCTGTCATGTGAAATACCAGAGTCTATTGCATCACTTCACTAACATGCACAAATCCTCTCCATGGCTTCATGGGATAGAAAAGTGAACATCAAATGCCCTCTTCAGCATCTCGGCAGAAGTAGTTCACTGCTTCTCGAGTGTTTAACGGTTTAGCTAGACTCATGAAATGTTCATTCATTCATATCATTCATTCATTCATTCATTCATTCATTCATTATTCTTCATTCATCAGTTCATTCATTTGTTCATTTGTCCCGCCCCTCCTCCATTGTGATTGGACGGCTGAGTATAAAGTGACATTGATGAGCACTGTGCTTTACCCAAAGTTGGACATTTCAACTCTAAGCAAAAAAACCGTCAATTGTAAAATAGACATTCATTCTGCTGGTGTTTATTTTTTTTTAATATGTAGCGCTCCTATTGAAAACAATTTAAAAAAAATACTTTAACCTCAGTAATAATGCGTTGGTAGACACACACAGCCTTTGTCTTTCATAGTTATTTGTGAATGCTATTTTCAACACATATTACAAACAATTATTGTCATGCACTTACTTGTTACTAAATATTTTACATTATATTTTTCTGGGTAATTAAAAAAAAAATCAGCTGCAAAGTGTAGTAGCGGCATTTCCGTCTGTCATTGTCCTCTCCTCTGGTGACCCATGGGTTATAGTACACTGACCTCTGACCTCTAATTATATTCTAAGAGCTCATTAGAAACATGTCCATGTGAGTGAAAGTGGGCACACTGCCGTAATTGGCCATTATAACATTTCAGCCCCGTCTGACACCTCCCTCTCTCTCTGCCGGCTCTCTGAGGCCTTGTGCAATTAGTTCTGTGTCAGGCTCTTCTGTTAATGCACAGCCTGGTCTACAGGGCTTATGCTTTCTGCACTGAAAGCAAGAATTCAGTTCACCTTCAAAAGTCACAGCACTTTTCAGAAGGTCTCAGAGGGCATTAGACATTCAGAAGGGTCCTGGTTTGCTCTCTTTCTCCCAGAAAACACCCCTTAGTGTGCTTAATTGTACTACATTTGCATTTGTAGTGTACTTAAATGTTAATAGTAAATAATAAAAAAAAAAACTCTTCTTGCAAATAATATAATATTAAAGGGGTCCTAATATGCTCTTTTACAAAGTCTTGATTTTGTTTTGGGGGTGTACTAAGACATGCTCTCATGCTCAGTGGTTTGAAAATCACATTATTTTTCACATTATTTACATTATTACAATACCTCTCTCCCCAGCCTGACACAAACGAGTCGAAACGACTCGATTAGTTCTGGGTTTGATGAATGCCCGCCTTCCGAAAAAACGAAATGTGTTGTGATTGGTTAGCTGTCCCAGTGCGTTGTGATTGGCGAACAGCTTAGACGGCGTTTGAGTACTGCCTCGCCCCTTCCAAAACAGTTGTTCTCCAAAACAGAGGATTGTGCAGAACCTTTGCATGCACAGATATTGCAAGACATATTAAAGTGGTAATGTTATTGTTTTTTTTTGTGGCTAAATCAGGTTTTAATTGGGAGGTCAACAACAGCTTAAAAATAACTGCATTGACTATGTACAGATAAGTGCAACGGTAATATGTTTATTGTTCTTTAATTCTAACATTATAACATGAATTGCAGCGAAACTGTTGTACAGTTGAACTGTTGTACAGTTGAATTTATGTATACCATAGTCCCACAGACTTAGACTATTGTTGCCCCAAATATGCAGATGGATTATCTGCCAGCAGGCGCTGTTGGAGCGGGAGAGAGCGAGGTTTCCACGGTAACGCTGGACACAAAGCAGAGCTCCACTCACAAACCTATCAGACATTATATCCAAGATGAAAAGAAAATGACATCCAACATTTTCTGAAGACAGTCGGTTTCCTTCAGAAATACAGTGATGTAAAAATACCCGCACAGGTTTCGATTTTGAAACATGCAGCGCTCAAACAAGCGTTCTCCCCGCCCGCCAACCAGTCGAATTTCAGTAGGCGGGATTTATAATTTGTGATGTCACAAATAGAGGAAAACAACTTTGAAATTTGAACTTTGAACGAGTAGTTCGCTGTAGTTCTTGAAAGGGGATTTAAAAAAAATGAAATATCTCCCTTTGGACTGGACTTTGAGATTTGTAACTTTGTAGTTTTATACCCAACACACTTAAGCACTTTTAAGTTGGCATTTTAATGTCCAATTAAAATATTTAAAGTATGTTTTAAATTATTTAGTTTGAACAATGTTTTGTCATGTTATTTTGATGTGCTGATTTATATAAAAAAGCATATGTATAATACTTGATTATTAATTGAACTTGTGATTTGATCTTATTTAATTTGTTTTATAATTTACAAATGAGTAATACTAATATATATATAAATATTTGTATTACATTTGTAAATTATAAAACAAATTAAATACACACAAGTTTCAATCAATAACATTATACAATCAACATAAATACAGTCTTAGCAGTAACTTATGAAATAATAACTTATGAAGTAATTTATGAAATTATAAAGCTATACTGAAGTGGGTCAAAACACTAATTACATTTAATATGAATTTTAACTATAATTTAATCATAATACATTTTCATTTAGTTGTAAATAACATGCATACAGGTGTCTCAAAATATCACTTTCAGTTTGCACATTTAAAGTATATTATTTCTATAAGAATTACTCTTTCTAGAAGTATGCTAAAGTGAGCTTCTTTGTCGTTACGACCTCTTGAGGACAAATTAAAGAATCTTCAAAATAATTCATCAAACTGGTCCATCAAATTCTTCTTCTTAAATTGAAGATAAATATTGTTCAATCTTCACCTCAGTCTCGGAAAGCAGCCTGACCAGATTGAAACCTGTATGAAGGTTTCAGTCTGCTTGGTTTCTGGGTAAAGCTCTCAGCAGTCAAAGCTTGATCTCAGGAGACATGGAGGAGACGTACAGACACGTGCTGCGAGGGGGGGTGGATAGGTGGGTTATTGACCAGCAGGAGAACTATGGGTCAGGAGGACATGCTTAAGGTAAAATAATGGCCATTGAGATCAGACTAAACACTAATGCAAGTCAATGCAAGGACTTTACTTTCATTTCTTAGAAAGATCTAATTCTTTCTTTCTTTCTTTCTTTCTTTCTTTTTCTTTCTTTCTTTCTTTCTTTCTTCTTTCTTTCTTTCTTTCTTTTAATTTCTTGTCTGTCTGTCTCTCTGTCTTTCTTTCTTTCTTTCTTTCTTTCTTTCTTTCTTTCTTTCTTTCTTTCTTTCTTTCTTTCTTTCTTTCTTTCTGTCTGTCTGTCTGTCTGTCTGTCTGTCTGTCTGTCTGTCTGTCTCTGTCTGTCTGTCTGTCTGTCTGTCTGTCTGTCTGTCTGTCTGTCTTTCTTTCTGTCTTTCTGTTGTCTGTCTTTCTGTCTGTCTTTCTGTCTGTCTGTCTGTCTGTCTGTCTGTCTGTCTGTCTGTCTGTCTGTCTGTCTGTCTGTCTGTCTGTCTGTCTGTCTGTCTGTCTGTCTGTCTGTCTGTCTGTCTGTCTGTCTGTCTGTCTGTCTGTCTGTCTGTCTGTCTGTCTGTCTGTCTGTCTGTCTGTCTGTCTGTCTGTCTGTCTGTCTGTCTGTCTGTCTGTCTGTCTGTCTGTCTGTCTGTCTGTCTGTCTGTCTGTCTGTCTGTCTGTCTGTCTGTCTGTCTGTCTGTCTTTTCTTTCTTTCTTTCTTTCTTTCTTTCTTTCTTTCTTTCTTTCTTTCTTTCTTTCTTTCTTTCTTTCTTTCTTTCTTTCTTTCTTTCTTTCTTTCTTTCTTTCTTTCTTTCTTTCTCTGTGCTTCTATCTAGTGGTAATTCAAGCTGATGAGTTCTATTCATGTTCTGTTTAGGTTTTTAGTGCCATCTAGTGAATATGATGCACAATGGCACACATTTAGCGCAATATTAAAAGGGGGCTGAAATATGTGAAAGAAAGGACTGGAAAATATATCCAGAATATTACAAGAAATGCACGAAACACAGAAATATGTTTTGCAAGCGTAAATATTATTAATAAATTACTATATCACATAATTCATTAATTTCTGTTTACATTTAGTATATTATTTATATATTTATAAATTATATTGTAATGTATTATCATTTAATATATATGAAGTACATTTTATGTTAATATTAATGAATATTTAAATAACAAATAAAATAATAAACATTTTACTAAATTAACTAAATAAATTAATAAATATATCCACATAAATATGCCATCATATATTGTGCATTTATATAAATTAAAACCATTCGCCACTTATGGCATAATGAATAGGAAATTAGAAGAGAATATTATACATCCCCTGGTTAATTTAAACACCTTCAAATGTCAGTGTATTAGTCCCTCAAGGCATTATTGGTCTGATGCATGATAAAATGAGGAATATGTGTGTCACAAGAACAGCCCACAGACGTCTGGACTCAGGAGGAGCCAGTGGCCCCAGAGGGACACGACAGCAAAGGCTCCGCAGAGAGAGTATTCTGCCTGATATCATCCTCAGTCTTCTAGTGGTGGTGTTAGTGTACATTTACACCCCTGTGTGAAGAGAAGTTCAATACTTTGACTGGACATCTGGATGGCCTCCCTGCCAGCAATGGAGAGGACCTTGTGTTTGCTCTGGTGAGCAGCCTGGGAATATACGGTACATGTTTCCCATGCCAGTGTTTTGTGTTTGATTTGTCTTTTGTTAAAGGACAGCTGTACATGTAAAAAAGTATTTCACATTAGTTTTCTTTAATCACAACTTAGATCATGATAATTACCAATGTTACTGAATGTTAACTGTGAATGCTACTATTTTATACATGCTATTTTCTAAACACACAAGCTTCTAGAATTAAACAAGAAAATATTAAACTCTATCTCTCTCTATCTCTCTCTCTCTTTCTCTCTCTCTCATCTCTTCTCTCTCTCTCTCCATCTCTCTCTCTCTCTCTCTCTCTCTCTCTCTCTCTCTCTCTCTCTCTCTCTCTCTCTCTCTCTCTCTTCTATAATTGAAATATTTTACACTCTTGAATTTCCTGTTAATATTTCGTAATATCCATTTAAACAATAAAGCCCTTAATGGCATCATCCTCCAGGAAGTGACATAATTTTGGAGGGAAAATAACGACATCACAAACATCAGTAAGTATTAGCAGTGGATTTTGTTTATGACGTTTTGTCATTTTTTTTTGTTAAGTTATCTCACTTTAGTACATTTCGTCATGAATAATACAATAACTGAATCTGATATTATAAAATCAAATTATGATTTTTGTTTTAGTTTTAGTTTACTTGTACCTTCAAAATATTGTATTGTTCTCAATCATTATTTGAGCAATGGCTAACAACATTTACATATACAAAGTGTTTCATCGTGTTTATCATATTTTAAGCATAATTACTCACACACAATTACTGAAACATTATATGAATGTTATATATATATATATATGTTTTTGTATCCCTTACCACTTTACCAGTTTTGTAATAATAATTGTAAATAAGATGCATAATTTGTCATATAAAGGCCTGGTATATATACTGTAAGAGACCTTGAATATCACCTTGTTTTGTTTTAGCATATTCGAAAAAATGTCTGTAGTATCTCTGCCTTTAAATACCTCCAGGAAAAGAAAAGCTTTCACACATCTGAAGATGTAAATGTGTATCTATCAAGCACACTTCTCACCGCTGCTCCGAGAGTCTGAGCTCTGATTGGCTACAAGCCACGGATCTCTCTGATTGGCTGAAAGTTTTCACGCATCTCTTTCATTCATGTCAGTGCGGACTCCCAGCAGAGAGAATGATTGTGACGGAAACACACTGACTCACATTCAGAGCGAAAACGCATCAGTCGGAATAACGATGTCAGAGCTGTGGAGGCTGTCATTTTGCCTGTCTGGACTTCTCTCCCTTGCGATCGTGATCTCCTCATCAGTCAGTCATCAGATGTCTCCTGATCTCATCCATCCTCCACAAACCAGGAGCAAAGCACAGAGACACAGACATCAGACCAACTCCACACGAACACGGATCGATGTAAAGGGGTGAGTGTCTCATCAGTTCATCTCAAGAGGAGAAGGTGATGTTTGTGTGATACTGAGGACAGACGATTGAACATGAATGTGAATATGTGACCTCGAAACTAGCTGAAAAGTAAACAGTCCTTTATTATATACATTATTTTAAAATATAGTAAACATGTACAGGATCAATTATGTTTTTCATATTATATTATTGAACAAATCATAAACAACTTAATGGAATCAATTTATAAAATTAGCTAAGATTCACATAAGAGTGTCAGGATAAACCAAAATTAGTATGTTCACTAGTTTTAATCTAAAAAGGCATAACATTAGCGGTCTTGTTCACATCTTTCAAGATATTTGTGGCAAAATTATTGAATATATGTGACCTCGAAAACGGCGTGAAAACTAAATAGACCTTCATTTATATTTTATCGCTGATTTTCAACATGTAGTGAACATAAATGGACAGAATCAGTTTTTTATTATTATTACTGAATCAATCATAAAGAACCTTGATGGGATCAATAAAAAAAAATATAAGAAAATCAGTAATTATTCAGAATAACTCCAAAAATGATTCTTATTTTGTATTAATGCAAATAATGATTGTAATTACATTAGACATTCTGTTCTTTTTTGAACCTTCCAAATAATGAAAACGAACTGAATTCTAATGAATTCCTATTCGATTTAGTTTTTCCTTTCTGTGAGACGTGACTTTCTTTTTGCAATAAAATGGCTTAAAAGAGGTCAAACACCATGTTTACTACACATCTCATCCTCATCTTGACATGGCATCCAAACTGATGCACTTTTGTCTTCACTGCTTCTCTAAGTTCCACGTTTACGAGCAGTTTATAGACTCCGGAGACATAACAGAGCACTTCACTTCAAAGCTCGTAGATCCAGAATGATGTGAAAACACTGGCTCGTCTTTGTTTGCCGTTACATTCAGGCAGATGTTTCTCTAGACTTACACCGGAAGTGTTGATCCTTCAAGCAATGAGGGGAATTCCTGATTCTCCTGAAAAGTTTGAGACCTAGTGACTGGTCTTTGTGAACCATAACAGAGCAGGAAATTACTTCCCCTTCTTTTCATATTCATCTGGAGGGAGCCTGAATGCCACTGAACCAATGTAAGAGTTCATCAAGGATGCACCGCTGCTCTTCCGTAACATCCCTCCTCCTCTGGACTTCATTGTGCTTTTGGGTCAGCCGAGGACATTGACTGTGGACACTTGTCCATCCCGGGCAATGGGGGGAATATGGTCACTTAGAAGGAGAAGGAGGGTGTTGTTGTGGAGTTTAGTAAAGCTAACAGGCCCAACGCAGGTTCAACAGTTCAGAGCTCAGAAGGCCACGCGCAGAAAACGGCTTCATTTGAGAGCGCATCAACGGTGCCTTTCACACCTCAAACGGAGACTAAACCACGATTATTTCCTCCTTGATGGAGGTGCCAAGCAAAGTGGGAGCTTTGTGGTAATCCAGCCGTTAACCCACATATTTGACCTCGAGAACCACGGTTGAGGTTTTATTGAAGCTCTGTTACGAGGTGCTGGAAAAAGAAGAAAACCATAAACCCCCCTTTTTGTATCGCACAAACGTAAATAACATTATTAAAATATAAAAGGTTCATTTACAATCTTTATTTTACAGCCTCTGCTCCCACTAACGCAGATGTTTGGAAGATGTAAAGATTCGTTCACCGCTTTGTTTCTTTGCATTCTGTTCACACGGAGAAAACAAAAGAGCCGTAGGCCGAGAGAACGACATACATGTGGGTGCAAAAGCAGCTGGTAAAGAACAGATGTTGTATTCTTCAGATTATATCCACATTGCCCACATAATTCTCTTTAAATATCATTAAAGGATTTTATATTTTGTGGTAGCAAATCTGATTTAAAGGATTGCTCGCCCAAATATGACAAATCTGTTATCATTTACTTACTTAGAAACCCATAAGACGTTCGTTCTTCTGAGGAACACAAAAGGACATATTTAGCATAATGTTCAAGCTGCTCTTTTCCATACAGTGAAAGTGAATGTCAATCACGGCTGTTTCCACTTGGGTTGAATGCAGAAGAGCAGCTAGCGAACAACAAAAGGGACTAAATAATGGCACAACTTTCTTTTTGGGTGAACTATCCCTTTAACACGTCCAAATCTTGAAAAAACAGTTGTGTCCGCCGTAGCCATGTGAGCAGAATAAACACGGATATCTTTGATCACTATCGAGTCTTGCTCTAATGGGAGCGTCTCAGCTCTGTTAACATCACTCATGTCTCATTCGGAATGTATCGTTGAGGTGTCGACTCGCATTAAAACCCAAACGGGGTACAAAAGTTGATGGCAACTTTCCATTCTGTCAGTGCAGACATGTCCCTATTTGGGCCGAATAGGGGCCCAAGTGAAGGGTCAAGGCCTTTATTTAGAGATCAGACAGACAGACGTGGTAAAAGGTCTCAGTGTTATGAGACATCTCAACACAGCTGTAGCTTAAAGGTACAGTTCACCCAAAAATGGAAATAATGGCATCACTTAATCATGTCATGACTCAAAAACAGCATGGGTTTATTTTATTCATAGAATACAAAAAGAGAAGAAAATTGGATTATTACACTGAAAAATAAACCAGTGAACTTTCAATCTTCACAAATTCACAAAAGCAAAATAAAAGTTGCATGCAGTGGTCCATTCAACTCAAACTTGATGGTACTGGGTCACTGAGTGAGTAAACTAGAGATTCGGATCAGTTGATTGACGAACAAATCATTCCATTTTGATTTGTTAACTGAATTAACTGACTTGATTTAGCTCAAAAAAAGATTTACCTCAAAAGTCCCTTATTACATGCACTCTTATCCAGCATGCCAAGGATGAACAGATTTCAAAGTTTTAATCGAAAATCTACTTTAATTTTGTATGGCTTCAAAAGGCTTGAAATACAACACTCAAATCAGGACAGCTACCGACAATGTATGGTTCTTTTGCATCCTTTTTGAAGCTTGAAAGCTTGAACTATTTTTAGTTCCCCAAAGAACCCTTCAGAACCATGATTTTCCTAGTGTGAAGAACATTTTAATAATCACAAGAACCCCTTTTCTACTATAAAGAATCTTTTGTGCAATGGAAAGTTTCCATGAATGTTAAAAACCCTTTATGGAAATGGTTCTTCATGGGGTTTTTGGAATGACATGGGGTTAATTTTCAGTTATGGCTCAACAATCCCTTTACAAATGCATAGACAAAAAATGATATGCATGTCATATATGCATTTTATCTTTCTTTTTTAATGCACATTATTTATTTATTTTTTACAAATGCATTTTGGGATCATATTTACAAGCAGTGTTTTAAATTAAGTTAAATCCATGCCACAGAAAATCAACAGAAAAGTTGAAATATCCAGTGATTTTAGTTAACTCTCCACATCTGCATGTACTGAATTAGCTTTTTAGGTTATAGGTCAATCTATATAGCCAGCTCTGTCTCAATCGGCATGCCAGGTCCCAACAGTGTCTCTTTAGAAGCCATACAATAAAAGCACATACTGTAACTAATTAGCAAATCCCTCCCGATGCTACAGAGGGGTCAGGTTGATGTGCGCCGGCCGTGAGCTTTCAGGATCAGGGCTTGTGTTGGTGTGCTAATTGTCTTTTCTCCCAGAAGCCGCTAGATAAACAGATGCGGTCCAGGCGTCTGAAGAAGACTCTTAATCCAGCAAAGTTTACTCACAGACGCGACTGCCAGCGCCACTGTGGGAAAAACAATATTCCTCATGTGCATTGGCACAGGGAGGACAGAGGCCCGACGAGGGGGGCGTCTATGACAAACTCACACCCCCCTTCAGTTTTATTCATCGGTGCTATTTGTCCACGCTGAATACAACACGGGGTGAAGGGTCAGCTTAAACCCAAGGCTATTCACTCAATCCAATGCATCTTAAGAGGCCCAGAGCCACGGATTGTAAGCCTTTTAAAGATGTCCCTTCAGAAGTGGTTAAACTGTGATTATGCCAGACAGATTGATTTGGCGAGGAGCCTGGAAAGATGAAATAAAAAGATTAGAAAGTTTATTCTGCAGGTTTTAAGGATATGCAGACTCAATGCTTGTGCATTGTGGCATTTGATGGGCTTTACTTTTTTTTTTTTCTTAGAAAAGCTATTGTCAAGCCCAGAGTTTCACCCTTGATCTCTGTCCGTCTTTCTCCAGGCCCAACGTTTGTGGCACCAGGTGCTGTCATTCATGGCTGGTCAATCCCAAAACCAAACAATGCACAAAACGTGAGTATCTTTTCAGGGCCATTCAGATGCTTTCATACATTCCTATTATGCTCAAAGAAAGACACAAACATATACGGCTGCCAGTATTTCATCTAGTTCAAATCCTCTTCGTTCGTCTGATTTTTCAAAGGAGGCAATGAACTGAAGTGTCAGCACAGCTGGGAGCTGTAACAACATAATAAACAGAAGGGAAAAGGAAAAGTGTGCTTTCACAATCTGTTTGAATTGAAGGCCCCCTACTGTCCAACACAATATTCAAAGAGGAAAGAGGAACCTTAGAATAATATATATGATATGATATGATATGATATGATACATATATATATATATATATATAATATAATTATAAATTATATTATATTATATATAAAATGTATTATATATTAATATATTAGATTATATATTCTGAAAGCTGAATAAATCATATTTCCATTGATGTATGGTTTGTTATGATCGAACAATATTTGTAAATCTGGAATCTGAGGGAGCAAAAAAATCTAAATATTGAGAAAATCGCCTTTAAAGTTGTTCAAATTAAGTTCTTAGCTATGCATATTACTAATCAAAAATTACTTTTGATATATACGTTTGATGTGGTTTGATATAATTTTGACCCATACAATGTATCTTTGGCTATTGCTACAAATATACCCCAGCGACTTAAAGACTGGTTTTGTGGTCCAGGGTTACACACACACACACACACACACACACACACACACACACACACACACACACACACACACACACACACACACACACACACACACACACACACACACACACACACACACACACACACACACACACACACACATATATATATATATACATAATACTTAATATATATATATAACTATTGAAACTAAAGACAAGTTCAGGTTGCCAAACCTGTACACAGTGTTCATTGTTCCAGCGTGCAGCAGTTATTTGTTCAGTTTGGTAGTTGAGAAATTGTTTACGTCTTTCTTTGTTTTATTGGACGATTTTATTAGGCTTATGTGTGTTATATAATACGTTCAAGATTTTTCTGGACATTACGATCGTGCATCTAACCTTCAGCAGTAAAAATGTCCTTCATGTCTGTCCATCTGGATGTGTGCGCATTCTAACATTCCTCTGCTGTAAGTAGGCCAAACCTCTGAATGCACAGGGCTTCAGCAGCCTGAGCTCTAGCCCAGCATTAATACAGTCCCTCAGCTTTCTCATCATAATCCACACCTTCCTAATCCTAGATTTACCAACTAATAACTAACCCCTTGACCCATGTGCCTTTAAAGCGCCAGTGCAACATCCAAGTTTTGACTAGAAATGTGTTGAAAAATCACACTCCGGGATTTAATCTGGAATATATTGTATTGCTTGATATGTTACACGAAGCAGCATAAAAGCATTAATAGAATGAAAATATAGTTTCTCTCCTGCTTTCTCACTAGCAAGATGTCATCCGCGATGCCATAATAAAGCAGTTTGTCGCCAGCCGAACATCTGTCAGTGTCGTCCAGGCTTCCACGGCCATCGCTGTGAACACGCAAACGTCACGCCGACCATGAGCACCTGGATCGAAGCATATCCTGGTCCCACGGTACCCTCAACCACCACCACGGCAACAGTTACTACGGTAACGCCAGCATCCACCACCATCCACAGCAACATCTCCACATCTGCCTCCAGTGGTGCCAATCCAGACACAAGAAACACATATGCATTACGCTGGCAGCCACCCGGGTGAGTGAACTCTTCATAACTGAGACTAATGTGTTCTACACTAAAGCAAGAGGCTTGTACAGCACATCCATGGTTATATTAGGAATGGAAAATTTGCTTTCCGTGCCGTTTTAATCCAGTGTAAAGTAAAAATATACTGACAGTCAATAAGTACTTGCAGGTCACACTGGTAATGGAAAGTTGTATTACTGGATACAGTGTTTCGTGCAGCGTGATGTTTATGTATCAGAGGCTCTATTTTTGTCAATTTGTCATCACCAGTATAACAATGAAATAATATATGAAGAGCTTATTTGCAAAAACAGATAACTCCATTTTTTTTTTTTTTTTAATCACGTTTTTTATTATGTTATCGTGTTTGTATTGTGTTTTGTTTTATTAGTTGGCTGTTTTTTTAACCTAGTCAAAACGACAACAACTGCAGTTTCACTGAGATTAATAGGAGATTAATAATAAAAATCATGATTTCTGAGAATTGTTAAAAATTAAGTTATCTGTTTTTGCAAATTAACTCTTCATATAAGAAAGAAAGAAAGAAAGAAAGAAAGAAAGAAAGAAAGAAAGAAAGAAAGAAAGAAAGAAAGAAAGAAAGAAAGAAAGAAAGAAAGAAAGAAAGAAAGAAAGAAAGAAAGAAAGATACATTTTCCAAGATGTACTTTTAATTTCCCTGGTATTGGTGGAAGCATAACACTATAGTAATTTATGGCTGTAGTTTTAGTTTGAAACATATTAATCAAAATATATATATATATATACCCAACTTTAAAATGGAAAAAGTGACATAATGCACCTTGAAGTGTAAATCCAACTATTGTCCAATCATAGTAATTTTCAGAGGAAATTAAATATGCCAATTAAAAAAGCAAGCAAAGAAAGAAAGAAAGAAAGAAAGAAAGAAAGAAAGAAAGATACATTTTCCAAGATGTACTTTTAATTTCCCTGGTATTGGTTGAAGCATAACACTATAGTAATTTATGGCTGTAGTTTTAGTTTGAAACATATTAATCAAAATTACTAATCATTTCTTGAGGTATATGGAAAAAAATGAAATGATAGTTTACAGTCAATAGTGTGTATTTTGACAATGATACAGACAAAGCTACAGCAATCATGTCACTTTTTATCCACAAAGGTTAAAACAATTTATATAAATTCATAGTATTTTCCAGAGGAAATTAAATATGCTAATAAAAATAGCAATCAAATAAATTAATAAATAAATACATACATACATACATACATAAAGAGAGAGAGAGTGCAAATAATATACCTAAATAATATCCTAAATAAAAATAATAGACCTGGATTAAAAAATCTTTACATTGTAAAATGTTTTAAATTAATTGAAATGTTGGTGGAAAGCATAATGGCAGAATCTCAATCTACTTTATTCCAGTTTGTTGACATTATTTCCATAAAAGAAACAAATTGTGTGTTACTAGGACGTGCCTACAGGAGGCGCTCTAATACCGAAAATTCATATCTACTGTAAATAGCCATCTGTCTGCACTATACCTCACTGTCTGCGTATGGCAGCACAGGACCTGTATTTATATCAGTGAAACCAGCAAGAACCCTTATCTTCTCACAGCTCAATCTCCACCCTGAGATGAAAAATAGAGCTATCTCTAATCTCACCTCATGTTTTGCCAAGGTGGATAATGTGGAGTAGAAGATGTACTGCTCGCCCTTTATCTGACATGTTTATTGGGATTGGCTGCCCCATTGGCAGATGCTTCTTTTATATTGATGCAAAAGAATAAAAGAAAAGTGTTATGATTGGAGAGCACCTCATCTGATCTCAGATTGATGCGGCAATGAATACCATAAAGTGTAGGCGTCTTGTCCCTTGGTAGTCTCTGATCAGCGCTTTGATATTCAAGATGTATCTACTCACTGTCTGGAATCGAAATGAAGATAGAAATTGTGGGCTAGTCATGGCTAATAAGTGGTTTATTGGAACTCCAATGGGTCAGTAGAGAGGCACACAACACAGGTCAGTTTAGTAATGTTGGTTAATTTTCTTAATGCAAGTTTGTTGGTAAATTATCCCAAATAACAATAAATGAACACACAAAATGTGCATGTGTAGAAATCTGTGAAATATATAAAGATTATTTCAGTTTGGACTTGTATATTTATATTGGGCCTGTTCATGTGCGAGGATATTGCCTGTCAGAGAAGAATTTACAACATTTTGGATTTTAAGATGGTAGTTTTGATCAAATACGATGAAACTAGATCTAATTAGAAATATCTTTACTAGTGTTGTCATGATACTGGAATTTCTAACTTTGATACAATACCTTGACACATTTCCATAGACAATACTCTTTTGATACCACAGGGAAATATTGGCATAAAAACAAGGGCAAAAATACATACTGTAAATTAATGTTTTGTTGTCATTGTTAAAGTATTTCCTTATGAAACTTATTTGAGATTATTTAGTCCCATGTAATAATAATAATAATTATTATTATTAATAATATAATTATTATTATTACAATAATTATATAATTATTATTAATCCATCTTTAAGATGGAACTATATTACTGCTGTGATACCACCACACTGTAAAAAATAAAACAAAATTCCTTTTTAAATTATTTATCTTTACAGTAGTAAAATTACAATATGTGTGTCTTAATTTGTTCACCTGCAAATATTAAACACTCAAGCTTTTCTTGTGGGAGAAATTGCATGGAGAACTTTACATTCTGAGTTTTCAAACGCTGATTTACTGTGAACTTGCTCTGAGATACTGAAATCAGCAGATCATGAGCGGCTTGCATGCAAATGAACACTGCGCTTCACTTTAAAACACGCAGTGCAATGGACTATTTATTTATACTATATGCAACTGTGTATGTCAACCTGCTTTTAGACAGAATAGAGACCCAGAAATCATAGCTGGTATCTGTATCGAATGTACTGTACTGTTTCAAATATTCAGAATTATAATGTTTGAAATCTGCTTTACTCTAACACCAATAGAATTTTGGGTTTGTGTCCTAGTTTGAGAGATTTACTGCCTTCATGAGGTCTATCAGGCCCACTCTGGAATGATCTCAGACTGTTGAGCAAGTCCTCTGCTGAATCTAAGCTTGGGAAGGAAGTTCCTGCCCTGTGGAAACACTTCTCTCACAATAGACTATTCAAAGACTGCATTTATGGGTCAGTTTCAATTATCGACCTGACGGGCCAATGCTACATACTCACTCTGTCCTGACAGCCTGCGATTTCTCCATCTTTCAACAGTTTTTATATCACATGCAATGTGTGAACCAGATTAGTCAGATAAGTTCTCTGTTTTTGAACGTTTCAAGTCTGGCAACTAAACCCAGAGTGTGTAATCGCTAAAACAAGCAAGTTCTGCTTTTATTTCCATGGCTTTTCAAGTCAGATATGAATGCTATGATATGAATGATATGAAAGGTATGTGCTCTGCACATGTATTTTATAAATGTTCTCTAAATGGTAGTATATCATCACAGAGGGCCATGCTTATTAGATGTTTAGGGGATTTTTACAAAGCATAAATTACCAATGGAAATATTACTGCACCCCAAAGACGGGAATTTTACTTGCCTCTTTTGTTGACAATCCAAAAATAATATTGCACTTGGAACAATTTATGTAATTTCTTGAATCAGAAACATGGTTTATATCTGAAAAATAGAGTATAGGATTGATTATCATTATGGTTAGTTTTGCTGGAGCTCAGTGCAAATCTAGGAGTCTCCCAGGGCTCTGTATTAGGACCTCTCCAGTTGTCTTATGTCATGGTTTTTCTGTGAATGGTCCCCCGCTCAATCATCTCCTTTAGCGGCGGGGGTGTTTATGCAGAGTGTGTGTGTGTGTGTGTATAACACATGCAGAGTTGGGAATGTTGCATGTAATAGGGAATGCCATACATTCTAAAAAAAAGTAGAATATGGTGAAAAAGTTCCTTTTTTTCTTGTAACTTATTTAAAAAAGTGAAACATTCATATATTTTAGATTCATTACATGTAAAGTAAAACACTTTAAAATGTTTTTTTTTCTTCAGTTTGATGATTAGAGCTTACAGCTAATGAAAATCAAAAATCAGTATCTCAAAATATTAAAATATTTACATTTGAGTTTCAATAAATGACCATCCATACAGTATAAATTCTGGGTATCTCTTGTTCTTTGAAACCAAAATAATGGGGAAGACTGTTGACTTGGCAATGGTCCAGAAGACGATCATTGACACCCTTCACAAAGAGGGTAAGTCACAGAGGGTCATTACTGAAAGGGGGGGCTGTTCAAGGAGTGCTGTATCAAAGCATATGAAATGCAAAGTTGACTGGAAGGAAGAAATTAGGTAAGAAAATGTGCACAAGCAACAGGGATGACCGCAAGCTTGAGAATACTGTCAAGCAAAGCCGATTCAAACACTTGGGAGAGCTTCACAAGGAGTGAACTGAAGCTGGAGTCAGTGCATCAAGAGTCATCACGCTCAGACATCTTCAGGAAAAGAGCTACCAAGCCACTTCTGAAACAGAAACATCGTCAGAAGCATCTTATCTGGGCTAAGAAGAAAAATATCTGGACTGTTGCTCGGTGGTCCAAAGTCCTCTTTTCAGATGAAAGTAAATTTGGCATTTAATTTGGAAATCAAGGTCCCAGAGTCTGCAGAAAGAGTGGAGAGGCACAGAATCCATGTTGCTTGAAGTCCAGTGTGAAGTTTCCACAGTCTGTGATTATTTGGTCTACCATGTCATCTGCTGGTGTTGGTCCACTGTGTTTTCTTAAGTCCACAGTCAATGCAGCCATCTACCAGGAAATTTTAGAGCACTTCATGCTTCCTTCTTCTGACAAGCTTTATGGAGATGCTGATTTCATTTTCCAGCAGGACTTGACACCTGCCCACACTGCCAAAGGTACCAAAAGCTGGTTCAATGACCATGGTGTTACTGTGCTTGATTGGCCAGCAAACTCGCCTGACCTGAAGCCCATAGAGAATCTAGATGAGAAACACCAGACCCAACAATACAGATGAGCTGAAGCCCATAGAGAATCTAGATGAGAAACACCAGACCCAACAATGCAGATGAGCTGAACCCCATAGAGAATCTAGATGAGAGACACCAGACCCAACAATGCAGATGAGCTGAAGCCCATAGAGAATCTAGATGAGAGACACCAGACCCAACAATGCAGATGAGCTGAAGCCCATAGAGAATCTAGATGAGAGACACCAGACCCAACAATGCAGATGACCTGAAGCCCATAGAGAATCTATGAAGATGAGAAACACCAGACCCAACAATTCAGATGACCTGAAGCCCAAAGAGAATATAGATGAGAGACACCAGACCCAACAATGCAGATGACCTGAAGCCCAAAGAAAATCTAGATGAGAGACACCAGACCCAACAATTCAGATGAGCTGAAGACCGCTATCAAAGCAACCTGGTCTTCATTACACCTGAGCAGTGCCACGGGCTGATTGTCTCCATGCCATGCCGCATTGATGCAGTAATTCATGCAAAAGGAGACCCAACCAAGTATTGAGTGCATAGAAATGAACATACTTTTCAGGAGCCTGACATTTCTGTTTTAAATAAAAAAAAATTATTGATCAAATGTAATATTTGAATTTTATGAGACACTGAATTTTGTGTTTTCATTATCTGTAAACCATAATCGTCAAAATTTCAAGAAATAAATTAATTTACATTTAGCAGACGCTTTTATACAAAGTGACTTACTTCAATTATATATTAAATAAATCAATTAAATATTAAATATTCATTCTATAAAAATTTTTTATCAGTATTTGTGTTCCCTGGGAATTGAACCCATGACCTTTTGCGCTGCTAACGCGATGCTCTACCACTGAGCCACATGAACAAAAATTAAGTCTTGAAATATTTCACTCTATGTGTAATGAATCTATATAATATATTAGTTTCACTTTCTGAAATGAGTGACAAAAATTATTGACCTTTCTCATGATATTCATTTCTTTTATATGTACCTGTATGCTTGTTTTATAGGCTGTTTGCTGTTGACCCAAGCTCACGTCAGCTTGTTTTCACTGTAAATGATCTCTGTTTGGGAAAATTAGCTCATGGCATGCTCAAGCTGAAATATTTGACTTTCTATGCTGTGGATTTGACAAAGGGCTGCCACATTTGCATCAAGAGCATATAATTATACAAGACGTGATTGCATTGCAAGAAGAAAGTTGATAACCTTGCTCTGTTTGCAGTGGTATTCATTAGAGTCCTTTTTATTATTTTAATCGACCATTAAGGACAGTTTGAATTCAACTCGGAAATGTCATGTTGATTAAATGGATATATTTGTCCATATTTATTTGTATACCATAGTTGGCATTGATACGGTTATATGAGGCAACACAATTTTTGTTTGTACATGATTACTGAAAATAATTTACATTTACATAACCTCAATACTTAAATCCATACACTCATTTTTATAAATATTGCAATTTATCAATTTAAAATATATATTAGCTATGCCTTTTTTTCTGACAGAATCTGTAAAATAAATAAATACAATAGTCTTTTTATGTTCTAGTTTGTAATGATGCTGTTTAACTATGTTATTAGTGCTGCTTTTATTTCTTTTCTCTCTTTTTTGTGGATTTATTTTTGCACTTTTAAAGGGCTTTTTCATTTTGGCTCGTGTTTCAGTTTAAAAGAGTCCCAGTCGGTCCTGTTAAAGAAAGCCCTGTCCAGTGGAACCGGAGGAGAGAAGATCACAAGTGTTATACTGAAATACATTGAATCAGAGCGAAGAAGACTGGAGTCTTCATCCTCTACCGGAGAAACAAAAAACTCCAGCACCAAAACCTTCCACACTCAACGCGGCCAGTTCACCCTCATCTACACCGCAGGTCAGTAAGCCAGCAGGGATGATTTTGAAATATGAAATGTCATATCCTCATATCCTTCCCTGCAGAAAAGAATGTCTTAAATGAAGTCTCTCTAATAGTTAAATGCTTTCTCCTAAACATCAATGAGATTGAATGATGAGCCAATGGCCACTTTGAATTTGTCTCTTAAAAGTGAGCAAATGAGATCTCAAAATTGTCTTAAACATAAATCTTATACTAAAATTGTAAGTCTCTGCTATCAAAAGTCAGAGATTTCATTATAATATCAAACTCAAAGATCAAATGATTTGACCTGTATGTTTCACATAGTTTTTTATAGCATTGTAGTCTAACAGAATCTCAACTTTCTTATTTTATAATTATTTTTTGTTTTTATTTGTTCATTCTTATTTTAATTTGTTTTAAGTATAAATGAATTCAACCAGATGTGCAACCAGTGAGCAATGCAATTTTCCTCTGGGTGATCAAACAAGCATATTTTACCTTTTTGAAACTTCCTACCATTAGTAACAATAGTATTAGTATAATAAAACAATTCCCATTAGCTTTTCATGGTCTTGAAGAACATGGAAATATGAAGTAGCCTTAGTTAAAAAGTATGATTTTTACACCTGGAAAGTAAATAAAATAAATAAACAACAATTGTGTCTGTGTGTGTGTGTGTGTGTGTGTGTGTGTGTGTGTGTGTGTGTGTGTGTGTGTGTGTGTGTGTGTGTGTGTGTGTGTGTGTGTGTGTGTGTGTGTGTGTGTGTGTGTGTGTGTGTGTGTGTGTGTGTGTGTGTGTGTGTGTGTGTGTGTGTGTGTGTGTGTGTGTATTTGTGAAATTTACTAGCAATTTCTAAGTGAACATAATTCCAAGAAAATTCTATACCATTTTACTGTATTGGTCACACTAGATATTTTATTAGTTAGAAAAGTCTGGAAAAGTCATGGGACTTGTGAATGTTATTGTGGACTTGGAGTCGAAAACGTGCTGTTTTAAGGTTTATACAGGTATCTGTGTCAACATGTTAACACTTTCTTTGCGAGAAGCAGCAATGGTTTTAAATCAGCAGGCTTGAGTAGAGAATTTCTTGTTTTAATTCGGCCTGTTTCCTGGTTTCAAACCTTTGTGCCGCGATAAGGTTTATCTGGCTGTAGATTCGGGCTGGTTTGCATTGAGACAGGCCTGGATACACCATTGTAGCATATTCCTGCCATTGTTTATCTTGGCTGAGAGGTGATGGTGCAGTGATTACTCAGGAGATGGATGTGGTGTTTTGCTAATGAACCCCTGTGTCTCCATGACCTCATAACACACTGGAACGGCCCTCTGTGGCAGCGCATGGGAAGTGAGGGGAGACTGACCTCTTTCTAGAGAGAGAGAGAGAGATAGAGAGGAGGGGAGGGGAGAGAGAGAGAGAGAGAGAGAGAGAGAGAGAGAGAGAGAGAGAGAGAGAGAGAGAGAGAGAGAGAGAGAGAGAGAGACTGACAGAGAGAGAGAGATAGAGAGAGAGAGGCATCTAATGTTGCTTATCTCTAGATTTACGTTCTTCAAGCCCTAGAATATGAAGCTATAGCTGATAAGTGAAGTGCTCTAGGGAGTAAAAACTTAGAGTGGCATGTTACAGCAATTATTCAGTCTGATCCAGCATATCTTTGTTTCAGGTTATTTATGGAATTTGCTTAATATTAATCATATTTTATTATCAAGCAGGATTATTGTTGTGCAACTAATGCTAAATAATAATAATAATGTAAGTAAGCAAACAAATGAATAAATAAACAAATAAATAAATAGAAATATATATATATAATAAATTACTGGAACTAAGCATTATTCTAATTTATTAGAATAACTTATTCCTCAGATGAAGTGAGTTGAGGTTATTTTGGGTTCTCTGTGCTTGTCTATACAGTCTTTCTCTAGCTGAGTGTGGTTTTATGTCATGAAGTGTGCTCTGCAGCACACAAATATTCCCAGAAGTCCTTTCCTAACACCAGTCCGGCCCTTAAATCCAGAGCCAGCATGTAAACAACACCACATGACCTCAGGGCTTGCCTCTTCTCTCTGCTTTAACGTAAAACGCTGTAATACACCTTCTACAGCCACATAATGTCAACGCTTACTGCCCGGAGAATTGAAAAACGCTCGAATGAAGCTGCTGCAAATGCCAGATTTCTGGAAATCCAACACTTCATGCCGGCTGAATCCAAGTTTCCACGCTGAGAGCGTTTGTAACGTAGAGAGGGAGTGACAGAAGCTCAGCATTCCAGCGCATGAGGAAACCACTTCTTCATTAATGAGCTATTTGTGCGATGACGAGTGAAATGGCACACGTTATAAATATGAACTCTCGTACAGCGATGGCTGAATTCCCCTGGTGTCACGCGTCAGTACGATGAGAGCTGGACGCAGTCGTATAGCTGACGGTTTGGGCCTCAGATCCGTTACACAATAGTTTGACCCTTAAACTCTTCATCAGGATTTTATTGTCCAGTTTGTTTTGCCAAGTATGAATGCTTGTGTGAGATATTGTTGATAGTGGATTTTGGTGAGCTTATGATTCATGCTGTTTTTCCCAGTGTCTATGCACAGATGTGAGCTGTTCTTCTGCAGTTCAAGAGTCAAGAGAGATTTTAGATTCAACGAGGCTGTAATTTGACACGGAGCCAATAACAATCTCAGACAATATCACTCATGATGTGCTGATGAAGCATAGAAATCCAAAAAGTCCCTCTTAAAACCAGTCACTTGCCTTTAAATCCAGAGCTGGATTACATGAATATGGTATTTCAGGGTCCCACTACTGTTTGAAATAAAGAGGCACAATAGATAAACTATTATCTAATATAAAGTCAGGTTAGCATGAAGAAATACCCCCCCCCCCCCCCTCTTAAAGATACAGTAGGAATTAATTGATATTACAGATATTTCAAAACATTACACACAAACCTAAGAATTGCACATACTAAATAGTAAATGAAGCACTGCATTCAAAATATCACAATACATCTCGAAAACAAACATTTGCAAACACCTTTGCCATAATATTAATTCCTTTTAGACTTGTGTGTTACATGAAGATAATTAGAGTGAATAGAATGGAGAACTGTGTGTTGTGTTTTGCAAAAAGTGTTTATGAAATTGAATAATGGTTTTACAGATTTGGTGTGTGCTTCTGCTGTTTTAGTGTCAGCTTTCAGAAATGATGTGACAAGTAAAGACGTTGTGTGTAAGCTGTTGAAGAAGCTGTACGATTACCTGAAGCTGTTATTGATGGTTTATACTCTATTCATGTTTCTGAAGCGTGACTGGCAGTCATTGGTTTCATTCAGCACATATTATTCAAGTTTTAAGCTGCAGTGCATCTAAAAGCATCTGTCTGTCGAATAACTGAATTAATTTTATCATGAGTATAAAGTGAAAAGAAGATTTCATAGCCAAACCTGCATGAAAAAAGTAATAATATATGGAGATGTATGATATTGTGTGTGTGTTGTGTGTGTGTGTGTGTGTGTGTGTGTGTGTGTGTGTGTGTGTGTGTGTGTGTGTGTGTGTGTGTGTGTGTGTGTGTGTGTGTGTGTGTGTGTGTGTGTGTGTGTGTGTGTGTGTGTGTGTGTGTGTGTCTGTATGTGCGCGCGCGTGTGTGTGTGTGTGTGCGTGTGTGCATGATCCAGTGCCCAATTATGACATAATTTACAACAATAAGCTTACAAATTCAACTTCATTACCAAACAACATGAGAAACAAGATCAGTTGCCATAGTAAAGCATGTTTTACTGCCTCATTAATATTTAAAACATTGGCATCATGACAGAGCTGAACAGCTCCCCAAAAATGATTTATGGAGTCATTTTAAAGTAGAAGAAGAAGGAAATGCTGTTGTTTTAGCTGTTTTTGTTTGTTTGTTTTACTTGTATATAAATGATTGTGGAATATGTGGTTGTCGGGACACAGCAGGCGGTCAGTTGAGGTGAAGTGATCCATAGATCATCCGTACAGAGGAGTGCAGGGTTCGGTCCTCCCTACGGTAGCGTTATTTATTTATGGTCCCAGCAGGCCTGATTCCAGCAGCTGCAGGACGTGTCAGAGCAGCCACTCTCAGATACAGGTGTGTGTGTGTGTGTGTGTGTGTGTGTGTGTGTGTGTGTGTGTGTGTGTGTGTGTGTGTGTGTGTGTGTGTGTGTGTGTGTGTGTGTGTGTGTGTGTGTGTGTGTGTGTGTGTGTGTGTGTGTGTGTGTGTGTGTGTGTGTGTGTGTGTGTGTGTGTGTGTGTGTGTGTGTGTGTAGAGAAATCTGTTCCTCCAGCAGACAGCGTCTGCGCTCAAACAGGCCCATTTGTTCCAGATTGAAAGTGTGTCAAGTCAGTCTGAGTTATAATCAAGTTCACCTCATTTCTGCACATTTAACCCACTGTTTGCTCCTTCACAGAGGAAAACTGCATTGCTCTGATGTTGCTCTTTCATTGCTCTGTGATGTTTCATATAATATATCTCATGCAAAAATAAGCAAAAAAACTTATATATGGAAATATATTTTCTACCAATATATTTGAAGCCATTTTTTGTTGAAAATATATTTAACAAATATAAGTTTTTTTGCTTGTTTTATGTGCATTTAAAAATATGTTTTGCCCTTCATATATTTGAATCCAATAAAATACATTCACATAGTCTTACATTTGAATAAAACTATATTGTGCATATAAACATTAACACGTGAACATATATGGCATTTGAACAAAAAAAATAGTATATACCATATTTTACAATGCCCAATAGAATTAGGATTTTTTTTTTATCCCTAGTCGGCTATTCTGTCCATATTTTGTTTGTTTTTTGATGAAGGTTGACTAAATATTTGTTTAATTATTTAATGTTTACACATATGTAGTATTTTCTGTTTACATATATGTAGTATATATTTAAAATATATTTAATTAAGCTTTGTTTTTTACATACTGTATATTTAGTACATATTTCAAATATATTTTTGTCAGAAAACACACACACATACAGTATATTATTTTTTTCCTTCGGCATATGGAAACATTGATGTTTCTCTTAAAGCTCCTTAGGCGTTGAATCCATCATTTATTTATAATATAGCGATATAAATTGGGACTGCAGATTATTTAATCTTGGAAGAATATGATAAGAAATCTTTTAGTTTATATTGAAATCTGAAACATTTTGTTTTGGCAAATCTAAGCAAAGTCTGAGAGAGTAAGACTTTTCTCTAGAGAAGACATAAGAAGCAGAATCCTTCTGCAAAATTCAGTTAGCTTTCTCATTGCTGTTTAGGAAAAACATCTGAGATTGTATCCCCTGCAGGTGTATTCAACAGAAGTACTGTTCAAACACCAAAATCATCTGTGAAGAATGTGGCATCATCTTTTATAAGAACTAATCCTGTTAAACGCTCTGAACAGTTTGTTCTTTGCTTTGTGGAGTTGTTGACTTTGTGTGGATACAGATACTTATTTGGTCAAAAGCCTGTTTTAGATTAGGTTTATCCTCGGTTTAAAAAGAACAATTTCCATAATTTGCTCAACCTCATATCACCCCAAACCTAAAGGACCTGCTTTTTTTAAATGGAACTCAAAAGGAATTTTTGGAATTTCGAAATCTGTGGAACTTTGAGGAAAATACTGGCAGCTATTTTCCATAAAGCTCCAAAATGACGACAAATCACCCCCATATGGTACATGAACTGCATGAACTAATAATAAACATGAATAACGATAAACAGTACTTCTACAGCATTTATTAATCTTAGTTGCTAAACTTAATGGTAAGAAATTATAAATTATTTTAGTGTTACCAATATTTTTTTATCTCACAATTTCTACCTTATACAAAATTTTAGCGCTTGGCATTACTTGAATAAAGTACATTCATCATAAAAATGTTGATGGAGTTGTACGATATAATTAGTTACATGACAGTTACATGTGTAGAAATCACACTTTTTAAATTAGGTTTCCTCATGTATCCTGATTATCCACATTAACCCTTTTAGCTCATTTTAAAGCTTCTTTTGTCTTGTTTTAAATCAGTCAAGTCTTCTTGAGGCCCCCTTAAAGGTTTGCTCAGGTCCCCTATTGGGTTCTTGAATGCCATCAATTTGTTCCTTTACTCTAAAAAAAGGTTCCAAAGTTGTTTTTGTTTTTTTTCTGGAGTGCCGTAGCAAAACCTTTTCCAGTTCCTTTCAGGGAACAATTCTTAAAAGAACCATTCTTAGTGTGAATAACAGTTTAGTCATCTAAATTGTCCAATGGAAATATTCCATGGAGGTTAAATCTTCCCCTTCATGGGAACTTCGAACTGCGTCCCCTAGTAGTCACTATGGGGAACGCCGTCAGCGTGACCCGTGTCTGAAGCATACATACAAAAACCCAACCTGTTGGCCGGCGATAGCCTATGACGTCACTACCGGCGCAACCACAGTATAAAGGGCGCCGGGAGAATACATCATCCACTTCTTTCGTCTTTACTGACTGGTTTGTTTGAAGCGTGCATTCTGGTAAGAGTACAGTTTTCTATCTATTATCATGGCGAGCGCTAGCAAGGCGTTTAAGAAGTATGTGTATCCGTGTCCTCACTATTTGACACCCGATGACACACACAATCTTTGCGTCTTTTGTTTGGGCAAGGAGCACGCACGCGATGTCCTTGAGGGGGCAATCTGCGTGCACTGTGAGCTTTTTTCTATGAAAAAGCTCCGCTTTTGTTTGTCCCTCTTTTCGAGGAAAGAGGGGCAGCAGTCTGCTTCCCGCGATTCGGCACCCACCGCTGCAGAGTCACGGAGGAGAATGAAATCGTGGGGTTCGCAGTTGGATCTGGCCGATGAGTTAGAGAGGGAGCTCCCCTTTCCGTGCACATCGGCCGAGAACAAGGGTGAGCTTCTGGTAACGGAGAGGCATCTGTGGATGAATCTGGCAGATATCGAGGTCAGGTAGGAACCTAAGAAAAGCTGCAGTCAGACTGGACCTATGATGATTTTGGTCAGGTTCTATGTTCATTGAAACTGCCTTACTGATGGCGGACCCGCGGGTCCTTATGTTCAGAACTGGGACACCCTTAACCGTGTCCCGCCCCGAGGGGCCTCCTGTTGTAAGTAGTGATCTCCTTGAGCGCTACCTAGACAGTACTGTCTCCGCTTTTAGGGCTGTAAGCAGATAGCCCACTCTTTGGGGTCTTGGTAGTCTCAGTCGGGTCCACCTCTGGTAGCCCTTCCTACGCATATAGCTATCTGAGAATATCTATGTTCTACCTCAGTGACTGCCCCCCTTCCTAGGGTCTTACGTAGCGGTCTACCTGAGCCCTCTGTGATAAGTTGTTCTAGCCAGAGCTGTCATTCAGCAGCCTCAGGTTGTTAGGCATCTTCATGCCTCCCTGTTAGGTTGCTCTCCTTGTTGGTAGAGCTAGCATTGCTCCCCTCACTTTAGAGGGTCACATATGAGTCACCTATATCTGAGTTTCCTCTCATTTTGAGGAATGAGTTCTCCGCTCCCCAGAGCTCTGTGATTGGTCGCTCTCCTTGGTGGTCGAGCTAGCATTGCTCCCCTCAGCTGAGAGGGTCTCCTATGAGCATGCCGCTCCCTTCTGAGCATCTGATAGAGCTAGTATTTCTCTCCTCACCTTAGAGGGTTACCTATGAGCATGCAGCTCCCTTCTGAGCGTCTGAGTTCCTTCTCATGCTGAGAGTTTGGGTTCTCCGCTCTCCAGAGCTGTCATTCAGCAGCCTCAAGTTGTTAGGCCTCTTCATGCCTCCCTGTTAGGTTGCTCTCCTATGAGCATGCCGCTCCCTTCTGAGCGTTGTTGGCAGAGCTAGCATTGCTCCCCTCACCTTAGAGGGTCACCTATGAGCATGCCGCTCCCTTCTGAGCATCTAAGTTCGCTCTCATTCTGAGGAATGAGTTCTCCGCTCTCCAGAGCTCCTTGTTGGTCGAGCTAGCATTGCTACCTTCAAGGTTTGTTTATTCGTCACATACTAAATTATACAGGGTATAATCAGAAGTGAAATGCAAATCAAGTCAGGTCCGCTCAGTGGACAGTGCAAAAATAAATAAATGTTAAATAGAAGTAACACAACACAGGAGCATATATATATATATATATATATATATAAAATATAAGTAAAAAAAAAAAAAAAATAGAGTAAAATGTGCAATAAAAAAAAAAAAAAATAGAAAAGTGCAAAAACAATAAGATGTGCAAAACAAATAAGATGTGCAAAAAACAGTATACAGGGACTTAATAAATAGTAATGTGGACAGGGATGTGCAGGAGGGGTGTGCAAACGGGTTGTACCGGGTATATACATGTAGCAGCAATACGGGTGATGGTAAATGTAAATTAGTCTTGTAGTGTTTATGAAACTGAGTTTGTGTTTAGGAGCCTGATGGCCTGAGGGAAGAAGCTCCTCCTCAGTCTCTCAGTTTTTGCCATCATGCTCCTGAAGCGCTTGCCAGATGGCAGTAAACAGAAAAGATGGTTGCCGGGGTGGTTTGAGTCCTTGATTATTTTAGCAGCTCTGCTTTTGCAGCGTTTGAAGTAGATGTCCTGCAGAGAGGGGAGAGTAGACCTTGAGATGTGATTAGCTAAGCGCACGACTCTCTGTAGAGCTTTGCAGTCCTGGTTTGAGGAATTACCATACCACACTGAGATACACTGAGTCAGTACACTTTCTATGGCCCCTGAATAGAAAGTTTTCAGGATTGCTGGTGAGACCCTGAATTTCCTCAGCTGTCGCAGATGGTACAGTCTTTGCCTGGCTTTCTTGACCTGTGTTTGAATGTGTGTAGTCCATGTCAGGTCCTCGGAGATGTTTACACCGAGGTACTTGAAGCTACTCACCCTCTCCACAGGGGTCCCACTGATCATAAGAGGAGTGTAGGGCTGCTGCTGTCTCTTCCTGAAGTCCACGATCAGCTCCTTAGTTTTGCTCATGTTCAGAGAGAGACAGTTGTCCTGGCACCATGATGTGAGTCTCTCTACCTCATCCAAGTATGCGGCCTCATCATTGTTGTTAATGAGGCCCAGAACCACAGTATCATCAGCAAATTTAACGATAGAAGTGGAGCTGTGAGAGGACACGCAGTCGTGGGTGTATAGAGAGTATAGCAAGGGACTCAGGACACAGCCCTGTGGGGCTCCTACGTTCAGGGTGATGGAGTTGGAGGTGAACTGGCCGACTTTCACCACTTGTGGTCTGGCGGTGAGGAAATCTTGAATCCAGTCACAGAGTGAAGAGGTTATGCCGAGGTCTGAAAGTTTAACAGCCAGCTTGGTGGGGACTATAGTGTTAAAAGCGGAGCTATAGTCGATGAATAGCAGCCTGACATAGTTGCCATTTTTGCTGTCAATGTGTGTGAGGGAGGAGTGCAGTACCTGAGAGATGGCATCATCAGTAGACCTATTTGGCCGATAGGCAAACTGAAGAGGGTCCAAAGTAGCAGGGATGGAGGAGCAAATGTGTTTCTTTAAAAGTCTCTCAAAAACCTTCATGACTGTCGATGTGAGGGCAACTGGACGATAGTCATTCAGGCGAGAGGGTTTACTGTTCTTAGGCACAGGGATTATAACAGATTTTTTAAAGGAGGTGGGAACAACAGAGGTAGCAAGGGACTCATTAAAGATGGAGGTAAACAAACCAGCAAGCTGATCGGCACAGGACCTCAGAACGCGGCCAGTAATCCCATCGGGTCCTGCTGCTTTCCTGACGTTCACTCTCCTTAGTTCCCTCCGAACTTCATCCTCTGACATGGTGAATACATGCTCGCTGCTCTGTCTCTGCTCTGACACGCTGCTCGGCAGAGTCGCGCCGCCATTACATTCAAAGCAGCTGTAGAAAGTGTTTAGCTCTTCAGCCAGCAACGGATCTACGCTCACCTCTGCGAAGGAGTTATTTCCAGAGGAACAGATGGTCTTTAGTCCTTGCCACATGCGTCGAGAGTCATTGAGCTGGAAGTGTGACTCAATTCTCTCCTTGTATCGGAGTTTGGCAGCTCTAACTGCACGTCGGAGGGCATAGCACGATGCTTTGTATTCGCTCATGTTACCCGACAAAATACCGGCGTTGTATGCGGCAGTGCGATGGTTAACCGCATCACGGATTGTACTGTCCACCCAAGGTTTCTTATTTGAGAATGTCCTTATTTTTACCGTTTCGGTGGCCTGTTCGGTTAGCATGTTGACGAAGCTCAATGCTACCTCCGTGAATTCGCTGACGTCAGATGAACTCGCCCGGAACATGTCCCAGTCGACGTCATCAAGAGACGCCTGTAGCATAGCTTCAGAGTGGGAGGACCAGCACGTCACTTCCCTCTCCACCGGGGGGACTTGGACAATCCGTTGTTTGTATTCCGGTGTGAGGAAAATGGCGACATGGTCTGATTTTCCTAAAGCCGGCAGTGAGTGGGCTTTGTAGGCATTTTTGAACTGGGTGTAGCAATGATCGAGTGTATTCAGTCCTCTGGTTGGACAGGATATATGCTGATGAAAGTTTGGCATTACCTTCTTGAGGTTGGCTTTGTTAAAGTCCCCCGCGATGATACATGCAGCGTCAGGATGTTTGTTTATATATCCGCTGAGCTCGTCGTGAGGTTTGGACAAAGCCAAGCTAGTATCTGCTTGTGGTGTAATGTAGACGGCAGTAACAATGATCAATGAAAACTCCCGGGGCAGATAGAATGGGCGGCAGATAATGGAGCGTCTGAGCGTCTGAGTTCCCTCTCATTCTGAGGAATGAGTAGTTCTCCGCTCTCCAGAGCTGTTACAGAATGTTATCAAATCCATGTTATGGTAAGTGCACACGCTAAGGCTCTGTGCACTTTCTAAAATCCACGCTGCGGTAAGATCGCACATCAAGTGTTCTGCGTTCTTTCTTAAAACCTGTACGGTAGGGTTACGCTCTGTAGCTTCGTGCCCTTTCTTTGAGTTGGTCAGGCCCCAGTTTGTGCCTTGGGCCCCACTCTACCTTTTTGTCCTCAATATTTTGGGTTTGAACAGTGTGTCGCTACCAAAGGGTCTGTTGAGGCAGTTCCCTCAGCAAGCTCGTGCAGAGCAAGCTGTAGCCACTGGGTGACCGGCCAGGACCTAGTTACTACTACTAGGCGCTTGGCCATATCTCCTTAAAGGAATCTTTTTCTGATTCCAAGACTTTGAGCTCTACCTTGGGATCGGTAGTCCTGGCACCTAACAGGTAAAGTTTTAGGGTATGCAGCTCGGGTCTTTGGCCGAAGGGGATAATGTCACTGACAGCCATCAACCGTCCCAGGGACAACTCCCATAGCCTGGTAGAGTTGGCTTAGTGCTCGACTTTTGCATGAAATTGGCTTGCGCTCCCCTCAGCATGGTGGCGTGGGTATGTTACACCCCCTCCCGGGTCCATACCACCACAACTCGTTCGTGTTCCAAGCGGGTCTCAAACCCGGGATTCCGGTGCGGGAGGCAGGCGCTCTAACAAGGAACGCCAAAGGTTACAGCCTCTAGCGTCAGTCGCTAGAGCGCCTCTTTTTGAGGTCAGGAGAGTGAGGTTTACACACAGACCTTACTGGCATAAATCCGTTACACTCACCCCCCTAAACCTCACTCCCGTCCTGGTCACGGCACCAATGTTACACCCCCTCCCGAGTCCATACCACCACAACTCGTTCGTGTTCCAAGCGGGTCTCGAACCCTGGATTCCGGTGCGGGAGGCGGGCGCTCTAACAAGGAACGCCAAAGGCTACAGCCTCTAGCGTCAGTCGCTAGACGCCTCTTTTTGAGGTCAGGAGAGTGAGGTTTACACACAGCCCTTACTGGCATACATCCGTTACAGGTATAATGTTCTCCATAGCGACCCTTAGAGGGACACAGTTGGAAATTCCCATGAATGGGAACGTCTCAGGTTACGTATGTAACCATGGTTCCCCAAGTGGGAAACGAGACACTGCATCCCCTAGGCTGTGTGCCATGCTTCGGACGCAAGCTTCAGATGAAGAAGTGGATAATGTATTCTCCCGGCGCCCTTTATACTGTGGTCGCGCCGGTAGTGACATCATAGGCTGTCGCCGGCCAACAGGTTGTGTTTTTGTATGTATGCTTCAGACACGGGTCACGCTGACAGCGTTCCCCATAGTGACCACTAGGGGACGCAGTGTCTCGTTCCCCATTCGGGGAACCATGGTTACATACGTAACCTGAGACATTCTTTATGGAACCACTGATGCCAATAAAGAACTTTTATTTTGAAGAGTGTTCCACGAAACATGCATAGAACCCTTCCATTCCACAAAGGTTCTTTATAGTGGAAAATAGTTTCTTTAGATTATTAAAATGTTTTTAAAACATTCTTTTAAGAACTGATCACTGAAATGTTCTTTGAAGAACCTATAGTGGTTCTTCTATGGTATCGCTGCAAAAAATAAAAAATAAAAACCTTTTAGAACCTTTATATTTAAAAATGTATAGTAATAGTAGAGGCCAAAATGCGGGTCTATTCTTCAAACAAAGCTATCATATGACTTGAATTATTGCCCTTTATAATATGTTATGGTGTAATTTTGTCCTCAATCAGTTTCTAGAAAAGAGCACCGTGAACATTCTTCCGAATTTCTCCTTTTGTGTTCCACAGAAGAAGCAGAGTCACGAAGGTGAATAAATTATTAATTCGTTCTGAACTATTGGTAAACATTCAGTGCATGCTGCAGGGGAACAGCGAAAGCTCGCCAAATGACAGCGTTGAAAATGAAAAGAAAGAAAAATACACCCTCCCTTCATCTACAAGCCCCTGCTACACACACACACACATTAAATGGCGCTGACCTCACCCCGTGTGCAATGCCAGAGACGCAGAGTCTCTCTCTCCTGCTAGTTTCCTGGGTTTCGCCGCCCACTCTGCTCTCTCCTCCTCATATGACAGAGAAAGTTCTCTCCTCATGTAGTGAGAGCGCTGAGAAGCCTGTCAGTGTGTTTGTGAGCGCAGGGCTGAAGGAAAGCGAGAGGGACATCAGCGGGTGATGGATACGACCTCAATCGACACCTGATTTTGCTTGCAACAGCTCCTTCAAACACCAGGACGGTTCTGGTTTCCTCAGCAAACAGCTTTCTGAACACATTCACAACCACACATATACACACATATACAGGTGTGTGTGGCGCACATTACCTCATATCTGTGCCAGAACAGGAATTGGCCTTTCATTTGTGCACTAGTTGATCCTTTCCAGGGATATTGCAGGGACGAGCCAGGAAAAAGACGTTTGCGAGTGTGAGTGTGTGATGTGTTTGTGAACGGGGCTCGCCATGCGTCCTCACAGGCTGACTCTGCTGCTCTGCTTTGGCTTTGCCCTCTGCCTTTGTCTAGCCGTGGCTCAGCTCTCGTCCAGCCAGCAGCAGCGCTCCGCCGTCGTCCGCGGGGGTTCGGAGCGGATCAAAGTGCTCTTCACCCCCACCATCTGCAGGCTGCGCTGCACCCAGGGACGCTGCACCAACTACTGCGAGCGCGGGAATGTCACCACTATCTACAACAGCGAGCAGGCAGGACAGACGCCGCCTGGATCCGGCTTCAGAGTGTGTGAGTAAATGCACTTCACTGAGGGCATCCTGCAACATGACACTGTTTAACAACTATACAATTGTTAGCATAGTGGTCTGATTCAGTTTTAGTGTGTACGGTTTTAAACCAAATCCTCAAATACAGTAATACCTGTATTTATTAAACAGATTATGTAGGTTGGGTTTTGAAGCCTTCCATACTATAATAGTAGTAGTAGTAGTAGTAGAAGTAGTAGTAGTAGTAGTAGTGGTATAATTTAAACTATTTATTATTTTTATAACTTAATTAAAATTCATTATTTATTTATTTAAGTATGCTTTTTATGTATTTATTTGTTTATTTAAAAACAAATAGCTACAACAAAATATAATGTAGGTTAGAATTTGAACCCCATCCATGCTAAAATAATATATTAATAATAATAGCTAAACAATGCATTATTAGTATTCTTATTATTATTACATAAATTATTATTATTATTTAATTTATTTATTATTTAAATTATAGTTTTATGTTATTATTTAATTTATTTTAAAGTTACAACAGCAACAATAATACAAAATAAGATAAATAAGTTGTATTTAGTTATATAGTAAATTAAATAGTAGGTTGGGATTTCTCTTCCATGTTGAATTCATAATAATACATGATGATGATGATGTTGATGGCGATACAGTAAATACAATGTTATTTATATACATTATTTATTTTATTTTATTTTTTTTTTATTTAGAAATGTATATAGTACAAACCCGATTCCAAAAAAGTTGGGACACTGTACAAATTGTGAATAAAAACAGAATGCAATGATGTGGAAGTTTCAAATTTCAATATTTTTATTCAGAATACAACATAGATGACATATCAAATGTTTAAACTGAGAAAAAGTATAATTTTAAGGGAAAAATAAGTTGATTTTAAATTTCATGGCATCAACACATCTCAAAAAAGTTGGGACAAGGCCATGTTTACCACTGTGTGGCATCCCCTCTTCTTTTTATAACAGTCTGCAAACGTCTGGGGACTGAGGAGACAAGTTGCTCAAGTTTAGGAATAGGAATGTTGTCCCATTCTTGTCTAATACAGGCTTCTAGTTGCTCAACTGTCTTAGGTCTTCTTTGTCGCATCTTCCTCTTTATGATGCGCCAAATGTTTTCTATGGGTGAAAGATCTGGACTGCAGGCTGGCCATTTCAGTACCCGGATCCTTCTTCTACGCAGCCATGATGTTGTAATTGATGCAGTATGTGGTCTGGCATTGTCATGTTGGAAAATGCAAGGTCTTCCCTGAAAGAGACGACGTCTGGATGGGAGCATATGTTGTTCTAGAACTTGGATATACCTTTCAGCATTGATGGTGCCTTTCCAGATGTGTAAGCTGCCCATGCCACACGCACTCATGCAACCCCATACCATCAGAGATGCAGGCTTCTGAACTGAGCGCTGATAACAACTTGGGTTGTCCTTGTCCTCTTTAGTCCGGATGACATGGCGTCCCAGTTTTCCAAAAAGAACTTCAAATTTTGATTCGTCTGACCACAGAACAGTTTTCCACTTTGCCACAGTCCATTTTAAATGAGCCTTGGCCCAGAGAAAACGCCTGCGCTTCTGGATCATGTTTAGATATGGCTTCTTTTTTGACCTATAGAGTTTTAGCCGGCAACGGCGAATGGCACGGTGGATTGTGTTCACAGACAATGTTTTCTGGAAGTATTCCTGAGCCCATGTTGTGATTTCCAGTACACTAGCATTCCTGTATGTGATGCAGTGCCGTCTAAGGGCCCGAAGATCACGGGCATCCAGTATGGTTTTCCGGCCTTGACCCTTACGCACAGAGATTGTTCCAGATTCTCTGAATCTTTGGATGATATTATGCACTGTAGATGATGATAACTCTTTGCAATTTTTCTCTGAGAAAATCCTTTCTGATATTGCTCCACTATTTTTCGCTGCAGCATTGGGGGTATTGGTGATCCTCTTCCCATCTTGACTTCTGAGAGACACTGCCACTCTGAGAGGCTCTTTTTATACCCAATCATGTTGCCAATTGACCTAATAAGTTGCAAATTGGTCCTCCAGCTGTTCCTTATATGTACATTTAACTTTTCCGGCCTCTTATTGCTACCTGTCCCAACTTTTTTGGAATGTGTAGCTCTCATGAAATCCAAAATGAGCCAATATTTGGCATGACATTTCAAAATGTCTCACTTTCAACATTTGATATGTTATCTATATTCTATTGTGAATCAAATATAAGTTTATGAGATTTGTAAATTATTGCATTCCTTTTTTATTCACAATTTGTACAGTGTCCCAACTTTTTTGGAATCGGGTTTGTATATTTAGATTTAATTTTAATATTTTTAAAGAATTAAGATTCAAATTGTCAGCCTTTGATCTTGAAGAGCACACATGATGAATGATGTAAGTGTCACTGAAAACTCTGGGGAGGCTCCAGTATGAATGATGAATGCACACTTACATGTACATGCACAGACCCGCAGGTGTGTCACACATTCATCTGAAGGTATTTACGACATCTGTTGTGTCTGATGCTCTCCGTGATCAGTCTGTACTGAGAGATGGAGGGCTTGACCTGAGCGCTCGCTCTGAGATACTTATCAAATGTGTCTTCTGTCACTGTTTATTGTTCTCCAAATGTTTGAGATCACACTGAAAATCTGGCATTCAAAATCTAATTTAAACAAAACTAGTTGGATCCTCCACTATTTTAGGTTACTAATAAAAAAAAGATGATATGATATTTACATTAATTCAATTTCACAAATTGCTATCCAGATTATGTCCTTTGTGAACCTTATTAAATAAGAAAAAGTGGAATCTATGAAAGCTTTTTACTCTTACGGAATAGAAAATAAAAGATAATTGTGACTTTTTATATCACACTTCTGAGTTTCTATCTTACAACACTTTTCCAGCAATTCTGAGAGAAAGTCTGAGTTGTGAGATACAAACACAGAATCATATTAAATGGCTATTGAGAGAGAAAACGCGAGAACTGTGAGATAAAAATATAATATATATATATTCTGTCAAAAAATAATACATTATTTGATTTTTTTGTTCCATCTCACATTTCTGAAATTATTTTAAATTTGTTTATTCAGCGCAAAATAATTAATAAATAAAAAAGTTAATTGTGACTTTTTATTCACTTTTTTTATTCTTTGCATTTGCGAGTTTACATCTCATATTTTTCTCTGAATTAAGAGTGTATTTTTCTCAATTGTGAATTGTGATTTTTTTCTCAGAATTGAGGGAAAAGTAAGAATTGTGAGACTTAAACTCAGGTTTGCAATAGAAATAACAGAATTGTGAGATAAAATATCGCAATTACCTTTTTTTATTATTATTCCGTGGCTTAAATAAGCTTCCATATCAACCCCAATGTACATGTAAGAGTTTGTTTTTAAAAGTTAACAAAAAGTACTGTACATTATGGATTTGTGATGGTTTTACTGATACATGGGTTTTCTGACCTATTCCATAGTACTGATTATTAGATTCATATATCATGGTCGTTAGATATTGCCATCCAATATATTGCCATGATTTGCCATGGATACCTCAATATTTTGTATTGTTTTGTGATGTAGAAATTCCAATAACAAAAATTTAACAAACATCAACCTTTGCAATCCCATGGTAATTTTCAAAGTACTTTGGATTACAAAGTTAATAGCATGACTTAATCACATTACTGTATTTATATATCAAAGAGCCATGATATTATGTCGGTTCATTAGCGAGATCGGATCTGAGCCCGAGGCAAGAGGCTTATTTTGTGAACCCAAGCTTGTATTCCTTGTCACCGTACCACGGTACGCTTATGTAAGGCTTGAACAGTCCTCTTGACTTCAGTTTCCACTCGGGGCCTGTTTCCTATTCAGCTCTTGCCTCATCATGTCCAAGAGAAACTCATCTCCAACAGTCAAGTAACATTGTGACCTATTTATACAAGTGCTGCCTGTAATCTCCATCCAGAGAAACTCATTATGAACGTATCACACACCAAAGCATCCTCTGATCAACTTTATACATTTGTGTTTTCTTCTGGTAAACACGTCCGTACATAAAAGCAGGAGGTGATTTATGTGTGTTCTCCACTCAAGCTGTTTGGAGATAAATGGGCATAAACACACATGCCGTGTTTGTGGCATAGAAAGAAATGGTGTTGGCTTCCAGTTCTGGGAAATGTGCAGCTCGTCTCATTTATCAGTTTACTACACCTCCGCCCATGCTGTCAAAGCGTCTTTTTAGCTGAGCGGATGTATCCTGGAGGTTACGTCTTTTTCATTGACTTCACGGTCAGTCTGGCATCCAGGCACGAGGCCAAGCGCTGGTTGTAATTTTGCTCGTTGGAGTCATTTGACAGCTGAATTACGACGACGAGAATGATTAAAATCTTTCTCTTTAGTGATTGTAAACACGTAGTGAAAGTTTGATTGCTGAAAAAACTAGATGTTTCTCGCCAATGCAATCCAGAGCTCTTTATATAACTATTTATATCAATAACATCCCTGCCCCCCTGCATTCATCTCAATGGGTTAGATCCTGATTAGACTCATTTGTCTCCGCTATTCTGTAGCTTCTAGTCACTTTCTGTAGATCCATGTGGGATTGTTAGTCATGTTTCTTCTGGATTGTGCTTCGTTTGGCCTGGAAACGTTTCATCTTCGCCAAATTGATGTCATATGGTACCGATTTCAGAGCTGAAGACTGTGACCAAAATGTTCACAAACGCAAAAAAAGGTGACAATAATTGAAAATCCCATCCTTGGCTCATTGGAAAAGTCTAACAATGTAGTTTCCAGTTGATATGAACACCAGTGGCAGTAAAACACCAACAACTTGTAGTCCTTTTCACACAAACTATGATTATCATGGCAGATTGTCGCTTAATAAAGACTTATTTTTGTGACATTCTGTGCACAATACTGTGTTATGAGCTCAAAACACTTTCAAAAGTGCATAATTTGTAAACTAATACATTGTGATGTTTGCATCACATAGGAAGCTCCATACCTTTGGCTTTTCAGATCAAGTAAACTTGCTTGTTAGCGCACCCAGTACAGCATTGCACTTATGATGTGAAGCGCTCAAGTACGAGTCCTGTGAAACACGAGTCGTGACAAAAGAGCTCAAAGACTTGAGCTAACATATCGTAACACTACCGGCTAGGTGTAGTGTAGGTACTATGTAATATTCAGATGCCATTTCACTAGATTTCCAAATTACCAGCTTACATGCAACTACCAATGTTAAAAAAAGTTTCTAGATTCATGACCATGTGTTTCGGATAATGCACTTTTTTTGCGCCACTTACTGGACGTTTCACTTTGAAAGTGCCATGAAGCGTCCATAAATGTCATTACAGGCACAGGGTAGGAAAGTCCAGTTCTGTCAAGTTTTCATATGCTGTTTTGTCAGAAATCATCTTGTGAGGTGGTGTTAGTTATTTAGATTTGCATGCACCATGAGCCATGTTCAATTTCTGAACAAATGACTCTTATGTACCGGTTCTGTCTGTCTGGAAAGGATCTGTCACAAATGGATCACCAAGCCGGATCACCATCGTCTGCTAAGTGCAGAGACTTTGAATTTGAATCAGACTCACTAAATTAATCATTACTGAGTTCTCAATTGACTCCACCATTGAACAATGAGTCAGTTTTTGGCTGTGTCCAATTCAAAATGAATGGTGAATATTTATAGTTTAGTTTAGCAGAAACTCGCATCAGTCTATTTACATGTACTTAATGGTTGTTTACATGACAATATGTAACTGAAGATACAGATCATTAATAAATCATTATTAAAAAAAATAGTGTAGAAATATTTTTCACTCACAAATTTCACAAACAGTTACAAAGAAATGCAAGTAACACAGTATTTTCTCAGAAAACATACTCTAATAATCTTTTTTTATTTACAGCTTCGAAATATCTTTTTTATAGTGTATTTTAACAGATTGTTTTGGTTTTGGTGCTCATTAGTGAGGTCTAACTGTAAAATTAAAGTTACATATATTCTATTTTTGGACACATGGCGCACACTTAGCAATAATTATTGCAGGGATTTAATTGATTTAATAAACACAAATAAAAAAACTTTGAACAAATAAATGTTTAATGCAACTAGAAAAATCATATTGTCTCTAAATAATATTCTTTCGTCACAGCACAAGTAAGAAGCTCAATGAACTGAAACACTCGTTGTTTTTCTAGATTTTAAAGGAAGATGAGTTAACAATGCATGTATGCATGCAGATGGGCTGAGCATCTGTGTCCGATCTGAGGCATGTGTTTTTAGGGCTGGTTAGAACTCTCCTCCAATAGCTGGCTGCGGGTTTTGGGCAAACAGAGAGTCAAACACGTGGTGCCAAATAAAAGCTTGCAATCCTTCAGCTGCTTTAGCTGAAATCAGTGGAGAAAGCGTGAAATGTACTTCCTGTTGAAAAGAAATCGAGCAGCCGTTTCTTCTCTCTGCGTACATACTTGCATCTCTAAGGGTTAATTAGTTTACCTGCAGTGGCCCCAGGGGACCTGAAACATCTGGACCGTGGCAGAGAGCCAGAGACTATCAGAGGCACTCACAACATGTGTGAGAGTGTGTAAGAGTGTGTTATCGTGCATGTATGTGTGGATGCTTCGTGAAAGATTCAGCTTTCTAAACAGTTCAAATGTCGTCCTGGTTTTTCACGATATGGAAAAATGCTCCCATACAATCACGCTTTGACATTAGTGGAAGTAAATTAATGTGTGTTAATGGGTTACAGAGATATTTGTAATATTGTACAGTAAACTTTTGAACCCTGCATGAGATACATTGGCTTTATATGCTTTTGTCATGACTTCTGCAGGACCACAAAGGCATATAAACACAAAAGGGGGGGGGGGGGGGTGCAGTCAGGGGGTCGCTACAGGGTCAGTGCAAATTGTATTTACATTTTCATAATGACATTAATTTACGATTTTCTTTTTTTAACAATAATGAGGATTCAATGAGAAGCACCAATCAATCAATCAAAGTTGATGAAGGTGGCTGTAAATGCATTTACAATAGAGACGATTTATATTTCAAATAAATGCTGTTATTTTGTTCTTTCTATTCATCAAAGAATAGTAAAAAATACTTTCAATTTAGTTCCAAACTGCTTCACAAATAATTTGATGTTTTTTTTACAGTGTAGTATCCTCCCAAAATCATTTTTTTCAGTAAATCTGCTAAAATGATTGTTAAACATTATTTCAAAAGTTTAAAGTAAATATTTTTCAGTTAATGTTAAGCAAATGCCTCTCGTGTATTTTCCAGAAATATGTTGTGATCATTTGCTTTATCTTTATACAATGTGAATATAAAAGCCTGCTGTTTTAGCAACAGCATGTTATCTCTCTGATATTCAGTGTTGGGAAGGTTACTTTGGAAATGTAATAGGTTACAGATTACAAGTTACCCTACTTAAAATGTAATAAGTAGTGTAACTTTTCAATTACTTTATAAAAGTAAAGTAACTGATTACATTTGATTACTTTTTGATTACTTTTCTAAATTTCTATATTTCAACAATTAATAATTTTCAAACATGCAAAGCAGGCAGGGTTAAACTTAGTCGAGTTTAACACTAATTACTGTCAGACTCTCGAAAGCCTTCATCACTTGAATTAAGATTATAATATTTTAATTTTAAAGGAGATGTTGGATGCAAAATATCTTCATTTGCATATAAATATGTCTTTGCAGTGTGGACACAATCACCCTACAATGGTAAAAATTCACTCCTTTTTTGATCCCCCCAAAAGCCTAAACAGTCTCAATTATCAAGCAATTTTGATTTTGTAGTGAATAACCAGCACTCTCTCCGTCCTCAATACCACGACTGGGGTGAGACCCTTGAGCAAGGCACCGAACCCCCAACTGCTCCCCGGGGGCCTCAGCATAGAAGGCTGCCCACTGCTCCGGCTGTGTGTTCACGGTGTATTTGTTCACTGCTGTGTGTGTGCACTTTGGATGGGTTTAATGCAGAGCACAAATTCTGAGAATGGGTCACCATCCTTGGCCACACGTCACTTCACTTTCACTAAATTAGTTTATGTCTGGCTGCGCAAATCATTTTACTCCAGACTGCTTTCTGAATAAGGGCCAATTCAAGGCAAGTTTTGTTAAAAAGTTAAAACTAAAGGATGGATTAGCAACCATTGTTCATGATCCAGCTGCACCTCCAGAAGAAGTAAGTTTGACACTTTATATTTTTTTATGATTATCTGCAAATCGCCTTTGCTCTTCCACAGAAGAGAGTGGCGGGGTGAGCAGAGCTCATTGGCATGTAAAGAGATATGCACCGAAACGAGTTCTCTGTGTTCTTTTACACACCCACCGAGACCATTTCAAGATTACCCTAAAGAATCATACCACTTGTGGAAAATGGGCATCCGATGTCCCCTTTGAATCACAGCCACCTCAAAATTAGACTTACTTTAAAATCATTATGAGGTTAAATACAGATTTAAAATCATAACAAGAAATTGTTTAATAGCTATTATATTGATTTTAAAATCAAATCTTTGCATAGTTATGACATGAAACACTGGAATCTAATGAAAAAACACTGGAATCTAATGAAAAAACAGTTAATCTTAAAAAAGCATATACATAAACCCATATAGGAAATATAAGACTTATCGGAAAACCATGATATACATTTCTGAAACATTGGTGCTTCATATTTTAGAGCAGTCACTGCAATTTATGAAAGAAATCAGTTAAATCTGTATGTGGGAGTGTGTGTTAAAAAATCAGATGTAACCCTCTTTGTAATCCTTAACATTTTCATAAGTAACTGTAATTTAATTACACATCTTTTCTTAGTAACTGTAACTAATTACAATTACTTTTATTTTGTAATTAAATTACGTAATTCCGTTACATGTAACTAGTTACTCCCCAACACTGCTGATATGTGTCATATTTGTCTCACACAGTGCGAGTGAGTCTTTATACAATAACAATAACTGAAGTGTAGCCTCTCAGAAATGTGCATAGGTCAGTGAATCCGTATGTTAGACAAACTGGCTATCGCCGTTGAAATGAATTGATTTGCAGCTTTCTCTAGTCTATTCTCGAGCACAGCACACTAAGACGATGCTTTAACAGCATGTGTCTTTAATTTACCTCAAAATAGTTCTGCTGTTTTCCCCTGTGACTCGAGTGATGATGCAGTCAGCCTTGAAGCTCATAGACATGTGCCCAAAATGTGTGTGTATCTGTGTCGATACAAACCTAACCTTGTTTTTATATCAAATAATTCATGTGTCTAATTTAAGACTTTAGTTTTAAACACAACCCTAAACTGGTCTAGTCGAGTCTGGCAGGATCTCCTTTCTTCATTTAAGCTGAAAGATGTCAGCGCTTTTCTCTGAATCAATCTTTGAAGTGCAAATAAGACCTTCTCCAATGAAAATGGGCTTTTCTTCCATTGGTGTCCTGTCAAGATTTTTATAATTTTGTTATTTCAGTAAAGAAGCGTATTCCTGGCCTTTCTTCATTTCAGAAGAATGTTATTTACATATTTCCCCCCTTGCTGAAAGTGTAGATTTGGCTTGCTTTTATCTGGATGAAGCCAATATTTATCCCAACCCTCAATGCTTTCAAAACAACAGAATAGCTGCGGTCCAGAAATGAAGGTGGAGAGCTAGAAAATGAAAAGATACTGGAGATTTCCAGCAATAGTTTTATGAAGTGTGAAGGTGATTCCAAATGTTTGTGTTTACTCAAATTAGCCGAGGTTCAAAAACCACCACGGTTCATTCATCTCCAAACGTACAAACCTCTGCCACATCATCTCCAAACAAACGCCCAACCTCCCTCTCTTTCTCATTCACATTCATAGAATACAGTCAAGAATGCATAAAATACGGTTAATATATCATGAGATCATATACATAATTCTCTTGCTAAAATGAGGGAATTATTGGGCCTATACTTGTATGTCTGTGCATGAGACATAAGATGGTCTGAACTGGTGTTAGATAGCTGATGTTGTTGAGGGCTGTACAGCTTAACCACTGTAGGCATGATAAAACCAGCGTTAAAGTCACCAAAACTAGTTTACAGCGAATTTACCCTTGCTAAAGAAAACGCAGACAAATAAATGGATTTAATCTGATTCAGAGGTGGAAATTAAGAAGTCCTGTTGAGAGAAAATGTCTAAACAATTCACTGGTCCATTGACGACATCCAGAAACAAGAAACATCCTTTTGACCACATCTCTTTCTAAAGTTTTAGACTTGCATTTGAAAAATAATTTGTGCCCCCATATCTCACAGCGACTTCAAGGTGGGAGCCTATAAAACACACAGACCCCTAACCTCCTAAGCACACCCTAGCAACCACCCCATAGACTTCCATTAATAAAAGATGAGAGGAACATCTCTGGATCAGAACATCGTAGAGACAAGCATGTTGGCTTTTTTTTTTTTTGACTGATAAGTAGTTTTTAAATATCTGACAACTAACACCCTAGCAACCATTTAAAGCAACCTAGCAACCATATAGTAAAACGAACATGCAAAATATCTGCATTAGAACATCATACCCAGGTAATTGTTTTGGGAACATTGTTTTGAAATGTTTCTAAAATGTTAAAATGTCCAGTTTTCTTGTTGTGATTATGATGTTATGTAAAGGTTTCAAGAACGTTTCTTATCGTTTATTTGTAAGGTTGCGGGTATTGCGTACAGTCCAGTTTGCTTGCCACGTCGTATAATTGAGATGCGCGATGTGCGCTAAGCCTCGTCTCTGACCACCTCGCGTGTCCCAAAACACACTTCAGTGTCCAATCAGCAGTAAGGGGCGTGTCTTGTAATGACAAAGAGAAGAGAGCGCTCGATTTGAGTGCACAGGACTGATATTAGCAGATTGACTATAGATAGAGAGAGATGGCAGATAAAAAAGAGAAAAATATCAGAGAAACAAAACGTTAAAAAGAAGGATTCCGATCAGGCAAGAGGTAGGACCCGCGTAAATATCGGAGCAGCTGAGAGAACTCAAGGAGCGGGAAGGGCTCGAATTGTACGCAGAGGTTGTGTCGTTTTTTCTTCTTGTTAGGTGAGTTACATTGATTTTGCTTATTCATGTTGACTTTTGTTTGAATATGCTTGTTTGCACTCGCACATAAACAATTTCAAGTACGATCGTCACTATGTTCCATTCAGTTGTGTATGCGGAGCTGATATCAAAAATAGGGGCGTGGTCCTGTTCGGAAATGGGCGTGTTTGTTTTGGTGTTTTCAAATATCAACATCGTTTGGCAACAATCACTTAATGCACCTTTAAATGTTACAAAAACATTAATTACAACGTCCTATTAAAGTTGTGAGAATATTCCCCATTACCTGAGACGTGGGGTTGGGCTGTTTTGGCTCTTTTGACTGTTAAACATCATTCTCACAACTGTCTAGCCATGCCCTAGCAACCATATAGTAAAATGAACAAGTATACTGTATATCTCTACATTTGAACAACATGGAGACATGGGGGTGGGTTATTTTGACTCGGGCTGTTAAGAGCACAGACATATATAGACGCCCTATTCGACCGCTCCAGGCACGTAGATGCGGCCGCCATCTTGGAACGGTATTTTTGACGTCATTCACCGTACTGTAGGTTTGCACAGAGCCGTTGAGCCATTCTGTATATGATTGTGGCATCTTTCGAATATTCAGTGATTACTATATGGTGAATGACATCAAGTTTACCGCTACAATATGGCGGACGGCTTACGTATAGCGGCCCATAGAAACAGTCGCTAATGAGGCATCTATATATATATATATGTATATATATACTATAAAGTATATATATATATATATAATATATATATATATATATATATTGTTATGCTTTAGATATCACCATACCAACTGCCTAGACACGCCCTAGCAACTATTTAGAGGAGGACCCTAGCAACCATATAGTAAAATAAACAAGCTATATATCTGCATTATAACAACAGAGAGATATTTGAGTTGGCTATTTTGACTCAGACTGTTAACAAGCTTCAGGTATCACACTGGAATTGTCTAGTTATGTCCTAGCAACCATATAGAGGACCCTAGCAACCTCATGGCACCGTGAATAAACTATATTTCAGCTCCAAAACTCCGGAGCTCTTTTGACTCAGGCTGTCCATTCAGGCTTTCTCAAGCCAACATCAAAGTTTGTTCGCAAATTTTAGCCTCTAGTTTGAAGTTTATATGTTTTCTAGGAATTCAAGGAATTTCTAGGAATAAAATGCTACCATAAATAGGTTTTCAAACTAATGTGCATGGATACAACAGAGACTCAATGCTGACCCGGCACTGAACCCTGCCATAAAAATGATGGATTCATGTGGACTTTGGATGCTGTTCAGCTTCCGCTAACCCCCCCGCTAATAGAGGTGTGTGTGTGTGTGTGTGTGTGTGTGTGTGTGTGTGTGTGTGTGTGTGTGTGTGTGTGTGTGTGTGTGTGTGTGTGTGTGTGTGTGTGTGTGTGTGTGTGTGTGTGTGTGTGTGTGTGTGTGTGTGTGTGTGTGTGTGTGTGTGTGTGTGTGTGTGTGTGTGTGTGTGTGTCAAGGAAACAGGGTAAATCTCATCTAACTGAATATAATTGGTTGGGTGACCTCACCGTCTTTAAGTCCCAAAATGAAACTGTTCAGATTTCTCTCATGTCCCACACACAAGCTCTTGTCAGCGACAGCTGGGAGGAAACGGGTCAGCCAAAGACAGCAGATCTTAACTGTCTCCTCACTGTTTGTCTATGTTTACTTTAAAGAAAAAAAAGATAATATCATGTTTGTCATCTTCTCAGTGAATTTCATTCCTATTACAATGTTTCCAAACATTGTGCTGTTTTTCTTGCTTCATTTTAGTCAATATTTGATTTAGAAAAGCACTTTACTTCCTTGATAAACATGTTTCATAATGGCGTCTGTACCATTTTTACCACCAACTCTGTTAAATAAGAACCAGAAATACTATATATTCTGCACTTATTTAAGGTCAGTAAATAATGTAGGGTGCAAACTGGGTTGACAAAGTAAAAGCAGAAATTTTACATCAATAATTGGACATAGTTGGATCTCAAATCTGAGACCACTAGTGAACATTTTTGTTTTTTTTTTACAATTATATTTACGGAAACTTTAGACTCTAGTTTATTTAATACTTATTATTTAAATATTATTTAAATTATTTTATATTAATAATATTATATTATATTGTATAGTAATAAGTATATTGTATTATTAGTATAAGTAATACTTAATAAATTATATGCAATACTATAATTTAATTTAATACTCTAATAATCTATTTATTGTTAAAATGTCATCAAAATTACAATAATCATCATATTATGTTATCTTTAGAATAATTTGAATTGAATCTATTTAAACAAATGTATGTTCACTGTAAAAAGTGGCATCCTTCAATTGTTACCTTAAATAGCAAGTTCTGCCTCCTTTAACCCATGATTGGCATCAGGGGGTGAACTATAGCCGCTCAGAGTAAAATTTAGTCTTAAGTGCGTCAAAATTCCTAAAAGCAACCGTGGTCGCATGTTCCCTCGTTACTTAGACTAAGAATAGAGTTCATAAATGGTTCCTAATTTATGACCGCAGTTAGCTCCTAAATTATTTAAGAGTGCTGGGGACGTCTCCTAACCTTTGGTAACAAGATGGCAACAGAGGAGGAGACTGCGCACTTTCCAAGAACGAAAGAAGGTTGGTTTTATGACAGGGATGGTAAAAACGACAGATTTGAATAAGATTCCTTTTTGTTACCGCTTGATTCATACTCCTCAAACTCTACGAAATAATGCTTTAACTGCAGAATGAAGGTTAAACTCTGCGTTTTTTGCAACTGGAAAAATACTGCACCATGTGACTTGGGCCCTCACAGTCCACAGTCAGCAGAGTCTTAAAAGCACTATCGCAGCACTAACCCACCCAAACATAGTAAGGCATTTGACTTCCCAAGACCTCAAACTTTACGGCAAAAAAAACTTTTATGAGAATTGCAGGCTTTCCCGGAGTTGTTAGCCACATGGCACTCAGTGTCAAATTTTCCAATTAGTAAATGAGGAGGCAACGTCATAGAAATTGATTTTCCAGTATCATGTTCAAGTTGTTTTACATTTTTATCAAATCCTATCTTGTGCCAAAATGGCCAGGTCCAACCATGATTCTCGGGTTATTGAGAGTGGCCCAGGATTGAACAAAATTATGTTCGCCCCATGTTAAACATCTGGTGGGTGACTCAGGATACCCTTTAAAACGCTGGCTTTTTACCCCTTACAGAAGAACCACAATGAACAGCAGCTCAATTATAACAGGTACTGTACAGACTGAACTTCAGCAATATTTAACCTGTATTATGCTTCTGGTAAATAAAACGCCGTTTTTGTTTCAATAAGTGCATTTTGATTTTTTCTTGTAACATTTTTCGCCTTGAAGGCACACAAAGCAACAAGAGCTGTGGTGGAGAGAGAATTGGACAGCTGAAAAGGAATATGTCCTTCATGGAGAGATTAGACAGTCCCCTGGTGACGCCATTATTAGCTGGACATTTTGCACAATTTTGCAAATGAAATATAATCTTGATTATGATGGTGAAGATAAAAACAGTGATTGATTATGATTTGACAACAGTACCATCAACCCCACATTACAAATGTTGAAGAGAATCAATAGACTGCTTTACAAACTTACATTTTGGGTAAGAAAAACTTGTAGACAAAAAGCAATAATTAACAAATTTGTGTTCACACACTTTTATTTCCTCAAACATAAGTACAATCATTGAGCATTCTTTAATCTCTTCAGTTTTAGTGTGTAATATTCATTTGAACATCCAAAAACTTGATTTGTAATTTTATTTTTGTTTTTTTAAGAGACTCAATGGTATCTTCAGGGTCTACACTCTGTGCAAACCCTGTGTCCTCTTCTGGAGGACACAGGAAGACATCCTGAGATGTGGTGCAATGTGGCATGTCAGATGGCCCGGCTCCAGCGTCATCAGCACTACATTCACATGCAGAAAATATTAAAGAGCAAACATGTTTATTCAATCCGATGTGGTGATTTTTTTTTGTTTTTTTTCAGTGTCCATAGATTAAAGTAACTAATGTCAATTTAATAAAGAGATTATTAATTCACATTAATTTTCTTACCATCTTTGTAACTCCTTTAATTTGAGCAGTGCAGGGTCCGGGGCATTTGCAATGCCACAAATGGAAGGGTTGGCCGTTCCCAGTATCTCCTCTACCATTTCAGCAATCTCAGACAGAGGATTACATGGAGGGCCTCCACCTGTTGAGAAGAACTCTCAGCTACTCACACATAAACAATAATTTCATATTTAAAAAAAGAGTTTAGTAAGATTAAAATCAATTGTACCTGTGGCACGCATGCTTTCCTTGTAAGCTGCAATCTCTTTGCGAGATGTTGCCAATACATTGTACCACCTTTTCTCACAGTCTTCAGCAGACCGGCTTGTCCGAGGAAATGCTGCATTTATAGTCATGGCAATTTGTTGCCATGCATTTTTTTTCCTTTACTTGTTACAGTTGGACTGAATTTTCCTCGTATGATGTCCTTCCATTTAAGGACTGATTGCACTAGAAAAATACTTTCTTCCTTGGACCAGTTTGGTTTTCTTTTTGATTCCATTTTTAAGTGTTTGGAATATTGGTCTTTCTTTTAAATAAAGCTGAGAGTGCAATTTGGGTGACGTGATTAATCAGCTTAATTACATAATTAGAATTCATTTGTGAATTGAATTAATCTGTAAACCTATTAATAAAATCGTGCAAGATTGTGAAATATAAAAGTACTTATTTGTAGTTGTGTAAAATAAGTGTAGTTATTTGCTTTTGCACATAATGCAAAGCTACCTTTTAAAATAAATTTAAATAACAGAACAATTGTATTTCTTGATTTATAAACGATGTCATTTGCTGTGACTTCACCCATTGTAGACTCCCTATTGGCTAATTCAGAGACTAACGGCAGCCATTTTGTGTTGAAATCATTGTAGTCCTTAATTCACAACACTTAAGTCAGCTCTTAAGAATCAGTCTTAGACTTTACTGAAAGTTGCTTTTAGCCTCTTCATAAAACTCCCTACTCTTAAAAAGTCCTACTTTTTTTGGACACTTAAGTCAAAGCTTAAGACTATTCTTAAGAGCATTTCTGATAAGTTTTATACATATACGGGCCCAGGTGAACTATACAGGGGTGCGTTTCCCAAAAGCAACCGTGGTCGCATGTTCCATCGTTACCAATAGAGTTCAATGGAATTTATGACCGCAGTTAGCTAACGATGATTTTGGGAAACACACCCCAGGTTGGTTTTATGGATGGTAAATAAGATTTTTGGCTTGAATAAAAACAGTTAATTTAAATGTTACTATGTGACTTAGTATTAGGCAGCATCATTTGAGATAGCAAAAAAACTAAGAGTTAACATGGTCAGTGTCAAATTTTATTAGTAACATAGAAATTGATTTTCCATCATTTGTTTTACATTTTTATCAAATCCCTAAAACCTCCTCTTTATTTCCAGGATTACATTAGATGTTAAACATTGAATTAACGATGTGGTCACAGGAGAAAACCCGTTGAGTTTTTGGATTGGAGGAGCAGAAAGTTAATACTTACTGGTGACGCCAGCTGGACAGTTTTGATGAATCATTATGAAAGAAAACGATTGTGATTTGATTTTATGTTGAAGAGTAGATTTAGCCTTGTTCTGTTTGATTGTGTCTTTCTCAAGGGCTTGTTTTCTGAGCTGTTTGTGTTGTTATACGGATCTCTATCTACAGTACATGGGGTTTGTTTGACAGATGTGTTTAGATCTAGAGATCATGCTAGAGCTCAGATGAAATAACTGCAAAAAACAACCATGAACCTCCCCCCCCCCCCCCCCTCCTCCCTCTCTCTCTCTCCCTCTCTCCTCTCTCTCTCTCTCCCTCGCCCCTCTCTCCCTCTTTCTCTCCCTACTCGCTCGTCTCCCTCGTCTCTCTCTCTCTCACTCTCCCTCTCTCTCTCTCTCTCTCCCTCTCTTCCCCCTCTCTCTCTCCCTCTCTCCTCTATCCCTCCCTCCCTCTCTCTCTCTCTCCTCTCTCATCCCCCCCTCTCTCCTCCTCCCTCCCTCCTCCTCTCCCTCCCCCCTCCCTCTCCTCTCTCTCCCCTCTCCCTCCCCTCCCTATCTCCTCTCTCTCTCTCTCTCTCTCTCCCTCTCTCCCTATCCCTCCCTCCCTCTCTCTCTCTCTCTCTCTCTCTCTCTCTCTCTCTCTCTCTCTCTCACACTCTCACACACACACAGGGTACATTTATTTTCTTTCGTTTTTAGGCGTGGATTTGGACCAAGCTTTCTAAACGTATTAAGACATGTGATATGGAAGGCATTCCGAGGCCAATAATGACATAAAAGAAATACAACAAAAATAGTTACTTTTTATAGAAACTTTCCATTTTGAGAGGCACTAAACCAAGACTCATAACTAGGTTGTTAACAGAATCCATTCAAAGACAATAATGACTGTGTTCTGTGTCTTTCATCAGAAACGTATTAAGCTGTTGTGGTTTTTAGAGCAATAATTGCATAACTGTATAAAGCTGATGAGTGATGGATGAAGTCATTCATCAGGGACTTGCTCTGTTTCTCTGTGTTTTTACTCACTTTCTCTATTCTTTCTCCCGTCAGTCGTGTGTCCGATGCTGTGTAAGAACGGAGGAGTGTGCGTACAGAAGGATCAATGTCTCTGCCCGCCCAACTTCACTGGGAAGTTCTGCCACATCCCCGCCTCCACCGCCGCCTCCACCAATGATATCGGGAAGCCGGCGCCGAGTGCTCTGGATTCAGCCAATCAGCCGATGACGTCTGAGTACGTACTGCCTCTGCAGACGCCTGAGCAGATCAACACCAATGGTGAGAGGATCTGTGTTTTTCAGTAGATATTTCTCACGTGTGAAAAAGTGTGCTTTTTCACAAGGGTACAGCTAATTTTAACAATTTATAAAACATTAGAAGAATAGACCCTATTTTGCCAAACACACCCGTTTCATCAAAACTTTCACAGTGTTAAATCCATCAAATTAGCTTAAGGTTCTCATCGAGGGTAATATGTGTTTTGGCACTGTAGTCTGTTGTGTAACTCATGGCCACATACGGATACAGACTGTTGTGATGGTGAAAAATGACTGTGTCACAGACTGGCGACATTTATTTTCTGTTTTCATTTGGCTGCTGCTCTCATTTTGGATGTGATCCGTAAATGGCATCATCATCAGAGTCCTGAGAGGAATTAAAGCAGAAACACGGCTGATGCATCACGCAGATGTCAGTTACACCTGGAATATGTGAGTGTGGTGCTGGAATAGATCATGTGTCTCCTGTGTGGGTTTGTTGAGGTAGAATGACATCAGGGAAACCATGTATATATATATATATATATATATATATATATATATATATATATATATATATACAGTATATATTGGCGTTTGGCCTGTTTGTAAGACAGAGGAGATGGAGAGGGACAGAAAAATCTGTCTAAGGACACGTCAATGGCAGAAATGAGTTTGTGTCACTCATGAGCAACACAGGTCTTAAACATTCGTCTACTTTCTTTTAGGTTGATAATCTAAACCAGACTCAGTCCTGTAGCTCTTTGCAGTTTCATTCTACAGGAAACAACACCACAAATCTGTATACCCGTAATGTGTGTTTATTCTGTCAGGGATTGAATTGAAGTATGTTGTGTAGTGATTAGCTGTGTTCATCTTAAAGGATTAGTTCACTTTGGGGGGCAGTCGTGGCCTAATGGATAGAGCGTCGGACTTGTAACCCGAGGTTGTGGGTTCGAATCTCGGCTCCGGCAGGAATTGTTCACGACTGAGGTGAGACCCTTGAGCAAGGCACTGAACCCCCGACTGCTCCCCGGGTGCCATGGCATCGGCTGCCCACTACTCCAGGTGTGTGTGCACTTGGATGGGTTAAATACAGAGAACACATTTCACTGCTGGTTATACTCTGTATATACTCATACACAAAAGATGCTCTGTTCTCCATTACTCCATTCGTCACTATGATGGTCACCCCCAAAAAACAACATAACAGAAACTTAGAAAGCATTAAACGCTACCAAATGTCCCAATTGACATTAATCTTGCACAAAACCAACCCCTCAATTACTAGATCACTACTACTTTAGACCTCAATTACATACTAAAATGTAAGCATATGATAAAAGATGTTAGTTCAGTATTTTATTTACTCCACATCATTCCTAAAAAGCCGTGCGTAATCTAGTGTTTACAGATAAACACCTTACAGGATCTATGACCTCTGGCATTTAACCCTAATCTCAATCTGGCAACCGTCGCTCAGTGACAGGCCACAGACTCTGCTGATGGAACGCCGCCTGTTTATTTATTTAATCAGGCAGTCATGATAAATGTGTTTCCATCTGTCATTTCATGGGGGAGTGTCAGGTGAGAGACACATGAACAAGCAGACGAAGGCGACCGCTGTATCACTCCAGAACCACAGGCACGCAAAGCTGATTAAGATACGACAACAACAAAACCTCACCAAGACCTGAGGCGTGATCAGGCGAGACGATGTGAATTTAATAACAAATCCAGTTGGGTAGAGAGACCTGATGTGTTGATCTAACAGGAGAAAAGTCTGAGTCAGAAGTGTGAGATTGGATTCATTTAGCATTAACTTTTGAAGGAATATTCCCGGTTCAAGTTGAGATTATCAATAGCATCTCTGGCATGTTTTCATCACAGACAATAATTTTGGCTCATTAATTTGGTGTTCTGGATTGTGTAAAATAGGAATTAGAAAATACTTGTATTAATGTTAGCTATAATATACTCTTGTAAACTGCTGACACTGATATTAAAATAATGTGCATTAGTTCTGAAATTAAGCATGGTTTCTGCAGGTGTTTTGAAGGTACATTTAAAGTGAAGGTATAAACCTTTAATGTAGTGTGTAACACAGCTCTAAGTGAATGAAAATATCCTGCAAAGTTTTAAATCTGAAAGTGTACCGTGTATAAAGTTATGGTCTCTCAAAAGAAACAGTCAACTCTGAATCATTGAAACGAGTCATTTTTAAAGAGTTTCATGTTGACGTCAACATGCAACTTTAGCATATTGCCTGCCCTCTTGTTGGTCTTTTTGGTTGGTCTGAATGAAAATAATTAATTTGTCATTAGGTGTTGCTTTTGGAGCGGTAAAAATAGCTGTTTCCCCGGTAACACTGTACACAAAGCAGCACTGCGCTCACAAACACTGCTTTATAAGGCATTACAGGAGAGATTCAATGAACATGATCCCAATCGGACCAATCACCGCAGATAGCGTTTGGAAAAATGAATCATTGAGCAAATCATTTGGGAGTCGTTGAGCAAGTAAGGCAAAAATAAATGCATATTAAAAGACATTGAAAGTGTTTTATTATTTTTTTTTTTTTAACAAAAAACTAAATATGATCATTTCATTACCCATAATAGGGGTACTTTAAGACTCTTAAGTAAACAGTTCAAAAAATAAATGAACGGAACACAAAGTCAATATGTCCATCTCTAAATGTCTCTAAATGTAAATATATATTTGTAAATACATATTCCTGTTAATTCTTTTGCAGCGTGATACAGTTAAAAGACCTATTCAAGCAATATACAGTGTGTATATATGTATAATGATATGTAAGTAATGATAGTTAAAAATAACCAGCTTAAATCTTTTAGGGGAAATACTCCACTCTTTTTAATACTTCACTTTGTGTATTATTTTCAGTGCTAGGTGTCAGTAAACCCTTCAGCTTTCAAACTAAAAACGCTCGTATTGTGCAAGCGGTGACTTGGATTGGGGTTATGAGCATTAACACTGTCTGCAATGTTGTGTAACAATCTGAATCCCACATTAGAACCTGGTGTTCCCAGATGGGGTCACAGGGATGTTCATCCAAACAAATAAGGCTCATGTTCTGCCTGTCTTTCCTGGGCCTTTATTATCACAGAGCCGTTTTCCTATTGTCTTGTCTTCCTATTGTCTTTAGACCTCAAATCATCTTTTATAAAACACAGAGGACTGGAAAGAGCCGACATTGTATTTAGCGCTTGTTTGGCGAGGAGAGGTTTCTCTCAGAGGAAAATTGGACAAGCGTTTGGCCGAGTTTAATCCGTGAAATCTGTGAAAGTAATGGTGACTCACAGCTCGAACACGCCGGAGAGAGAAGGAATCGAACTCGGATGCTCTCTATGCCTTTCTCTTTCTCTCTCTGTTATTTCTGGAGCATCGCTCTGTTTATGCCAAAAACAGTAAACACACTAATCTTGCTTTTTCTTTTGCTCTGTCCTGTATGAGAGTGATGTAGTGTTATTTCCAGGACTAGGGTTCAGTGCATAGAGTCAGAACATGACCTGTGATGCCTGAGGGCCGGATATTCATTCTTGTGTGTTAGGAATGACCGTAAAGGCTCTTTGTGATGTTTACAAGCATGCTGTGGGATTAAAACTGTCTTGGGACATTTTGTACCATGTTATCATTATTATTCATTTATTTTAGCTTTTCAAATGCCCCTCACCTGCTGCTAAACATAATATATATAATTTTATATTAGTATTATATTAAACAAAAAAAACCATAATTTATAAAATATAATCATAATAAACAAATAAACAATAATTTACAAATATTCATATCATCCATCTGTCTGTCTGTCTGTCTATCCTCTGCTCTATCCATCCATCTATCTATCTATCATCTATCTATCTATCTATCTATCTATCTAATCTATCTATCTATGTCTGTCTATCTCTGTCTGTCTGTCTGTCTGTCTATCTGTCTGATCTCTGTCTGTCTGTCTGTCCCGTCTGTCTCTGTCTGGTCTGTCTCTGTCTGTGTCTGTCTGTCTGTCTGTCTGTCTGTCTGTCTGTCTGTCTGTCTGTCTGTCTATCTTCTATATCCTGCCTCCGTCCCCGTCCTCCTGTCCGTCCGTCTGTCTGATCTATCTATCTATCTGGTCTGATCTATCGTCTACCCCCCCCCCCCATAAATAGTTTGTGGCATGCAGCTTAATTATAAAGAAGCACACAATCATCATGAATGTAGTGTATTGTGTTGCTCTTGTCCCAGATCCAGACTTTTATTCTAAAATATGAAAACCCACCATACAAATATAACTTATTACATTTTTAAAAACAAAGAATGATAGTCATTATTCATTTAGTATATATTATTATTGTTGTTTATTTATTAAGTGCTTTTATTATTTTTAACATGCATAAACTGCATCCCACAGTTGTGACATATTTTTTATTGCAATGGTTACACTACAAAGAAAAAAACATGTATAAACTATTTTCATTCAGAAATTGCAAGTATATTTCTGCAAATAATTACAAAAAAATGTTAAGTAACACATTTAATTAAAAATGAAATTTTGAATAATGAAATAGTATTTTCTTGTAAAAGAGTCCAGTAATCGTTGTTTTATTATAACGTCGAAATAATATTTTTTTAAGTGTACTAATAACATTGTTAATGTAAAATTTAGTGTACTTATTATCATGCAGACAACATTGTCAATAAACAGCTGCTTGAATGAAATATGAGACATGTTATGTGTGAGGAAAGATAAACATCTCTTGTGAACACAGTATTTTTATTAAGCATCATTTCTAATCAATTTGTCTAAATGTTATTTAAGTGTTAATTTAGGATGCATAAAATGCTGGTTATGTGCTTCAGAGAGAAAAGGGAATCTGCAATTTTATTCCAAAATTGGTTATTTATATCTCTATAAATTGTCCATAAATTGTAATTTTGCTAGTAAACACAATAAGTAATTCAAATAAGTTAACATCAAATTACATATGCCACTGTGGTGGGAATGTTCAATATTTTCAGGAAATGACTAAACTAACGATGTATGTCGACACTGTTGGATATTGTTAGTGCATACATGTAATTAGAGAGTTTATGTTCTAGAAGTCTGATTTATGTGTCTGATCCGGTCTCTCTGTCCGTCAGCGTCCCCGATGGTGAAGGTGCGCGTCCAGCATCCTCCAGAGGCCAGTGTGAAGATCCACCAGGTGCTGAAGGTGGGCTACGGCCCCACCGAAACCGTGACCTGGTCCGCGGGGCTCTCGGGGGCCCGTGCTCACCAGCTGCCGAGAGAGAGAGCCGAGGCGCCGCCGCCGAGGGTTCAAGCCCAGACCATACGCGGGGATTCGGTCTACACCGAGACGTCTGGCTTCAAATACTGCTTCAGAGAAGTGCGCAACGGACAGGTTAGCGTAAAGCTCTTCTGTTTGCATTCCTCATTGGTTTTAGCAGCAGAGCGTCCGGTGTGGTTCTAGTAGGAACAAGACTCGAGCTTGTCTGGATGAATGGAGTATGACTTGTTTATTGTGGCTCTGTCATGTGACCATGCTGAACTTCAAATGTAGGTTAGCCACTAAGCTGAAGTGTGTTCATCCCAGATTGTTTAGCCAAAGTACTCTTATTATAGGACTATTCCCCTGGAGCAACTTGAGGATTAAGAGATTTGTCGTACAGAAATGAAATTCATCATTAGTTGGAAATATGAATTTTTTATATGGAACATTGTAGTAATTCAACATAATGATAAGGCTGCTCTTTTCCGTACAACAAAAGGGGATGAAGACGAGAGACTGTCAAGCTCCCCAAAAGGAACCCAAAAGTAGTACATCACCCTTGTGAAAAAGAAGTACAGTTTACTTTTAAAAAGAGTCCTTATGGAAATGATATACTTTATGAATATACTAAAAAGCTATTAACTATATGTGTTTCCAGACACTTAATTGCATGTTAATTACAATTAAATAACAGTGTATAGTTTAATTGTATATTAAATACATGTATATTAAAGCTCACTTAAGTAGTATACAGTATGTAATTTCATAATTACTTCTATTGTCTTTGAAATGTGGTTATTTACTGCTGAATGTACTGACACACATTTATGGTAAACTAGAATATACTTTAAATGCATTTTTATTGCGAATGTAAATATATGTGTAATGATGAAGTTATAGATTAGAACATTTAAAATATATTAAGTTTTCAATGTAATATCAAATAACAGTTAAAAGTTACGTGTGCTTTAGTATGTTAGTCAACACATCAGATTACTGTAAGTTTACTTCTTTAAAACACAAGAACAGATTATTAAAACAATGTTTTAAAAACTTTTAATTTGATATTATTACAAAGTGCACTTTAAAATACTGTACTTAAGTGTGATGAGTAACAGTCATGAAAGTGTCTCTTATTGCACTTAAGTGGCCTTTTATATTTTATTAATGTTATTTTATCTGAAAGTTTTTTTTATATATACTTTTACGATGTAAAGCAAACTACAAGTGCACATTCAGCACACTTCTTTTTCTCAAGGGACGTGACTGCATACTAAAAGAAGTCGGTATGCGATAACTTAATATGAGGAATAGATTGACATTTAAAATAATATGTTTGTGAAAAAAGAGAGAGAATATTATGCCATCATTTACCATCATTTAATACACACACCTCACTGTAGCCATTGACTGCATAGTAGAGAACATGTAAAGTCAGCATGCTTTGACCTGTTTGAGTTTACTTTTGTTGGACACAAAATACACAATATTTTGAATAATTTCAGTAACCAAACTGCTGACTGTAGCCATTGACTTGCATAGTATAGAAAAAATTTAAACGTCAACATGCTTTGAGCAACATGAGGAAATTATGAAAAAGTTTTGGTTACACTTTATTTTGATAGTCCACTTTACAACAGCAAGCAACTTTGCAACCAGTATTGGGTAAAGTTACTTTTAAAAGTAATTAGGGCCTTATCTAGCATACGATCCGTCTTTTGAGTGACATCTTCTCATCACACGTGATGCAGGCGGGCACCGCAATGTTTACAAAGGAACATGCAACAAAAGTCAAATGCCTTCACAAAAAAAGATAAAAAATGTTTGATTTTAAAGTTGGAGGAAAAATGAATGGCGTTTTTAACCGAAGTACAAAAACTAAAAATTGAGTCCGACATTTTTGCACATTGAAAAATAAAAATGTACGTCAAAGTTTACACACTGGCTCGAAATTTTTATTTTTGCATCACACATTTTGAAAGGTGTTTGACATTTCAAGCCAGTACAAACAAACGAAATGATGGCGATAAGTTGATCCACTTCATCTCGCAGCACAGGTTGAAGAAAATGTCTTCTTTTATGTTTGGCTCTAATTAAGTTCAGCCATTTCTTTATGAAGAAAGGACATTTTTATTCTGGAAGTGGACTTCTCCTTTAACACATCACTCCATGCCCAATTCAGTTGTTTGAGTGAATGGATGAGTGAAGGATTGTGTTTTCTGCTCCGTCTCACAGTGCAGTTCTCCGTTACCTGGTCTGAGGAATCAGGAGATGTGCTGCCGGGGTGTTGGGAAGGCCTGGGGCATCAACGAATGCACGCTCTGTCCCGCGGTCTTAGGTGAGAGTCTGAACATGGAGAACGTCAGTACTGTCAGACAGACCTGGAGGTTTACAACTATAATGAGTTATTATAGCAGCACAGTTTGTACTTAGAGCACAAACAGGCGACAAAACACCAGTTTGTTCTTCTTACTCATAAACTCTGACACACACACTCACTGATATCAGTCCAGCTGGCTGGAAAAACACACGTCTATCTTGTAAAACAGAAAATACAGCAGTCGCTGCATGACTTCAGGAGATAAATATAGCTTTGAGAGTTCTGGCAGACGGCTCATTTAAGTCCTGCTATACTATATTATTATTGCAACAGTCAAGGTGTCGCCATTAGCCCTCCATCAGCCGTCTGGCTAAACATCACATCGTATTTACATTCGTCATCCACTTAATGAACGCTGCAGCCTTTAATAGAAACTGACATCAGCACCACTATCGTTTATTAAATATAGTGACAGGCAATGACATAATCCATGTTTTTTTGTAACACTGTGGGGTAAGTTGTCACAATGAGAGTATACAATATGCATGACAAAATTAGCACATGTGACAACGATTTAACTTTATTTGTGTATATTCATATAATTATGAAACACATTTCATGAAACAATTCATGGAACAGAAATAAAAAAAATAGTTGCACAGTTATCACACTGTCGGTAATAAAAATGTGACATCATCCCTAGACCTGACATATTTTTTTTCTAATAGCTGTTGGATAAATAAGTAAATACAATAAATATGATGACATGTAACTACAAAAAATATTCACATTTAAGAAGGGTTTTTATAGAGAAAGGCATTTATTAATAATGCAACTGATCAGTGCTATTTTAGTATCATATAATATTATATTTCTGCTGATATTTTGGCCTAGATTATGTTTATTAATCTTTTCGTATTAATCTTAAAGATGTAATCATTTAGTATTGTGTTCCTTTTTCTTTATTTTTTCAGTATGTCTATATAGTTTTTTATTGATTTTTGTTTATTGTTTTTTTATTGTTATTTTATTTATTAGTTTTGGCTTATTTCGTTTTAGGTATCTTAGTAATTAAAGTTAAATACAATAAAAATAAATATTGCCTTGGCAGCAAGCTGAAATCAAACAAATACAAGTTTTTTATGTTTTATTTTAGTTTAGTTAACACATTTGGGGACCAATCCTCACCATTCGCATCTTATTAATAGTTAGTAAGATAGTTGTTAAGTTTAGTTATTTGGATTACAGGATCTAAAATATGATCATGTGGAATAAGCCATTGATATGTGCTTTATTAATACTAATAAACAGTCAATATGCTGGTAATATGCATGCTAATATTTGATAGTGAGAACTGGTCCCCACACTAAAGTGTATTTCAAATCAAGAACATGTTTTATGGTTAAAATCTCATAACTATGTTTCTGATTAACTTTTTAGCTGTTGTTCTTAGTGCAGAGAAACATTTGCTAAGGATATATTTTCATAACTGCTTGGCGACCCTGAGCGGTTGCTAATGTTAAGCACACGGTTATATAATCATTTTACCCTTTACTGAATAATGACTGGAACAATAGAGCCGTCTGTTACAGGCTTCGGGATCTCTGGCTCCCCAGAGCCACACATATTTAACCTCACAGGGACAAATAGTTAGTTTTCTCTTTTGTGAAGCGCTCTGGAAAGTATGCCTGGACTGCTGGAAGGCTTTGTTGGGAAAGAAACAAAGAAGAGAGCATGCTTTCCCTTGTTAAAAAGAAGTGTGCTTAATTGTATTAAAGTGAACTTCAAATCTTAAAAGCATATTTTAAAACTTGTACTTACAGATAATATGATATGAATGAAATAAAAGGCCACTTAAGTGACTTAATGAGAGACACTTTCATGGCTGTTTTTAACAGTCTTTTAAAAAAGTACTCTTTATGATAATAAAGTAAAGTACATTTTAAAATCGTTTTAATAATCTTCTGTCATGTATTAAGGAAGTACACTTATTGTTATATGATGACTTACATACTAAAGCACATCTGAAGTGTAATAATTTTACATATAGTGTGTTATTTGATATCACATTTAAAGTCAATATATTTTAAATGTAATAAATGACAAATACATTTAAATACATGACATAGAAATTTCAAGAGAAATTACATTAAAGTATGTTTAGTTTACTATAAATGCTTGTCAGTGCATTCAGCAGTAAGTTTTTTCAAAGACAATAGAAGTAATTATGAAATTACACATAACGGTGTAATGAAGTCCTACTTAAGTGGGTCAAAAATCACTCTTAAGTTCAATTAAAATATAAATGTAAATTATAGTTTAAATACATGCAATTAAGTGTCTGAAAACTTTACGTTTTTTACATGTTACCAGTGTACCTCTTTTTCTCAAGGGATGCCTCATAAATAAACCAATCACTCTGTATTTAATGGTGAACTGTAAAGCTATACATTAAGTTATATACAGTATATGCATGTACATAAACTACATATTCTCACGTGTAAGAACAAAGCCAGAATGTGGCTTAATGAAATATAGTTTCAGGATGTTTTGTGTTATTGTATTTGTTTCAGCCTCCAGTCTTGCTGATGAATCACTTGTTAATTATCTGCATGTTTTTCCTCTTTCTGAGTTTGATTTTCTTTCGCACGCATTATAAAACTTGCTGCAGTTTGACAGATGTGCTAGAGATCGATGTGCTCTTATCTCATCAGGGAACACTGTTAATGGACAGGGAAGCTGCCCGAAAGGCTTCGAGAGGGTCAACGGGACACAGTGTGTGGGTAAGTTGTGCTAGATTGAGCCTAGCGCTTGCGATTATCTCTCTCCGGACAAAACACATTAGGAACATGTAAACACACACTTGGTTCTTCCTTGCTTCATCCAGAGGTCAGCCAAATACATCAGTCTCTAAAGACGGTTTAATAGTTGCTGTGCACATCTAGTTTGGTGTAAATACTGAAACTGAAGCAGATGCTCTGCTCAGTCTCGCTCGTTGTGTAGTTCATGTTGATTTAATGCTGTGGAGCTGATATGATAAGTAGACATTTGATTGATTGTTTTATTCAAAGTGACTAACAAAGCACAATCCTCACTGAGAAAAGGGTTGAAGTTTGCATTTACAACCCATTTTATTTCCATAATGTGCCATATTTCTGAGTTAAATGTAAGACGAGACTATTTGTGACCCTGGAGCACAAAACCAGTCATAAGGGTGCATTTTTCGACATTGAGATTTTCACATCATCTGAAAGCTGAATAAATTATATTTGGCTAAAATACAACTATTTGAAAATCTGGAATCTGAGGGTGCAAAAAAAATCGAAATATTGAGAAAATCATCTTTAAAGTTGTCCAAATGAAGTTCTTATCAATGCATATTACTAATCAAAAATTACATTATTATATATTTCCAGTAGGACATTTACAAAATATCTTCATGGAACATGATCTTTACTTATTATGATTTTTGGCATAAAATAAAAATCAATAATTTTGACCCGTACAATGTATTTTTTGGCTATTGTTACAAATATACCCCAGCGACTTAAGACTGCTTTTTTGCTTCAGGGTCATATATTATCTATTGCAGATCCAAATCCCAAAATGTGAATAGAAATAGACCATATTTACTTTCATAATGCATGCATTGTAATTTATAGAAAATTGTGTGTATTATATATAATTTATAGAAAATTACAATATATTTTTTTATTATATAGTTTTAATTGTATAACTTTATTATAGCATAATTGTATAGTTAAAATATATTTATGATATGTTTATTTATTGATTGTATTATTGATTTTATTTATTTATTTGTTTACTTTGACTTACAAGGAGTGATTGAATTACATTGTGACACATAGTTTGGCTTTTGAAACACATACTGAGGAGCATATCAGCTTAATTTAAAGCTATTGACTCCAGGGTTTCTCACATGGTAGTAATTATGACGGAATAATCTTTCACAATTTTTCAGTATGTGTGAAATCCAGAGGCCACCTTCCCCGGAGGAGAATCTACAGCATTGTTTTCTAATCTTTGTCCTGACCAGATGGTTTGATAAACACACTGTAAAATCAATGTATCAAGACAGCACTGGAGGTGGTCACAGGGTCCAATAATGACATCTTCAGATGTGTTACATTTAAAATGTGTCTATTTAAAAGCTTTATTTTTTAGAGTGTATCGTGTTGAATCACTTTTTCTTGATCATTATTGTACTATGAAAACGTAACTTCTAGGGAAATATTATTATTGAAACCGAGCTATCGGTTCACCTGTTTGTTTGTTTGTTTGGTGCTTCTTCACTGGAAATCAGTCTCAGTTATCCATCCAAGTCTACTTAAGTGTGTTGAGAAGTGTGCTAAGTACAATACAATCACACTTCTTTTTCACAACATGAACAATCCAACAGGTCAGGTTATGACAGTCATGTTTCCTCCTCTGGTGTAGATATTAACGAGTGTTTGCAGCCGGGTTTCTGTGAAAACGGGAACTGTGTTAACACCCGAGGGACCTACAGTTGTGTCTGCAAAGAGGGCTACTTATTGGACGCCTCTCATGGGATCTGCATCTGTAAGTACGGGGCTGAGACCTGAGAGGAGAGGGGGATATGGCAGGACAGCCAAACTACACAGCTAGCCTTCAGTCATACACAGACGTAAAAAAAAAATTATTCTCCCAAAAATGGAAATTAGCCAAAAATATCCTCACCCTCAGGCCATATGATGAGGATGAGTTTTTTTTTTGTCACCAGATTTGGAGAAATGTTGCTTTCTATTACTTGTTCACTAATGGATGCTCTGCAGTGAATGGGTGCCGTCAGAATGAGAATCTGATAAAAACATCACAAAAATCCACACCACTCCAGTCCATCATTTAACTTCTACGTATGTGTGTGTGTGTGTGTGTGTGTGTGTGTGTGTGTGTGTGTGTGTGTGTGTGTGTGTGTGTGTGTGTGTGTGTGTGTGTGTGTGTGTGTGTGTGTGTGTGTGTGTGTGTGTGTGTGTGTGTGTGTGTGTGTGTGTGTGTGTGTGTGTGTGTGTGCGCAAGCATGTGTGTGTGTGTATAACCCTTGCTACATGTACTGCTTTAGGCTAACTGAGACTTGTCATAGCACTTGATTATTATTGCTCTTTTTTGGTTTTTAATTGCTTCTATTGTCCTCAATTGTAAGTCGTTTTGAATAAAAGCATCTGCAAAATTACTAAATATAAATGTTTCTTAGAAACACGCAGCAATTCTCTTCTCCAGATGTTAATTGATGGACTGGAGTGTTGTGAATTGCTTGTGGATTATTGTGATGTTTTTATCAGACTCTCATTCTGACGGCACCCATTCACTGCAGAGCATCCATTACTGAGCAAGTGATGCAATGCTACATTTCTCCAAATATGATGAAGAAACTAACTCATCCACATCTTGGATGGCCTGAGGGTGAGAAATTTCATGTACTATACCAAAGCATGAATACAAATCCACACTACGTGATCACAGATGGTTGGAGGTTTTGGCTGTGTGGCGTCGTGCTTCTGCCTATTCCAGCAGGCATTACTGTGCTCTGCTTGAGAGATGCCTGATGAGTGGAGCTACACTTTGCCCTTTGACCTGCCTCTGTGCATTTGCATCCCTACATCGAGGCCTGTCTTGACTGATCGCTCAGTGTTTCCCTGTGTTTTCCCGTCGATTGGGAGCTGCCTCTTTCTGCCTGAGTTTTGCATCTGGGAAATTCTGTGACTCTATTTTAATCAGATTTTCTTCTTGTCTGAATCTTGTCAAGCCTTCATGTGACTCTGAGCATGTTCATGTGTGTCAGCCAGGTAAGTGTAACTACATCTCCTGCTGTGTCTGGTTCTGTATATGTATGGTTATGTGCATATTCCTGCAGTGATTTGGGCTGATCTGTATGTCATTTCGACTGGCTCTGTGGCTGATTATTGTATGCCTGGCTCTCCTTTAAACTTTGTTTGTGCTGCTAAACCAATCAAGGCGCCAAGAGTGTAACGAATGATGTCAGTGTAGAACGAGTAGCAGAAATATTTATCCCTTTAGAACTTTTTTAAGCTAGATTTACGTAAGTGTGACGTCAACACAACCAACTTAATAATAATGTACTCATGCTGTTTCAAACCCGTATGATGGTCTTTCTTCTGTGGAACTCAAACAGAGATGTTTTGCAGAATGTCCAAGCTGTTGCTCTTTTTCTGTACAATAATACATAGACAGGGATTTATACTGCCTAGCTACAAAAAACACCATTCAAAGTTGTGCACTATATTGTAGGCCATACAATAACTTAATAATGTAATGAGCAGGTTTTTCACTAAAAACTTTCCATCAGCACACTTTTATTTGTTTGTTTAAAGGGAATATTTCAGTGAATGATGTCTTACATTTTAAAAGCTATAATGACCCTTGTTGCGAAAGAAGTGTGTTTAATAAAATGTAATTGAGTATATAAAAAAAGTATTTGCAAAAAATATAATATTAATAATTAAATAAATACCCAATTGAGTGCACTTCATCAGAGACACTTTCATGACTGTTTATTAACATACTTACGTGCATTTTAAAAGGTGTTAAAATGCCCAAATTAAAAGTTTTACTGTTAAATATATTATAAATCATCATGTTTTAATAATCTTGTACTTAAGTCATATTAAATGGGTCGAAAAAGCACTCTTAAGTTCAACTAAACTTGAAAAATATAATTGTCTTCATTGAAAATTCTTAATTTAAAATAAAAACAATTTTAAGTTATATGATTTTTTGTTATTTATAGTTATTAAATGTAAATATGTATACACAATTACATTTAATGTTATTATCCTTTCAAATGTATTGAAAATAACATGCAATGAAGTGTTTGTAAACATAACATTCAGTTCAAACTTAAGTCTTTTAAAGGATTATTGTTTCTGTAAGTACTCTTTTTCAAAAGTATGCTAAAATGTACCTCTTTTCCACAAGGGTATATGGCTGGAGACTTAAGATTTAGAGTATGAGTTGTATAGACTGATTTTATTGATTCCTTTATGGTCACTGTGTGCTTTTATTGTATGGATAAGAGCAGCATGATCATTCCTCTAAACTCCTGATTTTGTGTCCCACAAAAGATTCACAGAATTGACATTTTTGATTGAACTGTCTCTTTTAAAGACCATTTAAAGCAGCAGTAAATATGAAGACTCAGCTTTCATGTTCAGAAATGAAAGCATTTATACGTGCATGCACGATCTGTTGCATGTTGAGATCCGTGTCCCTTCCTGTATCCCTATGCAATGTTATTTTATATTCTTTCCCCCTCGCAGCGCAGAAGGTGATCTCGTTGGATAAGGACCAGTGTTTCCGTATCCTGAACCAGGGCTCCTGTTCTCTGCCCATCCTGAGGAACATCACCAAACAGATCTGCTGCTGCAGTCGAGTGGGCAAAGCCTGGGGGAAGAAGTGTGAGTCATGCCCATACTTCGGCTCAGGTAACAGGCCTTTCAGACATCCAAAGAATGCGCTTATCCTTTCAAACAACTGCGTTGATGAACATCTTTAATCTTCTCAGGAGTGGTGAGAAGCATGTTAATACAGAATATTAAAACAACATGATTTGGTTTTTACACAGTCCAAATGTTCCTCAAGGACCCCGTCCCACCCACACCACCAGCAATATTTCTCAGAAAATGTTTGGAGGAATATCAAAGCAGTTGGAATTTACTGTGTAATTTATCTGTTTTCGTTTAAATACCACAAGTTGAGGTTCTAGCACTGTCCCAGTCGACCCTAAACGTTTCTGGCTCGATTAAAAAACTCAAATGTAAAACTTTTTTTTTTCCAACTTTGTCCATTTTAGTGAATTATGTCTTAAATGTTGCTCTCACACAAAGCTATTACACCCTTGTGTACAAGTAGTGCTCTTAATTGTACTGAGCGTGCACTTGTAGTGTACTTCAAAGCATAAAAGTAAAATTTAAAATGCTGTAGATGCAGATACTATAATATTAATGAAATAAAAGGCCACTGAAGTGACTTTAAAAAAGACACTGACTATATTCCGTAACGCACTTAAGTACACTTTCAACGTGCACTTTGTAATAATGTCAAATTATTTGATTTACTTTAAAGTACGTTTAAAATAATCCTGTTTAATAACTGTTTGCCGTGCTCTAAAGACGTACACTTATTTTGATGTATTGACTAACATACTAAAGCACATGTTAATGTACTATTATAGTTATTTGATATTACATTTAAAGTAAAATATCCTATTTTAAATGTAATAAATTGCAACTTCATCATTACACGTTAAATTACTACTTACATATATAAATATTACAAGTTTAAATAGAAATGGGTTTAAAGTATGTGAATATAAATAACAATTATAAATGTCCCTTATAAAAAAGAAGGTTACTTAATTGCGTTAAATGTGCATTTGAAGTGTACTTAAAATCTTAAAATTATATTTTTAAAAACTGCTCTTGCATATATGATATTAACTAAATAACTTAGGTGTGCTTAAATAGACACTTTCATGAGACATATTTGTTTCTTAACATACTTAAGTATACTTTTAAAAAGTTATGTTTTCATAATATTTTGTCATGCTTCATGCTTTTACACTTACAGTATTAAATGTGTTGACTAGCACACTAAAGCACATGTAAAGTGAAATGAATCAGCCGTGTAGTTTGTCTGTCTTTGTTTAAATAACACAAGTTGAGGTTCTCCTGTCATCCTGGTTGAACTTGAAATTTCTGAAACAAAAATTGTGACTCCATTGGACATTTACAGGTTTTCAGCATCTAACTCTGTTCACAGCCGCCTTCAAAGAGATCTGTCCTGCTGGACCGGGTTACCATTATTCGTCTTCGGCTGTCAAGTTTAACCAGAGGCTAGCTAAGTTGCTTGACACCGGCGGACCACCTTTGGTGTTCGAAAATGGCCGTACATCCACCCAAGTCATCGCATCCCACCCTGACGGCTCCAGGACTCACTCCACAATCTCACAGTCAACCCGAATCCAACAAGTGCCTTATTCACCGACCAACACGCAGACCATCCGAGTCCAGCAGAGTCCTGCGCGACCACAGCAACCTGACGCAGGTTCACATGCCGGCTCGGTTATCATTATAACTCAACCAAAACCAAACCTGTCAACGAGCGGGAGCGCGACCAGCCAGCCGGCCAGAGTGAACACACGTGAGCCTCAGCGATTCTCATTAGGTTATTTAATAAGACTCACTGGTGTACGTGTGTGTGATTCAGTCTGATTGTGTACAGCTGTTGTACGGACGCAAACCAGCCGGCCTTCGGTTAACAGACAGCCAATATCTCCCGTCAGACCTCCTCCGGTACCGGCTACAGCCCGACCACTTCCAACTAGACAAGGTAAGCGTCAGAGAGACTGGTCAACGTTACGTATTAAAAGATTAAACTTAATTGTGAACGAAATGTAACATTTTCAGACTCTTAGATTAACTTACTTACAACTAAATAGAAATGGATTGTAGTTTAAATGTACACTAAATTAATTTTTGACCCACTTAAGTGGGATTTTAATACATCTTTATATGTAATTTCATAATGAATTATGTTGTTTTAAAATATATGCTGACAAGCATTCTTGGTGAACTAAAATATACTTTAATGTAATTTAAAAACTTGAATGTCATGTACTTAAATACATTTGTAATTGCACATTTGTAGAAATGAAGATTCAATTTAGTACATTTAAAATTAATGCTGTCAAACATTTAATCAATTTCAAAATAAAAGTTTTTGTTTATTTAATATAGATGTGTGTGTACTGTGTATATTTATTATGTTATATATATAAAATACACACACATACAGTATATATTTCAAAAATATTTACATGTATATATTTATATTCATATTATTTATATTATATATAAATGTATTTAATATATAAACATAACATATTTTCTTAAATATATACTGTTTTGTGTGTATATATATATACATAATAAATACACACAGTACACACATATATCATGTACACAAACACTTGTATTTTGGAAGTGATTAATCATAATGAATCATTGCCCAGCACTATTTAAAATATATTACATTAAAATGTAACATCAAATATGTACATTATGTGCTTTACTATGTTAGTCAACACATCCAAATAAGTGTACTTCTTTAAATGATGACAACAGATTATTAAAACATGATTATTTAAAATATATTTAACTTGATATTATTACAAAAAGTGTACTTAAGTGTGTTAATAAACATAGCCATGAAAGTTTACATGTGACATACTTTAATGTAATTTCTATTGAAACTTACATTTAAATATATTTGTAATTATACATTTATAATGACGAAGCTGCAATTTAGAACATTTAAAATATATTATCCTTAAATGTGATATTAAATAACTCACTACAGTTAAAATTGTGACCAAGTACTTTACATGTGCTTTAGTATGTTAGTCAGCACATAAAAATAAGTGCACTTTAAAGCAAAAATAAATATTGAATTTAATGATTTAAAATGTACTTTAAAGTAAAACTTTTAATTTGACATTGCAAAGTGCACTTTTTAATAGTCTACTTAGGAAACAGTCATGAAAGTGGCCCTCTTTAAGTGCTCTTAAGTGGCCTTTTATTTCATTAATATAATGGTATCTGAAAGTACAGTTTTGTAAAATATACTTTTAAGATTTTAATTTCACTACAAGTGCACATTCCATACAATTAAGCACACTTCTTTTTCTCAATAGGGTGCTTGTGACTTGTCCCAAAAAAGTGCACTTGATGTGGCCTCGAGTCCATGAAACTGTTAGACGTCCCATTTGTGATTTTATGATTCAGAAGGGTCCTCGCAAACGTTAACATCTGTAAACAGCTACAGTAAAGAGAAAATGGGCTCATCTGCATTTCTTTACTGAGTTATTAAGAACTGCTTTTCACTGCTGCTCTCAATCTGTTCTTTATTGTAATGTCAGAAATATAGTTTTAGGGCAAGGTTTAGTATAAAAGTGAAGATGTTCCTCAGGATATTGGTCTTAAACCAAAGGTTCAATCAGACCAGAACTTCAACGGGACAATTACAATTGTTGTTACGGTGAATTGATAAGCACAAAGACTCTGTGAGCATGGCCAGAAAATCCATCGGCCTGCTCATATAAATGACTGACTTCTTTGATTTCCAGAGCTGAAGTGATGCCAAACTCATATCAACCTTGAAACATGCCGAGCATGTAGACAAGTGTAATCTTCTCATCATGTGTCTTTAGTGTGATTGCTCGATGAGTTTGGTTTGGAGAGGAATGAATAAATGTCAGTCATCTTAGGAACACAGCATACTTCTGAGATTGAATTTGGCTAATCGGATTATCTAAACCACAATTTGACCTGATATTAAATCACTTTACCAAAGTGTTTAAAAGTTACATAATGAAATGTTATAATGCACAATTACTTTTCATCACTTTTTAATCATCAAATGTTCGATAAATAATAATGAGAAATATATTTGTATAATGAATGAACGTTTATGTCAGGGTTGGGGTGAATGGATGAGGCGAGGACTCAAATGCAGGTTATGGGCAACTTATTTAATAAAAATAAAACAGAAACAACAACAAAAACTACCCCGTAGGGGAAAAACAGGACAGCTGGCAGGCTTGGCAGGACAGGGCACGGCAAGGCAGGACAGGGCACGACAAGGCAGGAACAGGATACACTCAGGGTGAAATGATGGATTAACTAGTCACAGGTGTGATGGCAGCTGAAGTAGTTAATGAGATAACGATGGGGAGGGGAATCACGAAGACAATGAACACATGGCAAACTGTCAAAACAAAACTCATGTGATCTCAACAACAAACACGTACCAACGACAAAACACGCACACAACAACCAGCTGATCAGACCGAAGTCATGACAGTACCTCCCCCCCAGGAGCGCCACCTGGCGCACCCAGGAGGGGCTCGCCTCGTCGCCGACGGAAGTCCTCAACCAAGGTCTGATCCAGAATGTCCCGGGCCGGAATCCAACTCCTCTCCTCTGGACCATAACACTCCCAGTCCACCAGAAACTGGAAACCCCGACCACGGCGTCTAACGTCCAGGAGCTTTCTCACAGTGTAAACTGGAGTACCATCCATTATACGAGGGGGAGGTGGGGTCAAGGGAGAACCAACAGGGTGAAGGGGGGAACGAAATACAGGCTTAACCCTGGACACGTGAAAGACAGGGTGAACCCGACCAAGCATGTGAGGAAGCTTGAGCCGCACTGCCACCGGACTCAGGACCTTGGTGATGCGATATGGCCCAATGAACCTGGGTGCCAGCTTACGAGAAGGCACCCGGAGAGGCAGGTCCTTCGTGGAAAGCCATACTTTCTGGCCACACACGTATTGAGGAGCAGGAGTCCTGTGACGATCAGCCGCTGCTTTGGTCCGTCTGGAAGCCCGGGCCAAGACCTCCTTAGCCCTTCTCCATGTGCGACGACACCGACAGACGAAGGCTAAGGCAGATGGGACCGCAGCTTCGGGTTCCTGTGAAGGGAAAAGAGGTGGTTGGTAACCCATGGAACATTGAAAAGGAGACATACCTGTAGACGCTACAGGAAGGGAATTGTGGGAGTACTCGACCCACGGTAGCTGCTGACTCCAGGAGCTCGGACTATGTGATGCCAGGCAGCGGAGAGTTCTTTCAAGATCCTGGTTGGCTCGCTCGGACTGCCCATTGGTCTGAGGGTGAAAACCTGAGGACAGACTTGTCGAGGCCCCGATCTGTCTACAGAACTCTTTCCAAAACCGGGAGACGAATTGTGGTCCTCTGTCGGAGACCACATCCACCGGAAGGCCATTAATCCGGAAGATGTGGTCCACCACCACCTGTGCAGTCTCCTTGGCGGAGGGGAGTTTGGGCAAGGGAACGAAATGGGCCGCTTTGGAGAAACGATCCACCACCGTCAGAATCACGGTGTTGCCTCTCGATAGGGGAAGGCCAGAGACAAAATCAAGGGCCAGGTGTGACCAAGGGCGAGAGGGGATGGGCAAAGGCTGCAACAGACCAACAGGAGACTGGTTAGAAGTCTTATTTTGAGCACACACCGAGCAAGCCAACACAAACTGTCTGACATCCTGGGCCATGGATGGCCACCAGAATCCCTGACGGATGGCGACCAGCGATCTCCGAACCCCTGGATGACAGGTTACCCTAGGGAGTGGAGTGGGTGATAGAGGAGAGGAGAAGGCCATTGAGGGAACGGACAGAGATGGGGGAAGGGAGAGGAATGGCGGGAATGCCCCACTGCGCCGCAACAGAATTATCCAAGAAATTGCCATCAGCTCCTGAATCAATAAGCGCAGAACAGGAGTGAATGGTGTCCTGATATTTGACGGAGACAGGGAGCAGGGTGCGAGACTTGGGGGACTCTGGACATGGAGAAGCACCCATCAGAATCCCCCGGCTTACTGATGGGCCCCGGCTTTTAAAGGACACCGGATGGCTCTGTGTCCAGGCTTCCCGCAATACAGGCAGAGACCTCGAGCCAGTCGATCCTGCTTCTCCTTGGCTGTGAGGCGTAGACGTCCCACCTGCATGGGCTCCGGGTCAGGTACAGAGGGTGAGGAGGTAAGGGCAGAACTGGGAGCACCCTCGCTCAATGGCCAGGAGGGTCGAGCCGTCCACCGCTGGCGGCGACGCTGAAGACGCCCCTCTACACGCAGAGCCAGTTCCACGAGGGAATCAAAATCACGAGGCAGCTTGTGAGTAACAATCTCGTCCTGATCTCATCATCCAGCCCCTCCCGAAACCTAGCGCGCAAAGCAGCTTCATTCCAGTCGCAGGCAGCCGCCAGTGTTCCAAACTGGATGGAATAGTCCGTGACTGAACGACCGTCCTGATTTAACCGCACCAGCTGGGAGGCTGCCTCATCACCCTGAGCAGATCGGTCAAACAGCTTAATCATTTCGGCTCGGAAATCCTGAAACGTGGCGCAGAAGGGGGCACGAGCATCCCACACAGCAGTTGCCCAATCATGGGCCCTCCCTTTCAGGAGGGTGATCATGAATGCCACCTGAGACTCCTCCATGACGTAACGGCGTGGCTGGAGTGCAAAGACCAAGGAGCACTGGGACAGGAAGGCCCGGCATGAATTTGGATCACCGTCGTAGGGTGGAGGACTGTTGGCGTGGGGTTCTGGCTCAGCCTGGGGTGGAGAGCGGACGAAGGAGGCAGCAGAAGTAGTTAATGAGATAACGATGGGGAGGGGAATCACGAAGACAATGAACACATGGCAAACTGTCAAAACAAAACTCATGTGATCTCAACAACAAACACGTACCAGCGACAAGACACGCACACAACAACCAGCTGATCAGACCAAAGTCATGACAGTTTCATGATGTTTCAAAAGGTTTAAATTTGAATGTGCATGAACTAATGCAAGCATTGCGTATGGTAATGTTTGTATACAAGTTTAATAAATTAGTGAAGTTATTAACATATAAGTATAGATAACATATAACATATATATTAAGAGTTTATCTGCAAAAACAGATAACTCCGGTTTTGTTTTAAAACATGTTTTTTTAATTATGTTATAATGTTTTTATTGTGTTAGTTGGCTGTATTTTTTTATTTTTAAACTAATCTAAAATAACCCAACTGGACCCATTCAATGGAATGCACAATGAAAAAAAACATGAATTTGAAATTAGTAAAAAACAGAGTTATCTAATTTAGCAGAATATTATATATTATAAAATATTATTAATTCATATTATAGAATGTTATATATATATATATATATATATATATATATGTATGATATGATTACATTTTGATTCAATGTTAATATTGTTTTCTCACTTTATAAAAAATATAATAATTATATAATATAATAATGTACATTACATTATATTATATACAATTCTATAGGGTATGTAATTTTCTCAGTTTTTGTGTATGTATTTTTTATTTGTATTAATTATGAATGCTGTTGTTTTTCCCTGTTTTTTGGCCTTGTGTGTGCTTCTCCAGATGGCCGAGTGTGTGTATCGAGACCTCAGCTGTGCGGTCCGGGCCGCTGTATTGACCTGCCAGGCGGTCGACACACGTGTGTGTGTAACACTGGATATATCCTCAACCCTCAGCAAGGCCACTGCCAAGGTATGAACCTGAGACTCACTGCCTGACTTTAAAGATGAGAAACAAGCAACACTTTAGACATCCACTCTAAAGAAGAAACATGTCTATGTAGCCTCCGTCCTAATAAAGGCTGTTAATATTCAGTCAGGTTCAGTCAAGTACATGATCGTATTTTAGATTTTTTTATATGACTCAGCAGGACAAATCATCAGAAAGTGTTTCTCATCCTCTATTTGCTCTCTCTCTCTCTCTCTCTCTCTCTCTCTCTCTCTCTCTCTCTCTCTCTCTCTCTCTCTCTCTCTCTCTCTCTCTCTCTCTCTCTCTCTCTCTCTCTCTCTCCCTCTCTCTCTCTCTCTCTCTCTCTCTCTCTCTCTCAGACATAAACGAGTGTGTGCTGACGCCCCGGCCGTGTTCTGTGGGTCAGTGTGAGAATACAGCGGGCAGCTTCCGGTGCGTTTGTCCATCAGGATACCAGACCAACTCCCAGCAGACCATGTGTGTCGGTCAGAAACATCTCATTCTCTCAGTCCGCTGGATAAACACGTCCTAATATCTTGTTTGTAGAATGTTGTGCATGTAATCATTGATGAGATCGATGGATTCCACAGATTTGGATGAGTGCCGTCAGGTGCCCAATCCCTGTGTTAACGGCCGCTGTGAAAACACACTGGGCAGCTTCAGGTGTGTGTGCAGGACTGGATACAAGCTACAAGACAACAGTTGCATAGGTAACTCAAATCATTTTACCCATGATGCTTGCTCAATTTGCTTTGGACATTCTGGCACTTTATTTTAGGGCTAAAACATTTTTTATTTTGTTTTGTTATTTAAGTTAATTGTATTTTAATTTAATTTAAAAATTTAATTTTTTTTTACTTTAAAAAAAAATAATTACCCAAATTATTTCCATCATGACTTTGATTTATGTAGTATCCAATATTTTATTACCATTTATTACCATTCAAAAATTTGGGGTCAGTAAGATTTTTTCTTATAAAAAATAAATACTTGTATTCAACAAGGACACATTAAATTGATCAAACATGAAAACTGCTGTTTCATTTTTCTGTTGCAAAGTGGAAATGCTTTTGAACATTTGATTTATCAAATAATCTTGAAAAACATCTATTGCAGTTTTAAATTATAATAATATTTCACAATTTTGACTGTATTTATTAATCACATAAATGCAAACATGAGCCCAAACATTTGACCGGTAGTGTATGTGATAACACAATGAAAAGGTTTTCTGTCTCCAGAAACAGTATTTGTTAGGTGTATTAAATCATGTGGGGTTTGTTTGTGCTCTCAGACACAGATGAGTGTGTTGACCCTCTGCGCTGTCCGGGTCAGGAGTGTGTGAACTCTCAGGGCTCTTACAGGTGTGTCTCCTGTAAGCCTGGCTTTGATCTGCTCAACGGACAATGTTCAGGTAACACACTGCACACAAATACCAGCGGATTGACTGTAAATACTTATTTTACTGCAGACTAATCTGTATCAGTCTGCTTTAAAACGCCTGTTTTGTTGTGACATGCACGCTTTTAAAAAGAGTACTTATTACTGAAAAATACTTTAAAAGATTATATTTAAGTGTGAACTAAATGTAATATTTTCAGACACTTAATTGCATGTTATTTGCAATTAAATGAAATTGTATTAGTTTAAAAATGCATACAATGAATTGAACTAAAGAGTGCTTTTTGAACTTTTTTATATGTAATTTCATAATTACTTCTGTTGAAATATGGTTAAAGTTACTGCTGAGTGTACTGACAAGCATTTATGATCAACTTAAATATATTTAGTCATGTTCAATGTCATAATGATGAAGTTATGGGCCAGGTTGGTGCTTGATTTCAGTCAATATAATTTTTTGGGGGGGCTTGTTCTAACTTCATTTCACTATAAACAAAAGATAAATTAGTTATATTATTTTAGTAATAATAGTATAAGTAGATCTTTCACTTAAGATAAAACTAAAAGAGCTTCAAAAAAAATGTTTAATTTAGTTTACTTAAAATTAAAATAAAAACTGTATGCATATTTTTTATGTTATATACTACAAAAATAGCTATTTAGTATATGTAAAATGCATCTAATATTGAATAACACACTAGTTAAAATTATGATCTGGTATTTTACACATTCAATTCAAGTTTATTTGAATAGCGTTTTTATGATACAAATTGTTGCAAAGCAGCTTTACAAGAAATTATGTTGAAACTTAATATATTTAACTCATGGTGAAATTTGGTTACACGTGCTTTCAAAGCACCACAAAATATTAAACGTGACTTAAAATGCACTTTAAAATAAAACTATTAATTTGACATGATTACGAAGTGCACTTTTTAAGAGTCTACTTAAGTGTGTTAAGAAACAAAGTCATGAAAGTGTCTCTCTTTAAGTTCACTTAAGTGGCCATCATATTATCCTCAAGTACAGGTTTTAAGATATACTTTTATGATTTACTTTTACACGGGTTTATAAGAGTAAAGCTGGGTAAATCGGTGGTTCTCTTCTTCAGATATTGATGAATGTCGCCGGACGCCGTCACCCTGTCCGGCCGCCGGACGCTGTGAAAACACTCCAGGCAGCTACAGATGCTCGTGTCCAACGGGATTCAGATTCCAGGCCAACGCCTGCGTGGGTAAGAAGAGTAAACGTCACCTCAGTCTAAATGATATACGTTTAGACCCTGGACCACAAAACCAGTCGTAAGAGTCATACATTTTTTTGACATTGAGATTTATAATCTCGAACTACTATTACATCATCTGAAAGCTGAATAAATAATCTTTCCATTGATGTATGCTTTGTTATGATTGGACAATATTTGTAAATCTGGAATCTGAGCGTGCAAAAAATCTAAATATTGAGAAAATCATCTTTAAAGTTGTTCAAATTCATGTTCAAATAAGTTCTTAGCAATGCATGTTACTTATCAAAAATTAAGTTTTGATATATTTACGGTAATACATTTACAAAATATCTTCATGGAACATGATCTTTACTCAATATCCTAATGATTATTGGCATAAAAGAAAAATTTATAATTTTGACCCATACGATGTATTGTTGGCTATTGCTACAGATATACTCGTACTACATGGTTTTGTGCTCCAGAGTCACATATGACTGTGTTCATGTGTGCATGGATGGATGTGTGTGATGTTACAGATGTGAATGAGTGTGAAGATCCGCTGCAGTGTCCCGGACAGGAGTGTGTGAACTCTCAGGGATCATATCGCTGTGTGTCATGCAGACCCGGATTTAGCCTTAAAAACGGAGCGTGTTCAGGTAACAGTCCGTTTCAAACCACCAGCCGGTCACGATCCTGTGAAATACATGCAGACCCTAAATGTAGGATGGTGTTGTCTGTTCAGATATCGACGAATGCCGTCAGACGCTGTCTGCTTGCTCTAATGGACTGTGTGAAAACACACTCGGCAGCTTCAGGTGTGTGTGCAGAACCGGCTACAGACTGCAGGGCAGCTCCTGCACAGGTGAGCATTTATACAAACCACTTACTCAGTTAATTACCTGAGCACTGTGACTCATGTGTGTGTGTGTGTGTGTGTGTGTGTGTGTGTGTGTGTGTGTGTGTGTGTGTGCGTGTGTGTGTGTGTGTGTGCGTGCGTGCGTGTGTGCGTTGTGTGCATGTGTGCTGTGTGCTGTGTGTGCTGTGTCGTGTCTGTGCGTGCGTGTCTGTGTCTGTGTGGATGCAGATGTGAATGAGTGTGAAGATCCGCTGCAGTGTCCCGGACAGGAGTGTGTGAACTCTCAGGGATCGTATCGCTGTGTTTCATGCAGACCCGGATTTAGCCTTAAAAATGGAGCGTGTTCAGGTAAATACAACACATCTGGACTCAAATTTAACCTTGAATGGACCATTATACGTGTAAATCTGGCCATGCCCTTTATACTAACAAATTATTAAAAATATATTTATTTTTCCAAAGGCAAAAATGGGTTGTTTTTTTTGGTCCATGGTCACATATTACTTTTTACAACTCAATTTCCCCATTAGCAAAAGCTACATTAGTTCTGTACCAAAAAAAAGGAAAAATTTATAAAAATCCAAAATCATTTCTGCAGTCAGTAAGGTAAGTAAATAACACCGCCATTGCACTTTTTTCAGAAATAAATGAATAAAGTAAAAAGTCGATGGTCGTTTTTTGCCTAACTAGCTCAATCATGTCTCCTCCAACTAGTCTATCAAGCTCTAATCTGATTGACCAAGACGGTCTAGCAGTTTGACTTCAGCCATAGCAACTGTAAATCTATCATATCCAGCTTCACACAGCTGAAGATCAATGCTGGTTTTTGCTGGAGAGAAAGCCTGAAGCCTATTGTATAATGAGCGAGTAGTTTCTGTGTCTCAGATATGGACGAGTGTCGCCAGACTCCTGATGTGTGTGTTAACGGCCGCTGTGAGAATAACATGGGCAGCTACAGCTGTGTGTGTCGCCCTGGATTCAGACTGGAGGGACACATCTGCAAAGGTGACCAAACCGTCCGTTCCTGGGTTAAACGTGAAAAAGAAGTGCACTTATGCATACTTTTAAAAAGAGTGCTTATTATGGAAATAATAACTGAATGTAATGTTTTCAGACACTTAACTGCATGTTATTTACAATTAAATGAAAATGTATTATAGTTTTAATTAATATGAAATGCAATTAGTTAAACTTAAGAGTGCTTTTTGACCCACTTAAGTGCATCTTTATATTGAATTTCATAATTCTGATGTCTTTTAAATATGGTTAAATTTACTGCTGAAGTTATTAAAATTCACTTCAATGCATTTCAATTGAAACTTGTATGTCATGTATTTAAATATATTTCACACATTTGTAATATTTACACATTTTGTAACAGTGCAACTTATAATATTTAAAGTATTTTATGTGCTTTAGTCAACACATCAAAATAAGTATACTCCTGTAAAACACATCAACAGTTTTATTATTACTATTATTTATTACAAGTGCATTTTCAAAAGTCTACTTAAGTGTGTTAAGACACATGTTTCTCTTGAAATGGCCTTTTATTTAATTAATATTATATTATCTGCAAGCAGAGTTTTTTTTAAATGTATTCTGCAGATTTGTATCTTTTTCACAAGCGGTTATTGCCAGTTCCACCCACAGAGTTTATATGGTTCGAGTCTGTTTCTTATCCTGTTCCAGATGTGAACGAGTGTGAAAACGAGCTTCAGTGTCCAGGAAAAGAGTGTGTGAACTCGGTCGGCTCCTTCAGGTGTGTCTCCTGTCAGCCGGGCTTCGAGGCTCTTGACGGCCAATGCCAAGGTATCGCTGCACTTGACAAATAATATTGATTTGATCAGATTAAATGTAGAATATGATAAAATAAAAGTGATAATTTCTTTATTTTTTACCTTTTAATGCAATTATGAGACACAAAGTCTCAGTTATCACAGCCATATAACATTTATGTACATCGCACATTTGAAGTTCACCAAAGTGCTTTACACTACTGACCATATAGACACATAATACAGAGTTATGAGATAATAAAATAAAATATGTTTACTGCAGCATGTCATTCTGTAGATCAATCCATTCACTGTCGCTTTCTTTTATAAAGATAAAGGTGTAAATATTGTATAGGAGTTTCTCTCTTGTGTGTTTGCAGATATAGATGAATGTAGGCAAAACCCTACACGCTGCACTAATGGCCAATGCATGAACACTCCCGGCAGCTTCAGATGTGTGTGTGATCTGGGCTTCAATCTACAGGACGGCACATGCTCAGGTGAGAGAGCACTAAAGTAAATTAAACTAAACTAAACTAAACTAAACTAAACTAAACTAAACTATAAACTATAACTAAACTATACTATACTAACTAATACTATAACTAAACTATACTATAAACTATAAACTAAACTAAACTATAAACTAAACTATACTCTACTATACTATAAACTAAACTATACTATAAACTAAACTATAAACTAAACTATACTCTACTATACTATAAACTAAACTACTCTAAACTATACTATACTATACTATAAACTACTAAAACTACTAAACTAAACTATAACCTAAACTAAACTATAAACTATAAACTTAACTAAACTAAACTATAAACTAAACTATACTATAAACTTAACTAAACTAAACTATAAACTAAACTATAAACTTAACTAAAATTAAACTAAACTATAAACTTAACTAAACTATACTACTATAAACTAAACTAAAAACATAACTTAACTTAACTAAACTAAACTATAAACTAAACTAAACTTACCTAAACTAAACTAAACTAAAACTAAAAACTATAAACTTAACTAAACTAAACTAAACTTTAAACTATAAACTACTAAACTAAACTAAACCTAAACTATAAACTACTAACTCTAAACTATAAACTAAACTAAACTAAACTAAAACAACTAAACTAACCTAAACTATAAACTAAACTTAACTAAACTAAGCTCTAAACTAAACTAAACTAAACTATAAACTAAACTAAACTAAAAACTAAACTATAAACTTAACTAAACTATAAACAACTAACTATAAACTAAACTAAACTATAAATAATATAAACTAAACTAAACTAAACTAAACTAAACTACAACTAAAAAACTAAACTCTAAACTAAACTATAAACTAAACTATAAACTTAACTAAACTAAACTAAACTAAACTATAAACTAAACTATAAACTTAAACTAAACTAAACTAAACTATAAACTAAACTAAACTATAAACTAAACTAAACTATAAACTAAACTAAACTAAACTATAAACTAAATAAACTAAACAATAAACTAAACTATAAACTAAACTAAACTAAACTAAACTATAAACTAAACTAATCTAAACTATAAACTAAACTAATCTAAACTATAAACTATACTATACTATACTAACTAAACTAAATCTAAATTATAAACTAAACTTACCTAAACTATAAACTACACTAAACTATAAACTAAACTAAACTAAACTTAAACTAAACTATATAAACTAAACTATACTATACTATACTATACTATACTAAATTAAACAATAAATAAAATAAATAATAAATAACATTAAATTGAATTGAATTGAATTAACAAATAAATAATAAATAAATACAATATTTTGTGTTAATTTAATCAGGGTTATTACAGTTAACTAAAACAAAAAATAGTTACTTAAAAATTAAATATTTAAATAAAAATAAAGAATAGTATTATTTCAGCTAGTTAAGGAATTAAAATAAGTAAAATTAAAAGGAAAACAGAAAATATAAAAATTCAAAATATTAACAAAAACTTTAACATATTTTAAATGTATCAATAATAAAATGTAATAGAACATCAAAATAAATGTTAACTAAAATGTTAAATAAATACAAATCTTGTATTTTAGCTAGTTACCAAAGGCAACATTTCTCATTTTCATTTAGTGTAATGTGTAAGTACTAAACTAACTGAAAATAAATAAACTAAAACTATTAAATAAAAATGAATAAAAACTATACAGATGTCAAAAAAACTAATGAACATATAAAACACAACAAAATTACTAAAATATTAGACAAAATTAAAATGAAAACAGAAAATACAAAAATATGAGATTCAATATATATATATACAAAAACTGTATATCAGTGATACTAAAATAACACTGCTTGAAATAAAATAAATGTTAACTGAAAGAAAAGATAAATAAAATAAAAACGTATTTTATTTGAGCCAACATTTCTCACTTTTGTTTAGTATGACGAAGTACTAAACTAACTAAAACTAGATAAATTAAAACTTACAAATATATATATTTTTAGAAATATGGGGGGGACTAATAAAAAATTACAAAAACACACAACAAAATTTCTAAAAAATAAAAAAGCAGAAAATATAAAAAAATATTAGAATCTACTTCAAATTATTAGCAAAAACTATAATAAATGTTAGCTCAATTTTTTTTTTATTATACAAATAATTTTATTTCTGTAACTACTAAAGACACATTTATAATTTTTATTTACTGTAACTTGAAGTGCTTAAATAACAAAAAGTAATGAATCAATATTAATAAAAGCAATATATATATTAAAAACATACACAAAACAAAATCACTAAAACTTTAACCGAAAACATAAAATGCAAGAATAAAATCTAATTCACGATATCTGCAGAACTATAAGTCCATCAGTGATATAAACTAACAGTGTTGCAGCATCACGTGGTTCATGTTTGTTTGTGTGTCAGATACTGACGAGTGTCTGGACCCGCTGCAGTGTCCCGGGCAGCAGTGCCTCAACTCTCCCGGCTCGTATAAGTGTGTTCCCTGCAGAGACGGACACAGCATGCAGGACGGACGCTGCTCAGGTCAGAGATAAACCACAGGCTCTTCAGTCCGTCTAAATACTCACTGTGCACACGGTCTGGAAGATCTCTGAGTGCAAACAGCTGCTCTGCTGGCGACTCCACAGAATGAAAGATGTAGTGCAGAAGGCTGGTTTGGGCAAATGAACGGCAGCTTCGTTCCTCCAGGGACAGACTCGCGCTCGCTCTATCGCTCCTCCTTCCTCTCTGTTCTGAGGAAGAGTGTGGTGTGAACGACGGTGTATGACCTGCAGAGGGCAGAGCTCAGATCTCAGCCAATGATCTGCATCCGCCGGACGATTTAGACCCGCCTCCTTCAGAACTATATTTATATTATTATACTGAACTTTATACTGCATCTACTACAGTGAACTAGCATGCCAATAAAAATAAATCATGATATGCTTTTCAATAAAACAGTCAAATGTGTTAATAAATAACTGATCATGAAATGTGTCAGTAAATAAATAACAGCATTAATTGCAGTCTATTGATTTATGCCATTTAAAAAAATAATGTTTTTACTCATTTCATGATATTTTTAAAACATATTTATTATTTTTATTAAGATATATCATCATTACTTTTAACAAATACATTTTTTACACATTTCATGCTTTAATTTTTTACTTTTTACAAACATTTATTTATTTGATGCTGATATTGAGAGCATTTATTGACATTTCATGATTTATTTATTTATTTATTTTAAAACATATTTATTCATTTTACATATGTATTCCCATTTTGACATTGAAATTTCAGCATTTCAGTGTTTCGTGATCAGTTTATTTATTAACACACTTTGTTTATTCGCTTATTGAAAAACACATTGAATTATGTATTTACATGCTACATGCTTGTTTACTGTAGTAGATGCATTATAAAGGTATTTTTAAAATAAATATTTATACATTTTATCAACATTTCACTATTTATTTATTTTATAAACATTGATTTGATGTTGATAGTTTTTCCGTATTTATTGATGCATATTTACAGTATTAATTGATACATTTCATGATTTATTTATTATTTAAACATATATTTATTCATTTTATTTACACATTTCATGCTTTTTTAAATCCTTTATTTTACTAACACATTTAATTATTAATTTATTTTTATTTTATTGACAGATATTTATTTTTTAATAAACATTTATTTGACATTGACAGTATTTCAGTATTTATTGATACATATTTATAGTATTTACTGATACATTTCATAATATGTTTATTTTTTAAAACATAATTATACATTTTATAGACATTTCATTATTTATTTATTTTAAAGCATAAATGTATGTAAAATATGATTATTTATAATTATTATTTATTTTTTCAATTTTATTGACATATTTTATAATTTATTTATGTAAAACATGCATTTATTTTATTGACACATTTCATGATTTATTAGTTTACTGAACTATTTATTTATTGACTTTTAATTAAAAAAATATTTATTAATAAGGCATTCAAAATCCTCCATAGGTGTTTTAAATAAAAGTCTTAAAGGCACAGTATAGCAAAAATAAAAAAAAGATTCAGAGAGAGGCCGTAAAATGTCATGCAAACTAAATGATGTCTATTTTTGATTTAAAAAGCTTGATTGACATAATAGGGATGCGACAAGGCAGAAGAAAATGTGATCAAGTATGATATGCATGTCAGACTAAACCCGTGTTGTCAGGCAAATATGAAATGAATACATGTCCAGCTTGTATGTTTGTGCACTGTCTCAGCTAACCGGTGCTGTTTGTGTTCCCCTCAGACATTGATGAATGTGTGAGCGCTCTCGTGTGCGGGCTGCAGAGCATGTGTGTGAACACGGACGGCTCGTACCGCTGCGACTGCTTACCGGGCTTCAGAGCGGCCGGACCGCGGCGCCAGTGCAGAGGTCAGACGAATACTCCTCTCTCTTCTGTTCAGAGTCGTGCTATCAAACCAGGAATCACATCCAAAATAAAGATTTTGTTTACATGATATATGTGTGCGTACTGCGTATATTTATTATGTATATATAAATACATACACATGCTTGGATATATTTTGAAAAATGAACATGCATATTCATATAATTCCTATTATTTAAAAATGTATTTAATATATAAACATAACATATTTTTCTTAAACATATACAAGCATTTGTGTGTATTTATGTATACATAGTAAATATATGTGACCCTCTGTAAAAACCTAAAAATCTCATTCTGAGATAATGAGCAAAAACGTTTGATTACAAGAATTAATTTCACTTTGACATGGCCAAGTCAATATTAAAGATACCAAGAGTATATTTTCACAGAATGTTCTTTATGATTTTATGCAGAAAATTGTAAATCTCAAAAAATGACTTTAGATGGGTTTTCACAGAGGGTCACATATTATACACACATTTATTATGTAAACAAATACTTTTATTTTGAATGCAATAAATTGCGATTAATCGTTTGACGGCACTAGTTCAGATATATGACCCTGGAGCACAAAAGCAGTCTTAAAGTTGCTTGAGTATATTTATAGCAATAGCCAACAATACATTTTATGGGTCAAAATTATAGATTTTTCTTTTATGCCAAAAATCATTAGGATATTAAGTACAGATCATGATCCATGAAAATATTTTGTACATTTCCTACCATAAATATATCAAAACTTAATTTTTGATACATAATATGCATTGCTAAGAACTTCATTTGGACAACTTTAAAGATGATTTTCTCAATATTTAGATTTTTTTGCACCCTCAGATTCCAGATTTTCATATATTGTCCTATCATAACAAACCATACATCAATGGAAAGCTTATTTATTCAGCTTTCAGATTATGTATAAATCTCAATTTAAAGAAATAGACCCTTATGACTGTTTTGTGGTCCCGGGTCACGTATGAGTTGTTTTAACACACTTCTGTCTGGCTCAGACATTAACGAGTGTCTGGAAGGAGATTTCTGCTTCCCGAGCGGAGAGTGTGTGAACACGGACGGGTCCTATAAGTGCGTTTGTGCGCAGGGCTACAGGAGCGCCGCTAACGGGAC
>CM049809.1:18267093-18287093 GCA_027422405.1 Ptychobarbus kaznakovi
ATGGAAATAATGTACTTTAAAAGAATATACTTAAGTGTGAATTGAGTGTGAATTTTTGGATGCTTAAGTGGATGTTATTTACAAATAAATAAAAATGTATTATAGTTTACATTTATATTAAATGCAATTAGTTAAACTTAAGAGTGCTTTTTGACCCACTTAAGTAGGACTTCGGTACATGTTTATATGTAATTTCATAATTCCTTATATTACTTTTTAAAAGTGTACTTCTTTAAAACATTACAAAATAATATTTAAACACAATGATTTAAAAATTGACATTTAAAATAGTTTTCGACATCATTACAAAGTGAACTTTAAAGTCTACTTAAGTGTGTTAAGAAACAGTCATGAAAGTGTCTCTCTTTAAGTCACTTAAGTGGCCTTTTATTTAAGTAATATTATATTATTTGCACGTACAATTTTTACAAATACACTTTCAAGATTTGAAGTGAACTACAAGTGTGGATTGGCTGCAGGTCGGTCGGAGCCGTCTGGCGGAGCCTCCTCTTCCTCGGCTGGCCGGGATTCGTCTGGATCGTCCGGCTCTCTGCCGCAGACTCGGCCTGGAGAAACGAGAGAGTGTTACTACGGCGTATCGCAGCCGTACTCCTGCAAGATACTGGCCCAGAACACCACGCTGCAGGAGTGCTGCTGTACAGCGGGACAGGGCTGGGGCCTCATGTGCCAATATGACGTCTGTCCCGAGACGGGAACAGGTGAACAAACACACGCTTGCACTGACGAGTCTGGCCTTGGGAACAATAAGTACACTTTAGCATACAGTGAAGTAGTAATTACAGAAATGGTATACTTTAAAATTAAATACTTAAGTGCGAAAGAATCAGTGTTTGTGTGTGTGTGCGTGTGTGCGTGTGTGTGCGTGCGTGTGTGTGCGTGTTAGTATTTTTGTTGGGGGATTTTGTATAATTTTAGTAGTTTTTAATGTCTATATAGTTTTAATATTTTTTTTCAGTTTTAATTATTTTAGTACATCATGATAAACTACATTAAAATTATAAATGTTGAATTATTAGCTCAATGTTTAATATTAAAATTTGTAATATACATATGTCAATACATATTTAATATTAATTATTTTTTATATTAAAATGTATTTCAGTTCAGGTTTGTTTTGTTTAAAGTAGCAATTTAGTTTAGTTTAGTTTAGTTTAGTTTAGTTTAGTTTAGTTTAGTTTAGTTTAGTTTAGTTTAGTTTAGTTTAGTTTAGTTTAGATTAGTTTAGTTTAGTTTAGTTTAGTTTAGTTTAGTTTAGTTTAGTTTAGTTTAGTTTAGATTAGATTAGATTAGATTAGATTAGTTTAGATAACTTCAGAGTCAACATTTGAAGTGGATCAAAAAAGTTAAACAAAGTTGTCCTGAGACTTCAAATGTTGACTAGTATATAATAATATAATAACGCTAACTATAATAACTATATAATAAGAAAATATAAGGTTTTTGGACACTTAATTGCATGATATTTAATGAAAATTATTTATAGTTTAAATTTATTATAATTATTTAAACGTATTAATATTAACTTAATTTACGAATTTTAAGAACATTCTTAAGTGCATTTTAATGTGATTTCATAATTCAAAAGTCTTTGAAATTTTAATTCAAATATACTTTAATATAATTTCTATTGAAACGTGAATGTCATGTATTTAAATATATTTGTAATTATACATTTCAAATTTTTAAGGATCTACACATTGTTAAAAGGCATTAACTTTAAGTTAGTAAACACAAATCAAAATAAGTGCTTCTTTAAAACATGACAAATGATTATTATACATGATGATTTTAAATTAAACTTTATATTTGAGATTAGTACAAAGTAAATTTGACATTTACTTATTATGTAAATAATGTACTTTAAAAGAATATACTTAAGTGTGAATTGTTGGACACTTAACTGGATATTATTTACAAATATCTAAAATGTATTATAGTTTACATTTATATTAAAAGCATTTAGTTAAACGTAAGAGGGCTTTTTGACCCACTTAAGTAGGATTTCAGTAAATCTTAATATGTAATTTCATAATTACTTACATTACTTTTTTAAAAGTGTACTTTAAAACATTACAAAATATTATTTAAACATGATTTAAAATGTACTTTAAAATACATATGTTTTCGATATCATTACAAAGTGAACTTTAAAGTCTACTTCATGAAATTGTCTCTCTTTAATTGCACTTAAATTTCATTAATGTCATATTGTTTGCAAGGACAGTATTAAAAATATGCTTAAGTTTTCACACAGACGAGTTTCTCACTCTTTCCCCATCATCAATATCTCTCCGTTCAGTGGAATTCCAGGCGCTGTGTCCCAGCGGAAGAGGGTACATCACCACCGAAACAGGAGCGTTCAGCTACAAGGGTGAACAGACTCTCACATAAACGTCCCGTACGTCTCTCAGCATTGGCTGTTTCTAATCTGAGCGTGTTTGTTCTCCGGACAGATGTGGATGAGTGTAAGCTGTTTGACCCGGAGGTGTGTAAAGGCGGCGTGTGTGTCAACAACATTCCTGGCTACGCCTGTTACTGTCCCAGCGGATTCTACTATGACACGGATCTGCTGGAGTGCATCGGTCAGCCTTCGAAACAGCAGCGCCGGCTGGGATAGATGTCAGCTCCGCAGACTGATGTTTCTGTCTCTCTGTCTTCCTCTAGATAATAATGAATGTGAGAGTGAGGAGACCTGCTCTGGCGGTCAGTGTGTCAATACACTGGGAACGTTTTACTGTACGTGCGAGCCTCCTCTAGTGCTGGACGACACGCAGCGCAGCTGTGTCAATACAAGCAGCCTCACCGAGGGTGAGAGAGGCACAGATACACACCGACTACAGTGACTTCCATAACATTTAGTACCCACCAGTATTTCATGCTGGCCATCTAACTATTTTATTTTTACTTTATATTTATTATATTTATTTATTTATATTTTTGTCCTTATGATAATGGAATCATATTTGATTGTACTGCAATATATATATATATTATATATATATAGATTTTTTAAAAGGATAGTTTATTTTTATTAAAAATATATTTTTGTACCTATGATAATGGAATCATATTTGATTTTACTGCACTACATACTATATATACTTTTCTATAAAATATATGTGAAAAAAGAGTTTTATTTTAAAGAGATGATAGTGGAATTATATTTAATTTTACTGCTATAGATTTTTATATATTTGTATATATATTTCTGTCCCTATGATAATGAAATTATATTTTATTTTACTAGAAGTGTTTTATTACATATATTTATAGAGATGATATCTTAAGCGTTTCATTTTAAAAGTGTATTTTGTATTATACTTTATTTTTCTATTATACATTTGTTATTATATATTTTTATATAAAATTATGAGTTAAGAGTTTGCTTAAATATATATATATATATATATATAATTATTTTTTATATATATTTTTTTCCTATGATAATTATGGAAGCCCGTTTCCGCCACTGAATAAAAAATATAAAAAAAAAAATTTGATTTCACAATTCTGACTTTTTTTCTCATAATTGCGTGATACAAACTTGCAATTGCGAGTTAAAAAGTCATAATTCTGAGATATAAACTCGCAATTCTGAGAACATATCAGTCTTGTTTTTCAAAACTGGACAATAACTCGCAATTGCAAGTTTATATCTCGCAATTCTGACTTTATATCTCAGAATTATGACTTTTTAACTCGCAATTGCAGGTTTATATTTCACAAATCTGTCAGAATTGTAAGATAAAAAGTCACAATAAGCTTTTTTATTTTTTATTCAGTGGCGGAAATGGGCTTCCATAGATAATATAATTTTATTTTATTTCTATACACTTTTAGTATATTTTTAGTATATATATTTTTAGTGTATATTTTTAAATGATTTATATGTTAAGAGAAGCACAAATTAAGATATGTTGAATTAAATAATTCTGTCCCTCCATTGAAAGTCCACTTCACCAAAAATTCTCAGTTAAAAAAAGTTTGTAAAGACCCCGTAATCAAGCAGTTTAAACAGATTTAATTTATGTTTTTATTCACATATTCACGAACACACAAACAATTAGAGCTCATCAAATATGGTCAACGGAAGCTCAAACACTTGAACTGAATAAACCTCTTGCGGAAGTTTATGTAAAAATATCTTAATTTGTGTTTTGAAGATAAATGAAAAACCTAATAAGTTCTGCACAACATAAGCGTGAGTAATTGATGACAACATTACATTATTTGGTGAACTGTCCCTTTAAGAATGGAAAAAAAACGAAAGTTGCAATGTGTCAAATAACAACTTTAGGACCTTTTTAAAGTTTATTTGTTGTCTGTCTGTCTGTGTTTTTCTCAGATGAGAACTTAAATTTCTGTTGGCGTCACGTCACAGCTAGTCTCGTGTGTCAGAGTCCTTTGTTAGGAGCTCAGCTGACCTTCACTGAGTGCTGCTGTTTGTATGGTGAGGCCTGGGGTCTGCAGTGTGCCCTCTGCCCCCGCAGAGATGAAGGTACACACCCACACACACACGAGGTTCAAGGTTCAAGGTTTTTATTAATCACATACACAATTATACAGAATATAACCAGCAGTGAAATGTAAGTACACACACAAAATGACTGCATGCCATTCAGAACTGGATTCTCAATGCATCCCAATTTGTGTACTTATTTGTCAGTACATTCAGCAGCAGCAGTTTTACCATTTCAAAGACAATAGAAGTAATTATGAAATTACATATAAACGTACTGAAATCCTACTTAAGTGGGTCAAAAACACTCAAAAGTTCAACTAATTGCATTTAAACTGTAACATATAATTTAATTGTGAATAACATGCAGATAAGTGTCCATAACATTACATTTAGTTCACACTTAAGTGTATTATTTCCGTAATAAAAGTGTACTTCTTTTTCAGAGGTGAAAATAAAGATCAGTTTTTGTCTTTTTAGTTGTTTTAGTTTCTTTGAATTTTAATTTCCCATAATTCCAATTAAATTAAGTTCAATTTTAATTCAGTTTCTCTCTGTCTGTCTCCTGATTAGAGGCCTATGAGGCTCTGTGTAATGAGTTCGGTCCTCCTCCTTACTCTCCTCGTTACTACGAGCGCTTCGGCCCGGGGCCCCTGCCTGGAAGAGGAGGGTACCGCCCGCCGTACAGCCCCCCAGATTACCCCGAACCCCTGCCGGGACGCCCCGACTACATATCCCCTGATTACGATGACTACAGTCCTGTGGGAGCAGGCGGACGGCGGTCCGGGCTGAGAGGCAGACCGCCCAGCTCATACGAGCTCCCAGACGCCCCCTACAGGCAGCCGGCCCCGGGGTGAGTGGCTCATTCCAACGATACACTACTGCAGATCTTTTCATACGCTAATTACCATACACGACATGCACTAATTATTGGCCTTTGACTCAGTTTTCAATTTCATAAAACACTTTTGGCAAAACACAACCCACAAGTAACTAGGGATGTGCGATATATATCGTCTGCGATAATATCGTAATTGTTGTTTTAACGATGTGCGATTTGATATTATCGAGTACACATACATTAGAGTGCACACATACATTACATGAAGTCTAGTGCGTGCGCTTTTAAGGTCATTACACACTGAGTCCGAAAGTTTTGTCCGAAATGTTCGCATGTTGAAAAATAAATATGACCTCACGTTATGTCAATCACGTTTACACACTGCCTCCGACATTTTCGTCCGTCATAAAAAAAATTGGATCGGGTTCGAGTTTTTCTATTTTTCGCATCCGTAGCAAGCATTTTGAAAGGTGTTTTGACATTTCAGAGCCACCGTACAAGTGAACGCTGAGTTCACACAAATTACTGGTCTTCTTTTAATATGTGGCTCTAGTATCGCTAGCAAAGCATCAAACTGAGCCACTGACATCCTGAAGTAAACTTTGAATCGCCCGTGATAATCCCGCTGCTCCTTAATAAGGAGGGGGAACTCTCTGTCCTCTTTATATCTCAGGATAGGATGAACCCAATATTGCCTTTATTTGTCTTTTTTTCAAGAAGTGACAGGACAACAAATCATCCTCAATGCTTGAAGACTCTATTTAGTAGGCTACTGTTTTGTGATTGTGATTGATTGCAACAGATTAATTAATACGCATCGGACTCAGTGTGCAAGGTTTCTGTGCGTGATGAATTTTTAGGATTATGAATATGAAAAAACGCATATGAAAATGTTAGACTCAGTGTGCAATGACCTTTAGAGTGCGTTCTTTCATTGCATGATTCGGTCTAAAAAAATGCATTCAGAATGATAACAAAATTCAAGATATGGGGCAGAAAATGTATATATTTATATCATTTCATATAGTTCTGTCAATATTACAGAAAGTGTGAAGTGTCCAAAAATTACCATTACAAATGCTATATTGATTTTATACAACAGTTCAAAACTGTTAATTAAGTTAATTAAGAAACGTACATTTTAGACAAAATAGTGCGTGTTTTTGTGCTATTTCGACAACAAAAATCATTCCAATCACAGCCACAATGCTGTTTTGCATCTCTGAGCGTGTTTAGTTCATGAATGAATCAACTTTTTTAATGATTCGGTTTAATCGCAGTGACTCACTCATTAACAGTGACTTGCTGCCACCTGCTGGTTTCACATGTATAACTTCTTTTTATTATTTAAATAATTTCAAGCAACAATATTCAACATTTTATGTTTAATATATCAAAACATATTTGATGCATTTGTAGTTGCAGGTTAAATGCATTTGTTCTGCAGTAAGCAGTAATGTAAATGCATCTAAACGTCTCGTCAGGTGCAGCTTCTTCTGTGTTTCCTCTGCACTGCAAAGATTAATTTATTGAGACTGATTTAATTTGCTTGTTAACAGTCTAATTATTATAATTCACTGATTAAATATAAGAATTTGGCTCAAAAGATAATGTGCACTTTTAGAAAAGTGGCTTTATAAAAGTAAAAATGCCCATAACAGGTAAAAATCTATTTAAACATATTGGAAAAGATTAATTTCTGTCAGTATGATTAACAGAATATGAAGAATATCAAAAACATTAGGAGTCGGCTGTCCACAACAGTCCTTAAGATATCAGCACAATAACACGCTCAGCAAAATATCCTCGAATTATCGTTAGCGATAAAATCCCAGAAAATATCGAGAAATAAATTTGTTTTCAATATCGCACACCCCTATATGTAACACACAAAAATCTAACAGGAAGCATCTTGATTTCCTTTTTCAAACACAACCAATCAAAATGCCTCACTAATTCACCAGCGCATCACATGTGCACACCGACCAACCAGAGCCTTAGAATAGACCTATAAACACACAACTACACATGCTTGATGCATTTGATCTTTCTTTCGTACTGTGTGATACTGTATTCACAACTACAAATGCTTACAGATCGAGGTGTTAGTGAGACCAGCAGGGGGTGCTCACCCTGTGGTCTGTGTGGGTCCTAAAACCCCAGTGTAGTGACGGGGACACTATACTGTAAAAAGCACCGTAAACCTTCGGAGGTCGTTAACCGAGGTCCTGACTCTCTGTGGTCATTAAAAATCCCAGGATGTCTTTTGAAAAAGAGTAGGGGTGTAACCCTGGCATCCTTGCCAAATTCGCCCATTGGCCTCTGACCATCATGGCCTCCTAATCATCCCCATACACTGATTGACTTCATCACTGTCTCCTCTCCACCTGTAGCTGGTGTGTGGTGGGTGTTCTGGTGCAATATGGCTGCCGTCGTATCGTCCAGGTGGATGCTGCACACTGGTGGTGGTTGAGGAGATCCCCCCCCCCCTTCTATATAAAGTGCTTTGAGTACCCAGAAAAGCACTATATAAATGTAACAAATTATTATTATTATTATTACAGCTAAAAAAGTTTGCTGTCAATCTTGTACATAAATGTACATAGGAGCTCATGAAAGAAGAGCTTTAGGTTTAGAGTAACTATGATATATCCAAAAATCGAATATTATGGCAAAGGTGTTTACAATGTAAGACAAATGTTTGCTTTTGAGATGTGTTATTTTGAATGCAGTGCTTCATTTTGTGAGGCATTTTGCATTTTGTGTGTGCAATTAAAGAGGCAAAGTTTTGAAAATGTGCGTAAGCAGTTAAAAACCCTGTAATACCCTGATTGTGTGTAACTGTACTCGACTCGTTTACAGCGGAGGTCGTTACTATGAGGAGGAGGATGATTATGAAGCTGCGCCAGGCCCTCCCTTCGGTGTCCCGGATCCTCGCGGCGAGCGAACGTTCGATGCACGACCCCTGCCGTCACGTCCAGACAGGCCTCCGCTCAGTTTGGCCCCGCTTCCGGAAAACTCCCCGTACGGCGAGGGGGAGGAGTCATGGAGAGCCCCACCCCCATTCCCAATGTTTCCTGACAGGCGAGACGGACCGCGACGCATCTATGAGCGTGAGTCTGAAATCAAAGCCTACCCTAGTGAAAAAAATACTCAAATGTATTTGAAATACATTTATTTTGTGCGAAGTATACTAAAAATACATTTACATATGTATGTGCTTTATAAAAAATACCCTGCCTACTAAACTGATATCTTTAAAGTCTAGATTATAAAAACTAATTTTGTGCTTCATGCACTTTAATTGTGCAGAAGTTGTCCAACTAAAGATAAACTGAAGTTTATTTGATTGAGCTAAAGTGGAACTATTGCATATCTCAGGTACACTTTTTAAATATCTTTATTAATAGTCATATTAAAACACATTTTAGGCTTAGTATTAAGACATATGTATTGTGCAATTAAGAAATCCTCCAAATAAAGTTTAATTATACTTGTATATATGTGAGTCTTAAGTGACATGTTAATAAATATGTTAATGGATTTGAAGTATACTTAGTGTGAAATAAATATATTGGAAATAAATTATGACATAGTTTTATTTGTTTATTTATTAACTAGGGTAGTTATTAGAATAATGCAAAAAAACATACTAAACCAGTCCAAGATTATAACTCACAGACGTTGTCCATAATGCAAAAATAATTGCTTACTTCTATTTGCACTTTATTTGTGTTGTTTATGATGCAAACATGCACTGAACAAAACTTGCCCATTACATTCATAAGCTCAACAGAAATGTGTATGATTGTTAATAATGCTCAACTTTTTGCAAAAAAAAAAAAAAAAATGTATTTGATGCAATGTAAAGAAAAAAAGGTCAGTGAGCAGATCTACATTTAATGCAGCAATCAACACATTTCAGTTTAATCTTGATAGCAATAATACATTTAGTGTATTTGTGCTCGGGCATTTTTATCTTAAACGTGATGGGCTTTTTTGTATATATTTGGGGACAGCTGTTAAATTCCATCGCTGGTGTGAAATAAATGTAATGGTTTTGGACATTTAATTGCATGTTATGTACATTTATTTTGCATTTAATAATATGTAATTGTTTAATTAATTTAAATACAAATATTATAATTTAAATGTATATTAAATGCATTTAGTTTAACTTAGAAGTGTTAAGTTAAAATTGTGTAATTACAAGTATATATTTAAATATATGGCACACTAGTTTCAATAGAAATTATATTAAGTATATTTACTTGATCATACATGTTTGTCAGTATTGAGTTTAAATTGAGTTTCAATTTAGAACATTTAAAATATATTAACTTTAAATGCAAATCAAATAATGCACTAAATATAAAATGACAATCAAGTGCTTTACATATGCTTTAGTCAACACATCAAAATCTATCAAATATTATTAAAACAATGATTTAAAATGTGCTTTTCTGTAAGTGATATGAGTTTTTAATGCTGTTTTATTGTTTTTTGGTTGCACTTTATTTTACGATACGTGTACTGTACTTACAGTGTACTTAGCTAAGAAAGTACTGGCAATAACTACATGGGGTAGGTTCAGGGTTAGTGTCTAGTTATTGTAATTACTATAATAAATACATGGTCTGTACATGAGGAACAGGACTGTAAAACTAAGTGCTACCATTATTTTTATTTTTGTATACATATAATTTGAAGTGCACATTCAGTATAATTAAGTGCACATCTCAAGACCAGCAAGCCAAGGGTACTCTGCACTCGTATGCGGTGCATGACCGTGATTCCTGTGTGTGTTTTAGGGAGATACGAATCATACGGCAGTCTGACTTCAGAAGAGTGTGGCATTGTCCACGGCTGTGAAAATGGCCGCTGTATTCGCGTGGAGGAAGGTTACACGTGCGACTGCTACGACGGCTATCAGCTGGACATCACTAGCATGACGTGTATAGGTATCCAGATTGTTCCTCACTCAAACAGCCTCACCATCCACTAAAGAGACTAAAGCTGTGTGTGTTTGACTCCTGCAGATGTGGACGAGTGTGAGGATGAAGACTGCGTTAACGCTCGCTGCGTGAACACGGAGGGCTCGTACAGGTGCGTGTGTCTCAGGGGCTTCGTCATGTCCCGAAGACCCAACCACTGCATCCCGGCTTGATCCAGGACTGCATTTAGAGACTTGCTGATTATTTCTCCCTCTTTCCACCACTTTGCTGTAAATTGTTGATTTTATGACAATATGTGTGTATATCCAAAAGCTTTAGACACGAGGCTCAATACTGTTGATGAATCGGTAACACTTCAAGCCTTTATGTATAATGCATTATAAAGGTATTTGTAATGCATGTTGTAATGCATTATATCTTTACATAAATAATACTAACTAAAGTTAAAATGCATTTTAATATTCATTTTTCATGCATTAGACTTTCTAAAGGTGTGTTCAGTGAATAGATGCATTATAAAGTATTTAAACTCCGGATGCATTACAATAATTAATGCATTAAAATGTTATACTTATCTTACTTTTATAATGCATTATATATAAAGCGTTATCAAACTATTATACATTAATGTACTTTTTCATTGGTTTAAAAGCAGGCCAGATGAGCTTGAATGTCTGTCATAAATATCTATAAAACTGCATAAACTAGACGTGCTTTATTAAAATGCAAGTGTTTTTATTTCATATTTATATACCCATATTAATGAAGGCAATTCCATGTACACTATATATAAATCTATGTATTTTTGTCAGATTTTCACCACGTTGCTATTTGATACTGTAAGATCTGTTTTGTGTCAGAAACCCGCGTCACGTAACACAAGATGCACTGTATTTGCGGGAGAAAAAACTGCTATTGTACATTTTAAGACATCTCAGATTGTGTTACATGTTTTTATGTGTACGTTTTTGATATCTTCTGTGTCGTCTGGAATATATTTGCACCGATCAAACCAAGCGCGTCATGATTTTTCCTCTAAATGTGGCTGATATATAACTGAATCCCGTTGTTGTCATTCTTAAGCGTCTCTCTTTCTCTCCCATGCTTTGTTTGAGAAGGTTTGTAACCAGCTTATCTCTGCGTGCTCCTAATGTGCCTAGTGTTTACATGAATCCAGCTCATAAGTCCTTTTATAGGCCAATCCGCCCACATCACTCAGCCAAGCCGATTAACGGTTCACTTCGCTCATAATGTACTTGTGTGGATTGCAGCGAGCAGCGGAATATCAGCTTTCACTCATTGTGGCTCATGTTACCGGTCAACAGCGTAGTGGAGGACTTCAGTTTTCCTCTGTTGATAGTCCTCGAGTGTGTTGAGGTTAAACACGGCCTGGACTGGACTGGCATGAGTACAGATGACTCACAAACACAGCCGTGCTGAATGTTTATGGTGGAGTTTTAGGTCAAAGTTGTTGGATTCGGTTAAGTTTCCACTGACGTCACCGTGTAGTGACACAATCATTGATTTACACACTGCGCTTACGGCTACGGGTCATTTTAGAAGAGAACAATATGCATTGTGTTGCTGTGGTGGATGCGTGAATCTCACAATCAAATGCCTGGGTCATGTTTAACCCCACAATTATATATATATATATATATATATATATATATATTTCATCATCATGACAAATACATTTCCCCACAAAATGATCCTTAATGTAATGCTACATTAATACATAAATAAAGTTTTCTTTTCCAGACATATTTTGTTGAATTGACATTAAAATCCAGTACAACAAATATTACCGTGATATATACTTACATCTGTACTTGACAATTAAAATCATTTAATTTCTAATGTTTTTATATATATATATATATATATATATTTTTTTTTTTTAAGTATCATAGTTTCCACAAATATTTTGAGCAGCACAACTGTTGTCAACATTGATAATAATCAGAAATGTTTCTTGAGCAGCAAATCAGCATATTATTATGATTTATAATTTATTTGTTAATATTTTTATTGAAGTAAGAATAGGGTGACATATTACATACAAAAATTTGACAAAGTTTCTCTTAATTTTACTCCTCCGAACACCCTCCCCCCCAAAAAAAAATAACAAAATAAACATACATAAATAAAAATAAACTAAATGAATCTCAAAGTTTTGATCATAGAAACAGTAAGGAAATACCTAAATCAATGTTAGCCCTTTGGGTTTGATTGCGTTATTTGTTTAAGTATGCACAGGTCTTTTAATTTCACTATTAATTTTAGTTTGGGGGAAGAGTTACGCCATATTAGAGTGATTTCTGAAGATCATGTGACACTGAAGACTGGAGTAATAATGCTGAAAATACAGCTGCAGATCATTTCATTTAGTTATTTAACAGATGCTTTTATCCGAAGCGAATTACAAATGATGACAACAGAAAACAACGTGTGTGTGTGTGTGTGTGTGTGTGTGTGTGTGTGTGTGTGTGTGTGTGCGTGTGTGTGTGTGTGTGTGTGTGTGTGTGTGTGTGTGTGTGTGTGTGTGTGTGTGTGTGTGTGTGTGTGTGTGTGTGTGTGTGTGTGTGTGTGTGTGTGTGTGTGTGTGTGTGTGTGTGTGTGTGTGTGTGTGTGGTGTGTGTGTGTGTGTGTGTTATGTGGTTTATGAGGACACAAATTTGTATAATGACATGGGTATGACATAGGTATTACAAGGAGAAGGTGATTTATGAGGACATTCATACAGAGTGATTTTTTGAGGGAAAATAGAAATGCACCGTCTCCTGTGAGGGCTAAGTTTAGGTGTAGGGTAGGTGTAGGGCAATAGCACATACGGTTTGTACAGTATAAAAACCATTACGCCTATGGAAAGTCCCCGTAAACCATAAAAACCAACATGTGTGTGTGTGTGTGTGTGTGTGTGTGTGTGTGTGTGTGTGTGTGTGTGTGTGTGTGTGTGTGTGTGTGTGTGTGTGTGTGTGTGTGTGTGTGTGTGTGTGTGTGTGTGTGTGTGTGTGTGTGTGTGTGTGTGTGTGTGTGTGTGTGTGTGTGTGTGTGTGTGTGTGTGTGTGTGTGTGTGTGTACAACACATTTATAAATTCAATATATATATTATTTCATTTCCATTTGGTTTTAGTCCTGATCACAGGATTAAATAACATTGTAACATTTATTTACATAGGAAACAGTTCTAATACTTCACAATACATTTTTCTGTATTTTTGATCAAATAAATGCAGCATTGGTGAGCAAAAAAGACTTCTTTAAAAAACATTTCAAAACAAGATTTCTGACCCCAAACTTTTGCACAGTAGTGTATATATCCACATTGACTTTTGGGATTTTTGATTCAATATGTATGAGATTAATATTAATAAAAAAAAAGATAAAACAAAATGCAGATCATAAGACACTCATTCAAAAACAATATGATTTTATTTTATATTTTTAATAAAAATAAATGTTCCCCTCAAATTATCTGTTTGTAGATAAGAGACGTCTTTCAGAAACAAGTATTGCAGACTTTTGGTTATGATTGTATTTGATCAAAATAATATCATTTCTTGATTTGTGGGTGAAATGTGCCCCTGGCGTTTCTCCGAGTCTCTGTGAGTTTGAGCGTGTGCTGCTGCTAGTGTTAGTGATGCTGAGAGTCAGCGCTCTGTCAGCAGCTCTCTCTCTCTCTCTCTCTCTCTCTCTCTCTCTCTCTCTCTCTCTCTCTCTCTCATCACACTGCAGTAAAGAACACACCACATGCGAGCGAGGGCCACATGTACTCGCTGAACGATGTGACACGAATCGTCTGAATTTGTTGCTGAGGACGCCTCTCCTGGATTAAGGCCTGTCGGGAACGGGACAGGTGTTCCTGGCCGGCCTAGACACTAATCCTCTCACCTGCGCTGGCTCAGAAATGGGTCAGTGTTCCGTAACACTTCAAAACAGGGTCATCACCTCACGCCCCAAACCGGGTCAGCAACTCACAGCCGAGCGAGCCGAGCATTTCTAGGAAGCGCTCTAATCCTCCTCACACCACACTATATCTCTGAGTTATGTAAATCCACTCCTGTAGTGAGGACAGACACTGTTGGGGAAAACACTGAGAAGAACTGTAATGATTATGTAATCGATGATGTGCAGCTGTTTTGTCTTGTTTACTCTGAGATAATGACCATCTGACTGTACATGATCCACTTATGTCATGCAACATCACAATAAAAACATAGGGATGAAATATTGATTGCAGAGATACTGAATATTAGCACAGCTATGCAGCGTTATTTGAGTATAACTGAGATACTATGAAGGTATTTTATTAATATTTTGAATTACACAAAAACAAATCCATAAAATAGGGCACAATGTATTGTATTTATATGAATAATTATATATTTTTTGCCCTGTATTTTGCACTACATTAGGTTGTGTTTTAGGTTAATTAAGGTTAATGTTCATTTTGTGCTTTTGTAATTTTTATTTGTTTATATATATATATATATATATATATAGTTTTTATTAATGTATTCCAATTTTAGTTATTCTTGGTACATCAAGTGAAACTAAATAAAAATGAGAAATGTGTTTTATATAATATATATATATATATATATATATATTGTATTATATTTCAGTTAAAGTTTATTTCATTTCAAATAGTGCATTCTTGTTGTTGTTTTAGTAATTGTGTGCTTTTTTATATATATAAGTAGTTTTTATTCATTTTTATTCCAGTCTTAGTCATTTTAGTACAAGTTAAACTAAATAATTATTTCAGTTACATTTTATTTTATTATTGTCATTTTAGTTAACTATGATAACCTTGCAAAAATATAAGGGAGCCCAGATGAATAGTCATTTATGCATTGTTAACATGTAAAGTGATCATTATTCAGAAATATTGAACTGCTGAATGCTGCTGGTGAATGAAGTATTGCATGATGGATAATTTATAGATTTAATAATCAAAAGGGGAAAAAAGGCTCCAAATATTGCTTTTGGACAGCAGAGTCCAATATTGTATTTATTAATTTTACCATTTAATCCTAAAACATAATGTGTTTATGATTTTGACATTTTTTATTAATCTGTTATCAAATAAACACTATTAATTTTCTATAAAGATTAAAATGAATAATAAAGATTTCAGATGCTGCACTATTTCTGGGTCACTAATCAAATTGGTGACATTGATCATGTGACTTTATGTGCAGACGTTCAGATGTTGTTCTTTCATTGAAGCATGAAAATGAGAGTCAGGTTAAACACAAATGTGTGGATCTTTCAACATTTCTCTGTACTTGTGCTGAATCATTTGTATATTTACATGTAGTAATGACTCTTAGAAAATGTATCTCACTTCATAACAATGTACTGCATGTAATAAGGTTTGGCAGACATACGCATTACATCACAGTGTGTGAGACAGACAGATTTATGATTCTCATAGTAGGTCACTGGAGTACAAAGAGTACAGCTAAATACTGAGCCTCAGCACTTTTTCAGGCATCATGGCTTCATCATGTAATCCTGCATCTGCACAAATCCTGACCTACTGACTGAACATCCCAATCTGACCACTACCAGAAATACACATGTGTGTGATGCCTTCGTTTGGATCACTAATGCAATTAACTTCACCTTTAACATATTAGCCTAAACCAGTGCAACTATCTTGTACACTATGGTTTATTTAGTCAAAATCGCTTGACTGCATTAGTTAGGGTTATTATAGTTAACTTCAACTAAAAACACAAAACAATTTTATAAAATCAAATGTAAAATAATAAAAATAAACTGAAATAACATAAAATAAAACTTGTTTTATTTAATTTAGTTGTAAACTTTTTCATTCAATTTCATTGTTTCATTTAGTTTACCCAGATGCACTAAAATAACTCAAACTCAAACTAAAACTGAAATAATAATTAATTAAAACTACATAGACATATTTTAAAAAGCTAAAATCACAAAACACAGCAAATTAATAACAACTAAAATTAAAATATAAAAATAAAAACTAATTAAAAATATTAATACAAAACTATAATTGTATTTCAATGATACTAAAATAGGTTTACTTGAACTAATAATAAAGATTACTTCTACAGTATTTAAAAATCTTTGCTAATGTTAATTTCAACATTTAGCTGTTGACATTCATTAGTACACTGTGAATTATTAATAATGATCTCAGATAGGTCATTCAAGGTATCTTGGAGAGGTGAGGTATCTAAGTCGCAACAGCTAACTAGTGGTGTGCCTCAGGGCTCAGTTCTTGGACCACTTCTCTTTTCTGTCTACATGGCTTCACTAGGTTCTGTCATTCAGAAACATGGCTTTTCATATCACTGCTATGCTGATGACACTCAACTCTACCTCTCATTCCCTCCTGATGATCTGACGATAGCTGCTCGCATCTCAGCATGTCTAGCAGACATTTCTAGCTGGATGAAGGACCATCACCTTCAACTCAACCTTGCCAAGACAGAACTGCTTGTGGCTCCATCAAATCCATCGTTTCATCACAATTTCACCTTCCAATTAGGCTCATCAACCATAACTCCTTCAAAAACAGCTAGAAACCTTTGAGTCATGATTGACGATCAGCTGACTTTCTCAGACCACATTACTAAAACTGCCCGGTCCTGTAGACTTGCTTTATTCAACATCAAGAAGATATTTTTTTTTTTACATTTGAATAAAATGAAAACTAAAAGACTTTCAAATCACATGAGCCAATATATTATTCACAATAGAACATAGATAACATAAATGTTTAAACTGAGAAATTGTACAATTTTTAGCACAAAATGAGCTCATTATCAAAGTTGATTCCTGCTACAGGTCTCAAATAAGTTGGAACGGGGGCATGTTTACCATGGTGTAGTATCTCCTCTTCTTATGTCCCCACCAATGTCGAAAGCAAACCTACGCCCTTACTTCCAAAACATGCAAGCTGCCCATAACGTATGCACTTATGCACCCCCATACCATCAGAGATGCTGGCTAGAGATGAACTGAACGCTGATGACACGCTGGAAGGTCTCCCTCCTCTTTAGCCCGGAGGACACGGCGTCCGTGTTTTCCAACAGGAATGTCAAATTTGGACTCGTCTGACCATTGAACACTTTTCCACTTTGAAACAGTCCATTTTAAATGAGCCTTTGCCCACAGGACATGACGGCGCTTCTTGATTATGTTCACATATGTCTTCCTTTTTGCATTGTAGAGCTTTAGTTGGCATCTGCAGATTGTGTTTACCGACAGTGGTTTCTGGAAGTATTCCTGGGCCCATTTAGTAATGTCAATGACAGAATCATGCCGATGAGTGATGCAGTGTCGTCTGAGTGCCCGAAGACCACAGTCATCCAACAAAGGTCTTCAGACTCGTCCCTTACGCACAGAGATTTCTCCAGTTTCTCTGAATCTTTTGATGATGTTATGCACTGTAGATGATGAGATTTACAAAACCTTTGCAATTTGACGTCGAGGAACATTGTTTTTAAAGTATTCCACAATATTTTTACGACTCTTTCACAGATTGAGAGCCTCTACCCATCTTTACTTCTGAGAGACATCCCTTTTATAGCTAATCATGTTACACACCTGATTTCAATTAGATTAATTAGTTGCTAGATGTTCTCCCAGCTGACTCTTTTCAAAATGTCTTGCTTTTTCAGCCCTTTGTTGCCCCCGTGCCAACTTTTTTGAGACTTATAGCAGGCATCAAATTTGAAATGAGCTTTAGTGGAAATGTAGTGGATAAATGTGTACAATGTCTCTGTTTAAACATGTGTTGTGGTATCTATGTTCTGTTGTAAATAAAATAGGGCTCATGTGATTTGAAAGTATTTTACTATCAAAAAACGTCCCAACATATCTGGAATTCAGGTTGTATAATTATTTTTTTATTACAAAAGTAAGTACATGTAGCATGTGTAAAAAGGACACCTTAAAACAAAGTGTTACCCAGTCTTTTATTAATTTTAATATGCTGTAGAAAATGCACTGCTTATTGTTAGTTCATGTGAGCTAATACATTAACTAATGTTAACAAATGTGTCCTTATTGTAAAGTGTTACAAATTTTCTCTCTCAAAAACCACTTAACATACTTCACTATGTAAAAGACGTCAACTAAATGGTTTTTACTGTAGTAGCTGAATTAGAATTAGCATTTAATATTCCCCAACTTTACACTGACATGGATTAAAAATCAATGATTTGAGTGACATTTAATGGGACTTAAACTAGCAGCGATCCTGTAGTTCCAGTACAGAGAACTTAACTTGGAGTCTGTTTTGAGGGTCAACAACGGAGGCAGCAACAAGGAACTGAAGCAGATTTGACGTGGCGGGAGTGGTTTGTTGGTGTTCACAGCCAACTGCAGATAAACAATGTCTTTATATGTATTTACATACAACAAAGAGCCTTGGTCACTGTGGAAAAATGAGTAAAAACGGGGGGAAATGGGGGGGGGTGTACAAATGATGAAAAATCATCATCTCAATAACCCTCCACAGGTTTCATTGTGTATTGAAGCCCATAATAATGCATTCTTTAAATGTGTTTTGCTTTACGAAATTTGCAGTTGGCCTGCTTGTATTGTCGTTTTTGAGGATTTGACCTGTCAGTTATGAGAGCTCGTCAATAGGGTTTAATCAGCATGCATCTGGATTAGATTATTAGACCCGCCCACCGCCACGCATCACTTACATAAACCTGACGCCCTGCAGCTCCTGCTCAGTGTGCAGCTCCGTTCCCTTCTTCACAGACAGTCCCTGGGGAACAGTAGTGATGGACCTCAAAGAGTTTAGCCTGAGTGAGAACTTCCAGTTTCTAAACCAGCACAAGTAAGCAGAACTATTACTGTTTCAAATCCAAATGCCTGTTTATACCTACACTCTGTAGAAAGCGTTGTCATAAGTGTTATATGTCAGTTGCAGCTCAAAGTTTTCATTCATTAATAAAGCGTGTTTTTAAAAAAGCAAAATAAACTTTTTGTGCAGGTTGTAACTTTTTTGCAACTCTTTGATTTGACTAAAAATGCCAGTAACGAAGCTTCAGTTTACAGTTGTAATGGGCTGAAACTTTTGTGGTGTGTAATGTGATGACACAAGTCTGTTTGAAGATTGCAGATATGTAAATAATGCTTTACTTTTCATTATGTATCATAAATGTGCAGTGCACTACGCAATGCTTAGACAGTTCTTTAAGCTTATTTTTAAAACTTCTGTTTCTAATCTCAACTGCATACAGGCATGATGTTTTTAAGATATGCAATATTTCACTTTTAAGGAGTTTGAACTGACTAAATTGGTATGCTAGTAAAAAAAGTAATATATTTAAAATACGTTAGTTTTAAAATAGTTCAAATCTATTAATATATTGGCATATCACTCGAGACTTACTGATAGAAACATTTTAATTAAACTTATACTTGTGCACAATGCATATTTTTATTCATATTAAACCTAAAATGTGTTTTCATGTCACTATTGAAGAAGATTGTGTGAACACTATTGGTCTTTAAATGCAAGATATTTAAAGTCTACCTGAACTACACTTGCAATAGTTTCACTTTAGCACAATCAAATATACTTCAGTGAATCTTTAGTTGGGCTTAAACACTACTTCCACACTATTAAAGGGCATTAGCACAAAATTCGCTGTTCCTATTTAGCAGACTTTAAGTATACAAGTTTAGTAAAAGTACAACTGCAGGGTAT
>CM049809.1:18292093-18347093 GCA_027422405.1 Ptychobarbus kaznakovi
ACACATACCAGGTACACAGCCAGTGCTGATCTGATGAATCCTCATCCAGATGTGCTGCTTGAAGATAACCGCTGGCCGTGTTTGGCAGGTTTCGCCGGCCTCTCGCTGGTGGATCAGATGGCGCTGCTCCAGAGCGGCTGGATGGAGACGCTGGTGCTGAACGTGGTTTGGCGATCTCAGGGTTCGACTGACGAGCTTCAGTTTGCGGAGAACCTGCGACTGAACGAGAGCCAGTGTCGAGCCGCAGGACTACATGATCTCTACACGGCTCTGAGACACCTGACCTCCAAATACCAGCAGATGGGCCTGAACCAGGAGGAGGTGCTGACTCTCCAAGCCATGGCTCTCGCCAACTCAGGTATACACCTCTTACAGTGCATCTTCACATTCACGTGTTAGCTTGATTACAGATTATAGAAACTCGTTAGTAAAATATAGTATTATTACAGAACATCTTCAAATTAACGTGTTAGCTTGATAACAGATTATAGAAACTCGTTAGTAAAATATAGTATTATTACAGAAGACGAATTATAAATATTGAATAATAGAATCACCTTTATACTGTATATATGAACAGAGAGAGAGATGTTTTTACATAGACAATCATTATAATTTTATATTATTATACAAAATGAATCTCAAGCATTGCAGCAAACGTTTTGAGGTTATCAGCATCTTAAACGCAGTAGCGTGTTAAACTCGTTTACTGCAGTGTATGAATGAAGAGGTCATGTGTTCATGAATGATGTGTTCAGTGTTGTGCTCTCCTGATCATATGCTGTGTGTGTGTGTGTGTGTGTGTCATGTGTTCATGAATGATGTGTTCAGTGTTGTGCTCTCCTGATCATATGCTTGTATTGATGTGTGTGTGTGTGTGTGTGTGTGTGTGTGTGTGTGTGTGTGTGTGTGTGTGTGTGTGTGTGTGTGTGTGTGTGTGTGTGTGTGTGTGTGTGTGTGTGTGTGTGTGTGTGTGTGTGTGTGTGTGTGTGTGTGTGTGTGCAGGTGTGCGTGTCATGTGAGGTCATGTGTTCATGACTGATGTGTTCAGTGTTGTGCTCTCCTGATCATATGCTTGTATTGATGCTTCTTAAGTAGTGTTGAGGGATTTCCTAAACTCGGTGTGTGTGATCGGAGTTCATTCTGCTCTATTTTAGTTCCCATTTTCAGTCTCAGACTCACTAGCCAAGAAAACCCAATCAATATGAACCGAGCACGATCAATACATCCTGTCCCGGCACCATTATCTGCGTCCCGCATCCGACCGCAGGGCGTTTAGTCAGACACGAGAAAACTATTGTTTTTACACTTGACACAGAAAAGCCTAAAGAGTGTAACCCGAGGCACCTCGGCTGGCCCATTAAGCACCAACTAAAACACTTAACGTGGTAAACACATAATTCATCAAGTAAACGATGTACAGACAAGCAGATGAGCCCAGAATGAGAAGTGCGTTTGATTACGTTAAGTGTTTTCCTCCCATAGAAAAAGTGGCTTAATGCATTAAAACAGTGTTTTAAAGACACCAAACTCAATAAACATTATATATATATAAATTTAAAATAAACAAAATTATCTATTTTTCTTTAATGCCAAAAATCCTTAGGATATTTTCAGTAAATATTTCCTACCGTAAATATATCAAAATGTAATTTTTGATTATTAATATGCATTGCTAAAAACTTAATTTGAACAACTTTAAAGATGATTTTTCTCAATATCTAGATTTTTTTGCACTCTCAGATTTTCAAATATTGTATTCATAACAAACCGATCATAAAAACAAAGGTTTTGTGGTCCAGGGTCACATTTGTAAGTCACTTTATAAAAGTGTCTTATTAATATTAAATAATACAAATCGTATTACATTTTCATCTGCTTGTCTGTCCATATAATGATTTATTAGTTAATGTTTATTGAGTTTGGTCTTTTTAAAACAAAATGCATTACGCCACGTTAAGTGTTTTTCTCGTTAAGTGTTTTAGAGAGTTTAACCGAGGGCCTCTAGTGACCCCACCGACGCTTTCTTTCAGACGCAGAGAACGTGGAGGGCGCCGAGGCCGTGCAGCGCTTCCAGGACGGGCTCCACGAGGCCCTGCAGGACTACGAGAGCAGCCAGCGGCCGTCCGAACCTCACCGCGCGGGACGCCTGCTCATGACGCTCCCGCTGCTGCGGCAGACGGCGCTCAGAGCCGTGCACTGCTTCAGCCGGCTGCACCGGGACGGACGCGTGCCCATGCACAAGCTCTTCCTGGAGATGCTGGACGCCAAGATCTAGAGCAGGACTGAGCTGTTTTAACCCCTTAAGTGTCACCCCCCGTTTCTGAACATAGATCCAGATGCTTCGGAATACAGACCTAGGCTTGAAGACAATCTGCACATTATTGCAGAACTGGAATCATTTCAAAAACTTATAGACGTTTAAAATACTGTGGAGTAAATGCACTGTACCACATTTTTATTTTATTTTATATTAAATAAATTAAGTATTTTTGAATCTAAAATGTATGTAAAATTAAAGCGTTATGTCTAAATAAGTTATGTTCCAAATTTGAAGTTGATAAAAAAAATTCAGGTTCCTGTGAGATTGTATTTAGGCGTTATACCACAAACAGCCACCGGGTGCCATCTAAACTCCATTGCATTTTCTATGCATTTTTCGGTCACAAATGTCTAGACTATTAAAAACGAATTAATACCATTAGTATTAGCTAATTATTAACTATTAACTAAATAATTCAATTCAATGCAAGATTATTTGTATAGCGTTTTTTACGATACAATCGTTGCAAAGCAGCTTTACAGGAAATTAAGTTTCTACAATAGATTTATATATTGAATAAACGTAATATATTTAATTTATAGCAAACTTTGGTTAATTCTGTTTACTGTCTGAGGGGTTGGCATCATCTCTTCTAATTAAAATAATTAGCCAATAACTAACTCATACTAATTAGTACTATTAATTACTCTGCTATTACTTCTATCACACAATAACCACCAAATATGAAATCTAGAGACACAGGCCTTTCTGACGGTATGTATTTTGTCACGTTTATGAACAGTTTTGATTCTTAAAGAGCATAATGCATTTGGTAATATGACACTTGACCCCGCCCACTTAGGGGGAGGAGTCTGCCAACAGATATTAAAGCACCATTTCCATATAACAGCGATGTCCGTTTTCAAAGGATGAGTATGTGAGCGTCAAGCGGCCTACAGGTGGACCGTGTCACTTCAGGGGTTAACAGAGCAGCTCAACCCGTCTGGCAGCTACTGCACCTGATGACGAGAGGTTCATATCGCTCTCCGCCACTCAAAACTATCTTTCACTCGTGATTTCATATGCATGTGTCAGCATTAGTTTAGAAGCAATGTTTTAGTTTGACATCATATATTTGGGAATTCGGTTAGTATTGAAGACGCAGGACAGTTCCGGCGATCAGCGTCATAAACAGTCTGCAGAACATTGTCAAGCTATTGAGCAAGATGCCTTTCTATTTATTGTGGAATTTATTACAAATGCCACCTATCTGCTGTTATTTATATGAAAATAAATTATTTTTGGGAATTTTCCAGAGTGCTTCTTTCAGATACATGAGTGCATTTACAAACACAACAACTTTAAGAATAACTAATATATATATATATATATATATACATGTATTCTAAGATAATGAAAAATAAAAACCATGTTAAAATTCAATTTTATGTATAAAAAGACTAGAATATATTATAATATTACACAAAACTAATTATTAATGAATAATTAAATATATTATTTATCATTTTTATTTTAATATACCTAAAATTATTGCCATATTTTTTGCTGATAATCAGTAACACTATAACATAAAATACATTAAACAACATATAAATTATATTATTATACAAAACGAATTATTAATTATGAATATTTAATTATTATATTTATTAATATATCCATTTGAATTACCTCTTAAATTATTATAATGATGATTTATTTTAACGATAATTAGTAACACTAAATTAATAAAAATATTATATTACAATTAAATTGTATATATAAAAGACATAAAATATATTATACAAAACGAATTATTGATAATGAAAAATTAAATATATTAATTATAAATATATTTTAAATTATAATATTGATTTATTTAACTGATAATACGTAATTGTTTTTAGAAAACATTTTTATATTACATTAATTTCATTTTTTTATTCTGCCAATCTAGATTTGATAATTTGTCCATCTATAGCCTTACTATTTATTATTATAATTTATTGATATGAAAATTAATTATTTTCTGGTATTTTCAAAAGTGCTTTCCCCAGATATTGATATTTGAATGAGTGCATTTACAAACACAATTTCAAAAAGCTATATTCCGTGTTTTATGAGGAATACAGTAAAAAAAATCAATCATAATTTATCAAATGTTCATGTTCAACACAATAAGGTTCTTTGCATTCACGACGTCATCTCCAAGAGTTTCAGATTTATTCAGGATGATACTGTTCATGTAAAAACAGAGATGCCACATTTCCAAGCTCATCACAAACAGAGTAACACTAGTTATATTTGAACATAAGAAGGAGATGATATGAATACAGTGACCGTTCAGAACAAGCTGACTTTAAGATGATTGATGTGTGTGACAGTAACAGCCCGGTGTATCGTCACACACACACATGCAGTGAAGACGTCTGCGGTGCGGAGACTCGTGTGTGTGTGACAGTAACAGCCCCGGTGTATCGTCTCACACACACACACACACACACACACACACACACACACACACACACACACACACTGCAGTGAAGACGTCTGCGATACTCGTGTGTGTGTGTGAGACAGTAACAGCCCCGGTGTATCGTCTCACACACACACACACTGCAGTGAAGGTCTGCGGTGCACACACACACACACACACACACACACACTGCAGTGAAGACGTCTGCGGTGCGGAGACTCGTGTGTGTGTGTGTGTGACAGTAACAGCCCCGGTGTATCGTCACACACACACTGCAGTGAAGACGTCTGCGGTGCGGAGACTCGTGTGTGTGTGTGTGACAGTAACAGCCCCGGTGTATCGTCTCACACACACACACTGCAGTGAAGACGTCTGTTTCGTGTGTGTGTGTGACAGTAACAGCCCCGGTGTATCGTCTCACACACACACCGCAGTGAAGACATCTGCGGTGCGGAGAGTGGTGCGTACCAGCTAAAGGAGGCCCCGTCAGTGCTAGAGCGCCTCTTTTTCAGGAGAGTGAGGTTTACACACAGCCCTTACTGGCATACATCCGTTACACTCACCCCCCTAAACCTCACTCCCGTCCTGGTCACGGCACCAATGTTACACCCCCTCCCGGGTCCATACCACCTCAACTCGTTCCGAGCGGGTCTCGAACCTGGGATTCCGGTGCGGGAGGCGGGCGCTCTAACAAGGAACGCCAAAGGCTACAGCCTCTAGCGTCAGTCACTAGAGCGCCTCTTTTTGAGGTCAGGAGAGTGAGGTTTACACACAGCCCTTACTGGCATACATCCGTTACACTGTGCACTGTTGAACGTTTGATGATTATATACACATTGTGTTGCCTGTATAAGCACTACATACACTGCTCATCTCTCGCTCTATTCTACAATGCATTACACATGCTTGTGTTAGTTATTAACATATACAATTAAATATTTTACATGTTAATTTATTTTTGTTTTAGAATAATTCCTATTACTTTAAAGCGACATCAGATCATTTTCTGATATTTCTATTGTCACCAGACAAATAACTAAAGCTCTTGTTAATTTAAAATGCACATTTTCTGTTTTCAAATATTAAAGTGAATAATCATTGGTTTGAATTCATCTGTTGTGTGCATCTTATACTGTAATATATACAGATGTCAGAATGAGCACTGGGCAGTAATAAACGAGTAGTAATTAATTACACAACCCCGTCAGTCTGAACAGCACTCACAGTTTGAGCTCATGCAGTAATATTAGCCAGTGTGACACTAAACAACACATCCTCCCGATGATTAGACACGCCCCTATCCTGTCATTGGCTGGCTGAACACACAGCTCACTCGATTGGTTGCTCAAGGTTTGAACTGCACCCGAGACAGTGTTTCGACTTTCCAGTGATGTTTAGTTGTCTCTAGTTGCATAAGTTTGGGAAATATGTTGACATGCCAAAAAAATAAAAGTATACTGCCAGTTCATTTTAGTATATGATTAAACAAATCTGCCATAAATGTACAAAGGCAAAGTACTTTGTTCTTCAATGTTTTTTTTTATTGTGTTGAATATGCATTTTTATGTACGTAATATTCCATATTCTCATAATAACTTCACATTCTATATTATAAGGCACCCTGTGATACTGAGAATACTGTTCTAAAATAAATATATTTTGTAAATGCTATAATATTTTATCATAATTCAGAATTTTCAATTATTCAGTTTTTGTGAATAATATCATATATAAATTATATTCAATATAGATATAATTTTATTCTCAAAAATGAATGATTTTAAATTCTGAATCTATTTATCTATATATATTAGGGCTGAGCGGTACATTGAGTTTATATCGATATATTCTTTAATAAGCGATGCGGTATGAGGCAATCACGTTTATATCCATATACAGTAACACGAGCGCATCTGAAAAATATAGAGGCGGAGAAAGAGCATAATCTAATTTGTTCTAAACATGTGACGAGCTTTATATGAAGGGCTTTAAAAAGAAACTGGTAGATATAGTATAGTTGTGTATAGTTTAAAGCGCAGCTGACAGAGACGAGCTGTTTAATGTGTCTGAGATCTGCTATAATGCATAACTTACATTTCACAGATATATTCCGTCTTTAAATGTGAGAAAATCATAGAAATATTTCCATTTTGCTGTCAGGAGTGCACAAGCCTTCTTCTCTGCTAAACTTCACAGACGTCAGTGAACGAGCGCCGCAGACCGAGCGCAATAATTTGCTAAATTATTATTATAACTAAAATATACATTTTGCTGAAATATTTGTAGTTGGACGTATGTAGAATTTTAAACCTACAAGTGTATTTTTATGACAGCACTAACTGTAAAATGACTGTAATGGAGAAATCAAAATAGCCTAATACAAGTCTGTGCTTTTGTTCTTATCTATTTTCATTTTTAGTTTAGTAAATTTTTACTTCTAAAAAGCATAATAATATAGATTGTAATGTGATGTTGAATGAATATTGCTTAATTAGTTTTATACCTTTAATTTTTTCCTTTTACATATGTATTGTTTCTTTTGTATAAAATCCAAATATATAAAATAAAAATCCAGACAAAAAAAAAATCCGAAAAATATATATATATATATCGTATTTCGTAAATCGGCCAAAAAATATTGAGATATTAATTTTTGCCCATATCGCCCAGCACTAATATATATATATATATATATATATGTGTGTGTGTGTGTGTGTGTGTGTGTATTCTCTGATATTGAGAATACTGCTCTAAAATAAGTATACACATCATTACTTATGTGTATTAATACACAAACACTTTTCAATGACAAATTCTGTATTTCTGTTGCTGGGTAGAACTTTCAATCTAATCAGGGTTGACTTTCCTCTCAGAAGCTGGTTTCATTCATATGAGGTTTGGGGCTGGTGGAAGATGAAGAGGCGGGGCTTTCTTGCCCAGCTACATTCTCATTGGACGGGTTCTCACTGGTCGGAGAGGTCAGGGGTCGTCTTGGAGACGTGGACGTTTGTGATCTAGCTGGACTGAGCGGTGAAGGAGCAGGACTTGGAGCTGCTGAAGCTGGTCTTCTCATGGATACTGCTGCGGATGAGGATGATGATGATGATGAAGGTGTGGAGAATGGCGACTGCATTCGGAGGCCGAGTCGCGCTTCGAGCTCGCTGCACACGGCTAAACTGCGTCTGCCCGCGTCCAGGCCGGCCGCGTCCGAGCTCTTGGCTCTCTCCTGACAGCGCTCCACAAAGCTGCCCCTGCGGATGGAGCCGAGGCCGTCGCTGCTGGCCAGAGACGACTGGCTGAGGCCGAGGTGCAGCGGCTCGCGGGGTTTGCTGAGGGGAACCAGCGGGGCCTGACGGGGCAGACTGCCGGTCAGAGGAACCGGACCCCGAAAACCACCGGCAGCTCGACCCATTTCACTGAACTGAGACTGAAGACTGCGGGGAAAGACATGAGAGACGTAATAAATGAGCAATAGTGTCATCTACAGGACATGACGAGAAAACAAGGGTCTCACTTTATTTTACAGTGTCTTTGTTACACCTGTATATCAACTGTAAAAATAACAGTAAATTATGCATAATTACATGCAACTAACCCTCTAGTAAGTACATGTTAATTAATAATACTCAGTACTTATTTATATATTAGTGATGTTAATCGATTCAAATATTTAATCGTGATTAATCGCACATTTGTATTTGTTCTAAATGTACCTTAAATTAATACTTTCAAGTTTTTAATACTCTAATCAACATGCGCATGGACAAATATGGATGCTTTATGCAAATGTATGTATATTATTAGTGATACCATGCCTAACATAGAGCATGAAGATTATACATGTTTCAAAGGTTATATATGTTTTTCACAGAACTTGTTCATGTCTATTTGACGCATTAAAAACGAAACACCAGGTTCCCGTTACTTCTCTTTCTTTGCACTGAGTAATTCACGGACACAAACCTGTTTACATTATTTACAGGACAGAGCAGCTCACGTCTGAACATGCTGCACATTTATTATTTATTATTACATTTGTTTGCCTCTCTGTGCCACGTCCTGTGTTTTGAAGCAGCCAAATTCTCAATAAAACTGTTTTCATTGATATGTTTTACTGTTTCTGTTATCAGACAAAGGGATGAATATTAAATAGTGACTACATAACCAGCTCAACCTTCAGAGATATTAATCTAAAATCCTGATGTATAAGTAGTGTAGCTTGTATAATAACTATAATAATCGAGTGAGATTTTAGAGATGTGATCTGATCATCATCAGTCTGTCTGGAGTGACATGAAACAGACTAAATCCAGAAGAACTGTGTCTCTGCTTCAAGAAACCTCCTGAGAAACTCTGCTCGTGCACCGAGGACAGAAACTGCTTTAAACACAAAGTGTGCTCACAACAAATGCTGATTTCATTTAGTTAATAGAAGTTAGTTGATCAATCAAATCTATTTGTGACATTATTTTTGACAGCATCCTCATTACACAGTTCTTCTGGATTTAGTCTCAGTTTCTTCATGTGACTCCAGACAGACTGATGATGATCAGATCTGATCTCAAAAATCACTGGATGATTATAATTAATGGCTAAATGAATGTTTGGAAATGTAAACTGATATTTCCTACTGATACAAGATAGAAATAACTGACTTAAAAACCATCTGGCCACCACTATATGCTGAACAAAATTATAAACGCAACACTTTTGCATCTTAAGCATCTTGATATGCCACACCTGTGAGGTGATAGATTATCTCGTTCACTAACACAGATTTAGACAGATTTGTGAACAATATTTGAGAGAAATAGGTTTTTTGTGTACATAGAAAAAGTCTTCGATCTTTGAGTTCAGCTCATGAAAAATGGGGCAAAAACAAAAGTGTTACGTTTATAATTTTGTCCAGTATAATTCACTAACAAAGACACCTTAAAATAAAGTGTAACCGAAACACGTTCAGTATAAGACTTGTATTTAAACTGTTATTTTATTAGTAGACTACCACTTTTCTAGGTCCGTCTGGTTTAAGTGTTACGTTGTAATTACAATGTACTGTAAGTTCAGTAATAAAAAAAAAGGTTGTAACTGAATATAAGTTGCATTTTGTCAAAAGTTGCATTATTAAGAGAAAAAAACACAGGTAAGTTGCATTTGATTATGTTTAAATGTAAATGTAAAATACTGGTAAATAAAACAAACCATTTACATGAGTACATTTTAATGAAATACAGAATGAGAACAAACTATTTTAAAATAAACAACAAACTGAATTAAAGTTAAATGTGAGGAAAAACAAAAACACTTACTTGCGCACAAACCAGTAATGTCTAATTGGCCAATAACTAACTTCTTGTGTCGACCTATATTCACCAATGTTTATGTTTTATTGACTGCATGGATTTGATGATGGATAGATTGCAATGTCCGATTCGTCATACTAGAACTACTGTAGCATGCATATACAAATGTAAATTCATATACATTGTGTGCTTGATGTTAAATGCATTATAAAAAGTTATTCAGAATATAATTTGCAGCACATTTCAGATGATTAAAAAACGGACCACATTTCTGTAGAATGCAGTAGGTTAATATTTAAGAGATTAAACTATGTTAACATGTATAGTGTTGAGTTGAGACTATATGCTTGTAAGATCTGTACTGTATGTGTGACTTTAGGGGCTAGTTTAAGGGTGTAGGACTGGAGGTGTGTGTACCTGCACATGGAGTTGCGTGAGGAGTGTGTGAGAGACGCGGCAGGACTCATGTCTGGTGTTCGGGTCAGTGCCAGATCACACTGGTCCAAAAGCTCCAGTAACTCCTCTTCAGTGGGACCGCCGAGAGCTTTAACACACAAATACAAAACAACTCTGGTTTTGCCTGTATTGGGTTTCCTTAAACACATTTTTAAACACAGGCCCTTTCTTTGGGAACATGCTTCACGACTCCTTGTTCAAGCTCTTGTTCTGTCCAGGCTGCACTATTGCGATGCTCCCTTGGGAGGTCTTCCAGCCAGATCTATCAAACCTCTACAATTAATCCAGAATGTGGCAGCAAGATTACATTTTAATGAGCCGAAAAGAATGCACGTGACACATCTGTTTATCAATTTGCACTGGCTACTAGTGGTGGCACGGTACACAGATGTCACGGTTCGGTGTGTACCTCGGTTCGGGGGTTGCGGTTCGATACGGTTTTGGTACAACAGGGAAAAAAAAAATTCTACTATGCTCGGTTTTTTTTCATTTATTTTGAACAGACAGTAGTGCAAATTAAAAAAATGTTCCACCTAGATGTGAAAATACTCATTATTGATACTAATACTATTATTACATTATGTTATATTATATATAAAATCTGTTTTGTTTTCATTGTGATTGTAAAACACAATCGCGCTGGAGCACACGCACACACACACACACACACACAAGTTCCAGCATTGCTAAAGTTGGTAGGCTACTTAATCAAAATAAAATACAAACATCAGCGCACCCGCCTCTGTGTCCGCACGTTTATTGTTCATCCCAAAGAGGCACAACATCACTTTCACAGACTTTTACATTAAATGCTTAGCCATCTTCAAGAATCAGCTAAAAACACATCTCTTCCATCTTTATTTGACCCTCTAACTCTAGCACGCTCTATTCTAATTCAGTATTCAATCTATTCGATTTCTTTTTATTTATTATACAATTAACAAAAGCAAAAAGGCATCTAACACTAGCTTGCTCTATTTTATATTTTCTTTTTATTTATTATGTAATGAAAACAAAACTTGTTGTGTGCCGTGTTCGGCTAACTGAGACTTGTTATAGCACTTGCATATCGTTGCTCTTTTGTTGATTTTGATTGCTTCCATTGTCCTCATTTGGATAAAAGCGTCTGCTAAATGACTAAATGTTTCCTGCACATATAGTGTATTCCACATTCATTTATTCCTCCCCTCTCACCTTTAATATCCACTTTCCCTGCGATCTCCATCGCCGTCGTGAGGTCCCACATCTGGATGCTGCCGTTGCTGTGTCCACTGAAGAGGTACCGGCGGGGCCTGGACCCGATGCGGCTGGATCCCTCACACTCATGCACCACAAACCCCGTGATGGCTGTCCCGTCCACCGAACGCACCTCACACAGCCTTCAGATGAGACACAGACCAACTTTAGCACTCTCTCAGAGAGCATTACCTATATCTGTGTTGATCAGCATGTTGTTTTCATCAGTTAATTTAACTAGCCAGGGGCTCTACTGTTAAAGTATGCTGGTTTGTCTTGTTTGTATTTGAAACAGACCTCTTTCCATTGGAGGAGAGCCTTACGTAGAGTTTATCAGAGTCAGGAACCACACGCTGGATAAACACCTGCTGCTCGTCGCGTTCCCCATACGGACCTGCGGACACAACCATTAGTCAACACATTATGACCCAGGAAAACTAATATAAGTGTGATCTTATTCTAAAGGAGGCTGCTCACTACATCTTACCTATTTCAGTGCCAGCAGAACAGCCTCCATGGCCATCAATGTCATCCAATGAGAGGACCTTAAAGGAAGTGAGGGGGGTGGAGCCAGGCTGAGTGGAGATCATGCCTCGGAAACGCGTCACCGTCCAGGTACGGACGTGATTGTTGTCTGCACACACTGGAGCAAGGAAGACTCGATTAATTACCTTTTTTCATTTGCATATGGAAATAAACTTTTTTGGGGGGAGGGGATGTATAACGAATATTTGAAGAACAATTGTTTTGCAGTTTTAAGAAATTCTGGAGTAACAGTTTTTATCCAATTTAGCATTAATGATTTATGCTGAATTAATAAAAAAAGAGAAAATAAATAAATAATACCTATTAAAATTACATGAAGGATCTCATCCTTTTGATCCTTATTGAATGTTTATAAGAACTAAATGTAAAATGTGTTTGCAATTTTTAGAAAATCAGTTTTTAATTCAATATTAATAAATCGTACTGAGTTTGTACTTTTTGTTAGGAAAAAAAGCTAAATATATTTAATAGTGATTTCAGACTTTTGATCTCCACTATATTCCTCACATAAATGAGCATGAGTGTGTATTATTTTATTTATTTTTTCTTTGCAATTGTAAAAAATAAGTTCTTGTTTTCAAATTCAATAAATTATTGTTATTATTTTATACGTTTGTATGAATTTATTTTTTTGCAATTTAAAAAAATACTGATGTTCTTGTTTATTAATCCATTGTGAATAAATTATACTGATTTTTTTTATTTTCTTAACTAGTGATTTCATACTTTTGATCCCTATTATATTCTGCACATAAATGAGCAGGACAGAAATATTTCTAGGTCACTGATTAAACATAATAAAAAAATACATGTTTTTGCAATGTTGTCACAGTCTCTGTTTTAGTTATTCAATTTATAATATATTTCTTTGCAAAATATTTGTACAATTGATCTCCGATTTTTGTTCCTTACGATATTCTGCACATAAATGAGCAATGTGCTTTACCAGAGATGAGATGTTTCTCAGACAGCATGATCTTGGTCACAGGGCTGCGGTGAACGGAGAAGGTCTGGAAGAGCTGTGGACCGGACCCCACCGTCTCTGGATGCTGCACTATGACACGCACCGTGCCCGAACTAGTGCCGTACGCAATCTCGATCCAGTTCCCACTGTCACCTGAACACGCACAAGAGCACACGGCTGAATAGAAATGACCTTAAAGTGCATTTGAAAGGCTTGTCAGTACATTCAGCAGCAGTTACAGTTATTCTTCCAAAGTATATTATTTCAGTAAGAACTAAGAAGTTCTCTTTATAGAAGCATGCTGAAGTGTATGTCGTTTCTCATTGGGTGTTTCATAATGGTGTGATCAACTGGAGTGCTAATAGTTTAGTACTAGTTGAACATGGTTTAGTTTAGTGGCTGTGTGAGATGATAGGAGGGCGTTACTTGTTTTGGGCGTCAGGTAGACACTCAGAGCAGTAATAGCATCTTCACTGGGATCTCGATACAGCTCAGTCACTAATAGATCATTATCCTTCATCCGCAACGGAAACTTCTGCACATCTGAAAGACACAGAAATGCGCAGTGTCAGCTCGATCAACCATCTGAATGATCCGGAAGAAAATTATTTATAACAGCTCAAGCAATTAGAAAGAACATAAACAGCACATTATATTATTATTTTAGCTGGAAATTCAACAATAAATGGTTTATATTTTTAGAACTATATGCCAACCATTAAAACTAAAGCGACTTTTTTATTTGCAACTTTATAGACCAAAATCAAAACATAACCAGTCAATAATTATCTATTGTATTATCACTTTACCTATATAGTAAATGGATCCATTATTGCATCCCAAAATGAGGAACGATCCGGCGGTGTCATAACTGTTGATAGGAACCACATCCTGGTTCTGCATAAAGAGAGGAGAAGAAATCAGGAGGTGAACATTTCTACTTGTTTTGATATTAAGAAATCGATTTAATTTCAAATGCGACACAAATGCAGGAACGCATCACAAACGGTGATCCTCGTTACCTGCCAGTGTTTGGTGACGGCGTTCCACACTCCCACTTTGCCCGTGTGGCTGGTGGCGATGAGCTGGTTTCCAACGAAGAACAAAGCCTCCACCGGCACATTCAAACTGAACACACCTGCGGGTCAGAACACACATCAACTTTAGTTTCCAAACATGTGTGAGAGATCTAAAAGCATTATATGAAACCAAAGCTTACCAATTTCATTGCCATTTCCATCGGGACAGATTGCCCACAGTATGATTTCTGTGCCCGATGCAACAGCAACCATCTTATCGTTGTCCCCTAGAGAACCGCCCATGACTTTGGCATTGAGAGCCACCCGGTCAATCACCCAGTCCAGACGAGGACTGCTGAACACCTGCTGCCATCCAGTCGACTCTTTAACCCTGAGCACAAGAAACACGTGTCACATGTAAATCCCAATCATTACTATACGTGTCATTCAAAGAGGAACCCTACCTGTAACAGACCACAAACTGGGCATAAGCCACCGCAATCCAGTTATGATGACCACATATGATTCTGACCATGCCTGGATCAGAGATCAGACCTAAACGACACAGATTCATTAATAATGACTATATTAAACTGAAAACAGAAGGAGTAAACTAGGGATGCACCAAGAGAACAACCATGTGAAATAAAACAGACAAGAAATGAGTAGACTTGATTACAATAGAACAGAACAAAATTAACAGGAATAGAAACAAGTAGAACTGAGTAAAATAGAAGACAATAGAATGGAATAAACCACAGCACAATAGAACAATCAGAGTAGAGTATAACAGAGTAAAATAGAATTAATCAGAGTAAAACTGAACAGAATAGAACAAGCCAGAGCTGGAATGAATTGAACTGAGTAGAGCAGAACTGAAAATATAATAAAACAGAATGAAATAAACCAGAGAAGAAATTAGTAACCAAGTAGAGTACTACTGAGTGAAATTAAATAGAATAAAACAAATCAGAGTAGAAATTAGTTGAGTACAATAGATTAAATTCTACTGAGTAGCAATGATTAGAGTTAAACAGAATAAAATAGTCTAGAGTTGAAGTTAATAAAATTAAATAGTATAACATAAAACAGAATAAAATAAACCAGAGTTGAGACGAGTAGAACTGAGTATAATGCAGTCTGAGAACAATAAAACAGTAGACAAAATTGAGTAGAATGGAACAAATCAGACGAGAAGAGTACGCCTTAGTAGAGTAAAACAGAATAAAATTGAATGAATCACAGTAGAAACTATCAGACTTAAATAGAGCAGAATAGAATAAACTATAGTGAAACTGAGTAAAATAGAATAGAATAAAATCAGAGTCGAAATTAATAAGAAATTAGTCAAATAGAACATAAGTAAGCATATAAGAACTGAGTAATAGAATTCAAAAGAATAGAATCAGTAGAAATAAGCTGAACCAAGTACAATAGAATAGAATAGAGCTGAACTGAGTAGAATAAAATAAAAAAGAAAACAGAATAAATCTGAGTAAATAAGAGTGCGATACGATAGAAAATAACAAAATAGAATAGACCATTCCAAAGTAAATATTCATAATAGAAAATAATAAAATTGCCAAAAGTGATTCTGAGTAGAATATAATAGAACAGAATTAAGTAAAGTAGAATGCAATGAAGTAGAAGAGCAGAGAAATCGGTTGTGAAACAGAATTGAATAGGGAAAAGTAAATTAGAGTAGAATAGAAACTCTAGACACAGGCAGACCTGTCATTCTCTCCTCTATGGCAGCTTTGCCCAGTATGCCAGCGTTGCCCAAGTTAGGGGGCATTGTGTTACTCCTCCTCACAGGGGCCCTTTCCACCGGCCCCGCATGGCCCCCCATGAACTGGGGTCCTGCCACACTGTGCCTGTTTCTGCGCTTCACCGGATACACTGTGACACACAATTAGGGCTGTCACTAACGATTATTCTGATTTACTCTATATTAATTGAAATCATTTTTTTTTCTTGTAGTAATAAAAATAGACCTAAGTGAGCAATAGCCTTGAATTAAAATACATAAATAATAGCAATGAGGCAATAATAATAAGTTCAAATAAAGCATCAAAAGCAAGTAATCATAAGGTTTTATTCAACAAGACTGTTAAAATACAATGTGTTATAAACAATAGAGCTAATGTACATTACGCATTACAACTGCCAGCAGAGGGCGCCAATGATTAATCCTAGCTTGATATTGACATTTCATTTAAATGTCCACTTAATCTTTAATATTTGGCCATTTCTTTATATTAGAAAAGCCACTGTAATTTCTTCAATATGTGGACATCAAAACGTGTGAGGGCGAGGGTCTTTGAAATCGTGATGAACAGTTATATTACGAAAGATATCGATGTATTCTCCTGGGTTTGGGTAGGTTTATAAATGATCTATCTTACAAATCTGATGAATGAGCGCACATTGCGTTCCCAGATGAGCGTTATAATAAACCCAACCTCACAATAACATGCAGAGATGGAGTTTGAGGTGCTCCACACGTGTAAATGATAAGAGTTTGTGCGGAGCAGCATTTACTGTGAACAGAACCGCTCTGACACACACCTACATAACCTACACGCATGTGAATAATAGAAGTGCTTATATTAAACCTGCATCGCATGTATTTATCTAAACCGTAGCATTTGTGAAGTCTTAATAGACTTGTGCTTTCATAGGATGTTGAAAGGGGTTTAATATGTGGAATGCTTCTGGTATTTTGCAGATTACTCGATATTTTAAGATCGACTACTCGATTAGAATCGAGGACTGGTTGCAGCCACACACACACACACACACACACACACACACACACACACACACACACACACACACACACACACACACACACACACACACACACACTGAGTCTCTCTAAATAGTGCTGCACTTTGTCTCTGTGCTCAGGGTTTGCTGTATACCTGGCGGAGGCAGGTAACCATTGAACAACACGTTCCCGCAGGAGGAGCGATCCAACTCATCACACAGCTGCAGTTTTCTCACTGCGGAGGTACAGACATGATTACACGAGGCATCACCATTTAATCAGCATGCAATTTAACATGCGTCTCAAAAGCACCAGAATAACCCTGATCTCACCCAGCGGCGTGATCCCGTAGAACTCTGCCTCGTGCATTAATAAGTGCACATCTATAGTCCTGTCAGAAAAACAGAGTTAAACCTAAACTAGACACTTGATTTCAATATTTCACTCAAATATAGACGTACCTGGGGTGGAGCTCTTTAGTGCGCAGAAAGTTGAGAATAGGAGCAAACAGAGATGGATCTCGGTCAACGAATATCTAAAAAAGACAAATATTGGGCTACATTAAAACACTCACACAGTACAGAGAGATTTTGATGCATCGTGTGTTATTATTATTAGCATGTGTAATAGAATAAACTTTACCGCTCCAGTCTCATCTTTAAGTGTTGATATCCGTCCACTTAATAAACTAGATGTATTAAAAAATAAATGTATTATATACACACATTATGTAGAAAAACATTATTCCTGTTTTAATAAGATCTATGCCAAAAAAACAAACAAGCAACCCATATATCATATCACATCAGTTATTATTTTTAAACCTAATTTATGTTATATGCAATTAAATTGTCAATATACATAAACTATGCAAGGGATTTGCTCTAGTTTAGCTTTATCTGATCTAAAACGCACAAACCTTGAGAAAAACGAGTCAGGAACCCATGTCAGAGTCTGTCTGGAGGTACTGAACCTAGATTTATACATGCAAACATAAAAATAAAAACACTTTTAGCCAAAAAGAAAGCACAAATCCATGCCATGCACTCATTATGTGCATGTTTAACCCGATCAGATGCTTGTGTACGCATGCAGATGTGTGTCACTGTCTGCTGGACTTACAGTAAGTTAACTCGGATTAATAAAACACACTCCTGAAACTAGTTGTTATGAACACTACATTCAAGATTATAACATAAAGTAACATTTCTAAAGTAACATATGCGAATGTTATTAAAGTGTGAGGCGTGTTTCGAGCAGGATGTGCAGTTGGTTTAATACAAAACCTTTTGCCCCCGACGTTAAGATGAATGATGTCGCCGATCCTCGCCATGATTTTCGCTTTAAGGCAAAACGTGCATAGTTGGTCGTCTTCTTAAGTAGGTATTAATAATAACGTCATAATAAAAAGCTGTTTAATTTTACTAGTTGCAGTAAGGAAACGAGAAGGAGTGGATGTTGTCACAGAATACTTCGTGCGGAAGTGGAGACGCACTGGCTTTCAAAATAAAAGTCCGTAAATTAACCTCTTAAAACAAAAGCCTAAACAAATAAATACATAAATAAATAAGCCTCACGCTCTCGTCCTCCTCAGCTTAAATGAGTGGCTCACTTTCAAATTAAAATGTCCTTATAATTTACTCACCCCCATGTCATCCAAGATGTTATGTATTTCTTTATTCAGTCGAAAATAAATTAAGGTTTTTGATGAAAACATTCCAGGATTTGTATCCATATAGTTAACTTAGTTTCAATGGACTCCAAACAGTTGAAGGTCAAAATTACAGTTTAAGTGTGGCTTCAGGGGGCTATAAACGATACCAGACGATGAATACGGTTCTTATCTAGCGAAAACGAAAAAACAAATGTATATGCTTTATAAACCCAAATGCTCACCTGTTCTGTGATGCACGTCCCTGACTTCACACAATACGTAATTACATTGAAAAGGTCACGCTTGACATAGGCTCCATCTCATCTTCTCCTCCAAGTTCAAAATCGTCCGACATCGTTGTTTTACCTTGTAAACTTGTTGAGTTGAAACTCCCTGTTTTTGTAGACGGGGTTTGACTTGTATTTGCACGTTCAACTTGTAAACACTCAACCATGACCTTTTCAGCGTAATTACATATTACATGATGTCATGAACGTGCATCACAGAACAGGCGAGCATTTGTGTTTATAAAGCATATACACTTGTACCTATTTTTTTAAATGGCCGATCGTTTCGCTAGATAAGACCATTATTCATGGTCTGGTATTATTTACAGCCATTTGAAGCTTCACTGAAACTGTAATTTTGACCTTTAACCATTTGGAGTCCATTGAAACTAACTATCGGTCTTTGTCAGTCACGTGCATTTATTATGTGTGACGTCACCGAGGCACCATTTTGAAGGTGTCGTTGAATTGAGCAATGAACTAAATGTCTACAGAGCCGTACAATAAATACAGATTAAATCATCATACTGGAGAAACAGATGCAAACCAAGTAGATACGGTACCGAGATAATCTCAGCAATTTTTTTAGGAAGCGTAATTTATATTTGTAATTGATGATTAACAATTAACACTGATCCATACTACCTGACGCAAAAAGTTGAGGGTATAGATCGCTGCCTCCAATCTTGTTAGATATATGATTATCTTGTTTACAGTATAAAAACTTACATATACACTTGCAGGAGCATCTCCAAAAATTTGAATATGGTGAAAAAGTTCATTTTTTCTTGTAACTTATTTAAAAAAAGTTAAACTTTCATATATTATAGATTCATTAAATGTAAAGTAAAACACTTCAAAAGTTATTTTTGTTTTAATTTTGATGATTAGAGCTTACAGCTAATGAAAGTCAAAAATCATTATCTCAAAATATTAGAATATTTATATTTGAGTTTCAATAAATGACCATCCATACAGTGTAAATTGTGGGTATCTCTTGTTCTTTGAAACCAAAATAATGGGGAACACTGCTGACTTGGAAATGGTCCAGAAGACAATCATTGACACCCTCCACAAAGAGGGTAAGTCACAGAGGGTCATTACTGAAAGGGGGGGCTGTTCAATGAGTGCTGTATCAAAGCATATTAAATGCAAAGTTGACCGGAGGGAAGAAATTGGGTAGGAAAATGTGCACAAGCAACAGGGATGACCGCAAGCTTGAGAATACTGTCAAGCAAAGCTGATTCAAACACTTGGGAGAGCTTCACAAGGAGTGGACTGAAGCTGGAGTCAGTGCATCAAGAGTCACCACGCTCAGACATCTTCAGGAAAAGGGCTACCAAGCCACTTCTGAAACAGAAACATTGTCAGAAGCATCTTACCTGGGCTAAGGAGAAACAGAACTGGACTGTTGCTCAGTGCTCCAAAGTCCTCTTTTCAGATTAAAGTAAATTCTGCATTTCATTTGGAAATCAAGGTCCCAGAGTTTGGAGGAAGAGTGGAGAGGAACAGAATCCATGTTGCTTGAAGTCCAGTGTGAAGTTTCCACAGTCAGTGATGGTTTGGGCTGCCATGTCATCTGCTGGTGTTGGTCCACTGTGCTTTCTGAAGTCCGCAGTCAACGCAGCCATCTACCAGGAGATTTGAGATCACTTCATGCTTCCTTCTACTGACAAGCTTTATGGAGATACTGATTTCATTTTCCAGCAGGACTTGGCACCTGCCCACACTGCCAAAGGTACCAAAAGCTGGTTCAATGACCATAGTGTTACTGTGCTTGATTGGCCAGCAAACTGGCCTGACCTGAAGCCCATAGAGAATCTAGATGAGAGACACCAGACCCAACAATGCAGATGAGCTGAAGGCCGCTATGAAAGCAACCTGGGCTTCATTACACCTGAGCAGTGCCACAGGCTGATTGCCTCCATGCCACGCCACATTGATGCAGTAACTCATGCAAAAGGAAGCCCAACCAAGTATTGAGTGCATAGAAATGAACATACTTTTCAGAAGCCTGACATTTCTGTTTAAAATATCCTTTTTATATTGATCATATGTAATATTCTAATTTTCTGACACAGGTAATTTTTGGTTTTCAACTTCTGTAAGCCATAATCATAAAAAATTCAAGAAATAAAGGCTTGAAATATTTAACTCTGTGTGCAGTTAATCTATATAATATATGGGTTTCACTTTCTGAAATGAGTGACAAAAAATATTGACCTTTTTCATGATATTCTATTTTTTTTTACCTATATATGTTCTGTTTTTGTCCACCATTTTTTTTTGCACATAATTTGCATAATTGTAAGTAATTACATCATGTGAGTCTCTACCATTAAATCTTACCCTGTTTGTTCAAAATTGTCCGTACTTTATTTGCCTGAAAACAAGTACTGATACATAGTAATAACAAGAAGACAATCAAAAACACATTTATGAAAACGGCATTATACATACTTTATTATTAATTCAACACTGTGTTAAAAATCTGTTTCAAAATGCAGAACAGAAGATGTGACAAGCATGACGAATCATCAGCACACTTTCTTAAGTGGACGCAGTGTAAGTACTACAAAGAAAGATGAATACATTGAGATTTTAACATGATTTGATGCTTCTGCCAAACATTTCTGATGACCCTTTCTGCGTGGATTCTTAGAAGTGCTAGATGATCTGTCAAATACTAAATAGTGCTTGTAGGTAGAAGACATTCAGACACACTTTCACACTGAATAATTTCTCTGTGGAAATCTCAAAAGCACTCAATCATTGCTATACTGTGTCCAATTTTGTCACAGTTGTCTAAAACAGTGTTTGTGCAGGCAGATACAATATGAGGTGTATGAGGTTAAAATAAGTATTTAAAATGAAGTGAGAATTGTCCTTATTACATTTATGCATTTAGCAGACGCTTTTATCCAAAGCGACTTACAGTGCATTCAGGTTATACATGTTTCGTCAGCATATGTGTTCCCTGGGAATCGAACCCACAACCTTTGCGCTGCTAACGCAATGCTCTAACCACTGAGCCACAGGAACACTGTGTGACATGAAAAGCAGCTTAAGGCAATAAAACCTTTATGTCAGTGCAAAAGGTTGTGGGTTCAATTCCCAGGGAACACACATACTGATAAAAAATGTATAGCCTGAATGCACTGTAATTCGCTTTAGATAAAAGCAACTGCTAAATGCATAAATAAATAAATAAAATGTCCAATTAGTATAGAATTTAGCTCCAACCTCAATCAAACTCACCTGCCTGTAACTTTCTAGTAATAGTGAAGATCTTGGTTAGCCTGTTCAGGTGTATTTTATTAGGGTCGGAGATCAACTCTGCAGTAAAGTGGGCATCAAGGGCCAGAGTTGAGAACCCATATAATAAAGGTTCCCAAGTTTGGCATACCTGTATAATACTTTAAGATCACTGAAAAACTATCAGAAATTCTGAGTTTATGCCACAGTAGTCAGTTTTCTTCTGTGGACACAAAAGTTACATTCAGTTAGTGACACTGAGTAATGTCGTGTGTAGCCGACCATCTCCTCCGGCCTTCAGTGTGTAGCTGACCATCTCCTCCAGCCTTCAGTGTGTAGCTGACCATCTTCTCCAGCCTTCAGTGTGTAGCTGACCATCTCCTCCAGCCTTCAGTGTGTAGCTGACCATCTCCTCCAGCCTTCAGTGTGTAGCTGACCATCTCCTCCAGCCTTCAGTGTGTAGCTGACCATCTCCTCCGGCCTTCAGTGTGTAGCCGAGCATCTCCTCCAGCCTTCAGTGTGTAGCCGAGCATCTCCTCCAGCCTTCAGTGTGTATCTGAGCATCTCCTCCAGCATGAGCATCTCCTCCAGCCTTCAGTGTGTAGCCTTCAGTGTGTCCAGCGTAGCATCTCCTCCAGCCTTCAGTAGCTGAGCATCTCCTCCAGCCTTCAGTAGCTGATCTCCTCCAGCCTGAGCATCTCCTCCGAGCAGCCTTCAGTGTGTCCTCCAGCCTTCAGTGTGTAGCTGAGCATCTCCTCCAGCCTTCAGTGTGTAGCTGAGCATCTCCTCCAGCCTTCAGTGTGTAGCTGAGCACTCCAGCCTTCCATCTGGCCTTCAGTAGCTGAGCTGTAGCATCTCCTCCAGCCTTCAGTGTGTAGCTGAGCATCTCCTCCAGCCTTCAGTGTAGTCCAGCCGTCCAGCCTTCAGTGTGTAGCCACTCCTTCCAGCCTTCTGTAGCTGAGCATCTCCTCCAGTTTCAGTGTGTAGCTGAGCATCTCCTCCAGCCTTCAGTGTGTAGCTGAGCATCTCCTCCAGCTCAGCCTTCCTGAGCATCTCCTCCAGCCTTCAGCTGAGCATCTCCTCCAGCCTTCAGTGTGTAGCTGAGCATCTCCTCCAGCCTTCAGTGTGTAGCTGGCCTTCAGTGTAGCATCTCCTCCGGCCTTCAGTGTGAAGCTGAGCATCTCCTCCAGCCTTCAGTGTGAAGCTGAAGCCTTCAGTGTGTAGCTGAGCATCTCCTCCAGCCTTCAGTGTGTAAGCAGTGTGAAGCCGAGCATCTCCTCCAGCCTTCAGTGTGAAGCTGAGCCTTCAGTGTGCATCTCCTCCAGCCTTCACCATCTCCTCTGTAGCAGCCTTCAGTGTGAAGCTGAGCATCTCCTCCCTCTAGCCTTCAGTGTGTAGCTGACCATCTCCTCCAGCCTTCAGTGTGTAGACCATCTCCTCCTTCCTGAGCATCTCCTCCCTTCAGTGCTGTCCAGTGTGTAGCCTTCCTGCATCTCCTCCGGCCTTCAGTGTAGCTCAGTGTGTAGACCATCTCCTCCGGCCTTCAGTGTGTAGCTGAGCATCTCCTCCGGCCTTCAGTGTGTAGCTGAGCATCTCCTCTGGCCTGGTGGGTCATTGTCTCAGTATGCTGCAATGTGTTTTTTTCCTTAACTGGTCCCACTTACTGTTTAGTCACACCTAGGCAAGGCAAGGCAAGTTTATTTATATAGCACATCTGATCTCTTCTGGAAGCTGATTCCAACTGCGGGCGGCAAAATAGCTAAAAAGAGACTCCCCTTGTTTTGTGTGAACCCTTGGTATTTCTAACTGACTCGATCCTACTGATCTGAGTGGTCTGTTAGCTTTATATTCAGTGAACATATCTGCAATGGATTTATCCCAATGGTATCCTAGGCCATTGAGTGATTTATAAACGAGTAAAAGTACTTTAAAATCAATCCTAAATGTAACTGAAGCCAGTGTAAGGACCTGAGGACTGGTGTGATAAGCTCAGATGTTCTGGTTCTAGTCAGAATCCTGGCAGCAGCATTCTGGATGAGCTGCAGCGGTCTAATGGCCGAACCTAGCCGAACTACATGAAATGAAAATGTAGTCAGTACTTTTTTTAAATTGTAAGAAATAAAAATGAGAAACATTAGAAATGTATTTCAGTGAAGTATTCAGTTTAAATTGCACTTGAGTTAAGTACAAACCCCCCAAAATAATATTTAAATTCAGTAACGTTAATGATAAAAATGAACTCTTTACACCTATGCATAAAACGATTGCAAGACATTTCATGGTACATGACTTGTTTCTGCTCACCCGCTCCCTGGTTGTTTAATAGCATCGATAACCCTAAATAACATGTGAATATAATGATGGCTACTTCAGAAATCAGAAAATAAGCACATCTAAAAAAATCTCTTACTTACCTTTATGAAAATGTCGAGGGTAAATTAACATAAAAGGAGATATGTTGGCAAATATAATGATTTTGAGCATCACCGCTGAAACCCAGGCCATCCGATGCAGCGACGCCTCTTGTTGTTTTATCTTTTTTTTCAAGTGTGATACCTAAAATATCATTCTTCGTGGTGAGGGTTTGACCTTATCTATCATGCAATTAACTATTGCAGACTTTAACACAACAATAACATACCATTTTAAAGCAAATGAAGAAGAAAATGATCCAACTACAGAACACCTCGGCTTTGATACCTTACAAATGGCAGCGATACCCAAAATGCACTTTGATTCTCGTGAGTGTGACGTCACCTGACAAAGACCGATACGGATAAAAATCCTGGAATGTTTTCTTCAAAAACCTTCGTTTTTTCAACTGAAGAAAGAAATACATAAACATCTTGGATGACATGCGGGTGTTACGGATGGACTCACAGACACAAAGGGATATATTAATAGGTGACATTTTAATGACAGTATGCAGATGAACAGCAGTCAGCAGGTGAGTAATGGGTTTGATGATACTTTGGAGAGTTATGAACAGATCAGACCGATGGTATCCTTCCAGGTCCAGGAGATCGTGGATGGAGACAGACGTGGGGAATCCTGGACTGGAACCGGAGGGTGAGTAGAAGAGGAGACTGAGGAGGAGGACACACTGGGGATGACACAGAAGGTTAGTGGTTATATCAATCGTGATTCAGGTCAAAGGAGTAGGAAGGTGCTAGAGTCCAACTATGCATTAACGTGCATGAACGAACGAGACTGGACACTGAAGTGAGCTGGAGCTGGTGCTTATGAATGTTGAGGTGATGAGGATGAGATGAGGTGCAGGTGCGCTTGATTGGAGATCAGGTGGAATCAGGTGCGGGCGTGTGTAGTGATTGGATGGGTAGGAGGACAGACAGATCCGTGACAGCGGGTGAGTAAATTATAAGGACATTTTAATTTGAAAGTGAACTAATCCTTTAAGTAGGTTAGAAGACGTGTTTTTATGCATTTCCTTGAGAGGAAAAGGGTCAATGCCTAGTTCATGATTTTAGAAAGAGCTTATTGTTATATAAACATTGTCAAATGAGTGGATTAGTATTATTTGCATACTTCGAGTTCAGAGCAGTAGTGCCTATTTTTGTTATGCAACATTAGTAATGCGCCCTAGAGGACTGTTCACATAAGCATGCATATGTCTCACCTTTAATTAGACGTATATGTTATAAACTATATGACATCCATCCCTCATACAACTGCAGGATGGTCTGACCACTCTGAACAGCTCCCCTTGAATGATTTCACAGCTACAGTTCTTGGTGAAGAAGTTACAGCAAGTGTTTTAAATACAATGTATTAGTATCAGAAAGCCTCTGAGGTTTATTGCACTGTGTTTCAAACTTCACAACAGTGTACATGCTGCAATTTTTCAATACTTTCCTCCTGGAATTTATTTTAACGGCAGGTTTTATGTTCATGAATGCATTTCTTATATAAAAAACACATGCCATCCATTTATCCAAAATACAAACAATTATCTCAGGAACATTTCGTCCCTAGATTTTAACTCTGTAAAGCCTAACATGTCCAGTAATAGTCACAAAAACTTGACATTTAACAGTTTGTTAAATAAATAATAATAATACAATTAAAATAAAAACTGCCCAAACCAAGCAAACATATGCAATTTGCTGCATAAGCTGATATTTATTTGGACAAAAAGAGATGAAACTCTGATGCTCTTAATGTAAACCAATGAGATCTTTATAACAGTAGAACATGCTTATGTAAAATTATATAAATATCAGTCATCACTCTCAAAACATATTGCAATGCAATACAGTGATAATTGAGAGATAAATAAATAAACTCCTTGTTACTCATATTTGAACATTATTTTGCTAAAAGAAAAGTCTGGATAATCAAGTAAACCTAAGCTGCTTCAGTCTAGTTAGTGTAAATCTTAAAATATAAGTTATTATGCTTACTTCATAAAAATCAACAAAGACATGGAGGCAATCAGCCTGTGGCACTGCTCAGGTGTAATCTGATTTCATAAGTCTGCAGTGAGGAGGATGGGGCAGATGGAAATGGCACTGGAATTCATCTGCAAGATTCATCTGCAGGGGAGGAGGAGGATTCACAGAGGGCAGAAGGTCTGAACATCTAGATTATCTATGGGCTTCAGGTCATCTGCATCATCTAGATTCTCGCTTGTCATCTGCATCAAGGGTAGGAAGGGCTAGAGGGGCTTCTCATGCTGGCCAATCAAGCACAATAACACATGGTCATTGCAGCTTTTGGTACCTTTGGCAGTGTGGGCAGGTGCCAAGTCCTGCTGGAAAATGAAATCAGCATCTCCATAAAGCTTGTCAGAAGAAGGAAGCATGAAGTGCTCTAAAATTTCCTGGTAGATGGCTGCGTTGACTTTGGACTTCAGAAAACACAGCGGACCAACACCAGCAGATGACATGGCAGCCCAAACCATCACAGACTGTGGAAACTTCACACTGGACTTCAAGAACATGGATTCTGTGTCTCTCCAGTCTTTCTCCAGACTCTGGGACCTTGATTTCCAAATGAAACGCAAAATGTACTTTTATCTGAAAAGAGGTCTTTGGAGCACTGAGCAACAGTCCAGTTCTTTTTCTCCTTAGCCCAGGTAAGACGCTTCTGACGACGTCTCTGGTTCAGAAGTGGCTTGGTAGCCCTTTTCCTGAAGATGTCTGAGCGTGGTGACTCTTGATGCACTGACTCCAGCTTCAGTTCACTCCTTGTGAAGCTCTCCCAAGTGTTTGAATCGGCTTTGCTTGACAGTATTCTCAAGCTTGCGGTCATCCCTGTTGTTTGTGCACATTTTCCTACCCAATTTCTTCCCTCCGGTCAACTTTGCATTTAATATGCTTTGATACAGCACTCCTTGAACAGCCCCCCCCCCCTTTCAGTAATGACCCTCTGTGACTTACCCTCTTTGTGGGGGGTGTCAATGATTGTCTTCTTTTCCATTGCCAAGTCAGCAGTGTTCCCCATTATTGTGCTTTCAAAGAACAAGGGATACCCTGAATGTATACTGTATGGATGGTCATTTATTGAAACTCAAATGTAAATATTCTAATATTTTGATATACTGGAATTTTTACTTTCATGAGCTGTACGCTCTAATCATCAAAATTAAAACAACAAAAAATGTTTGAAGTGTTTTACTTTACATGTAATGAATCTAAAATATATGAAGGTTTCACTTTTTGAAATAGGTTACAAGAAAAATGAACTTTTTCACCATATTCTAATTTTTTGAGATGTAAACTGTAAACTTTAAAAATGGCGGAGGAGAGAAAACAGCAGTATACTGTGACGTTTTATTCGTTTTTCTCACAACATCTACATTGCTTTCTCCTGCCACTACAGTCATGTATATTTACGTATATAAATAACCATTTAATGCATATTGTATGCATTGAACACAGCAAAAATAGCATTTATTTTGATTCAATTTGGATGATGGATTCTATTATTGACTTGAAATCATGTTACATGTGAATGGAACCAAGCTCAAGATCCTTGATTTTCTTCTTCATTTGTGAAGTTTAAATATGCAAATGAGGTATTATTTAATGAAATATGCACTAATTTTCATAATTTTCTGGTACAAAATCTAAACACTGGATGAAGTCAGTTTCAAAACTCTTGTTTAATTTTTTTGACATATTAGAGTCAAATTTTGACTCTTTTTACCAAGGGAATTTTGGGTATCTCATTTTGTCAATCAATTATTTAGAAAATACAGACATAAAATATATTCACTATTTTGAGGGGAATTAAATGTATGTAATCAAGCAAATTATATATGAACAAATCCCTCTGTAAAACCCTTCCGGATACAGACAGGAATACACATGTAAAGTGTGGTGTGTAAGTGCTGCTGAAGTGGAGATTTATGGCTCGGTGGAGGAGAACAAACTCATTTTGAGAAAACAGCCTTTAAAAATATGTCTTGTAACTAAAATCTATTGACACAAATAGATAAAGTGTTATTAAATCAAACACTTACCGGTGTCTTTTGGATGTTTTCTTTCCACTAGTATGAAAAACAAAAATCTGACACTTGACAGGTGCATGAAAAACAGTGTTTGCGCCTCTTCAGTGTCACTCTTAAGACTGTAAAGAAACACACGTGACCCTGGAGCACAAAACCAATCATAAGCAGCACAGGTATATTTGTAGCAATAGCCAACAATACAATGTATGGGTCAAAATTATAAATTTTTATTTTATGCCCAAAATTATTACCGTAAATATATCAAAACTTAATTTTTTATTAGTAATATGCATTGCTATGAAGTTCATTTGGACAACTTTAAAGGTGATTTTCTCAATATTATATTTTTTTTTGGCACCCTCAGATTCCAGATTTTCAAATAATTGTATCTCAGCCAAATATTGTCCTATCATAACACACCATACATCAATGGAAATGCTCAATGTATTAATCTCAATTAAAAAAATGGACCCTTATGACTGTTTTTGTGGTCCAGGGTCACGTATCAACTTGTGGAAAATGTGCATCCGATGACCCCTTCAGTCATCACAGGTACGTGTTCTCAATCACCACATCTCTAATCTGATCATCCCTGAGGGGCGCTGGAGAGCAGGACTCCTCCTCCTGGACACAATCAGGACTCTCTGTCTTGGGACAGCTGGTTTCTTCCACCCGAGGGGAGCAGCAGAGCTTCTCCACACACTCCTGGCCACAGCGCAAACTGCAGGTCGAGCCGCTGTGGGCCGCGGCTTCGCTCCGGATGAACTCCGGCTGCACGGTGCAGTGCTTGATGCCGAAAGCGTTCAGCACCGCTGTGATCCTCCCCATCAGATCTGCACACTGCGCTGCATTCATCCCGGCCGGACAGTGAACGTGGCAGCGAGGCCACCAGCAGCGCCTCCGACAGCTGCCACACATGCAGCTCGTGAAGCGACAGCACACCTGGGACTCCAGCGAGCCTCAGCCGCACCTGAGCGACGGAGAGATGCAGCGGCGTCGCCTGAAGCACCAGCAGCCCGTAGCGCCGCAGCCTCGGCAGGGCCGTGGAGAACAAAACCAGCACACAGACTGAGGAAAAACCTGCGTCCAGATAGACCAGGAGGTGACAGTCCGAGTGAGGCCGATGGCAGTGCGCTGCAGACAGCAGGAGAACCAGACCATTAGTCAAAATCAGGACTGAACCCAGAAGATCCTGGACCACACTGATTATGGAGCCCAGCTGCTGTCGTCTGAGCCCGGACCCTCCAGGAGCACACTGGGAAACTGTCGGGTTAAAAATCAACTAATTATATATATATATATATATATATATATATATTGTGGCATATTGAAATTGAGGAATCATTATGGACATCTCTGTAGAAATACTACTGGTCAAAAGTTTGAAATAATTATATATTTGAATGATTTTGATAGAAGTATTTTCTGCTCATCAATGCTGAATTTTTAAATAAAAAATACAATTAAAAATAGCAAGACTGTGAAATATTATTACAATTTAAAATAGCTGTTTTCTATAATAAAATGTAATTTATTTCTGTGATGCGCAGCTGTATTTTCAGCATCATTACTCCAGTCTTCAGTGTCATGTGATCTTCAGAAATCATAATAATATGCTGATTTGCTGCTCAAGAAACATCTCTGATTATTATCAATGTTGAACACAGTTGTGCTGCTTTATATTTTCATTTTATTCAGCAATGATGCACTAAATTGATCAAAAGTGACAGTAAAGACATGTTAAATTCTGTTCTTTCTGGAAAAAAAAGAAAATCCTGGAAAAAAACTATCACAGTTTGCAGAAAAATATTCAGCAGCATAACTGTTTTCAACACTGATAATAATCATAAATGTCTCTTAAATCCTCATATTAGAGTGATTTCTGAAGATCATGTGACACTGACGACTGGAGTAATGATGCTGAAAATACAGAATCACAGAAATAAATTGCATTGTAACAGATATTCACATAGAAATCAGCTGTTTTACATTTGAATAATATTTGATAATATTACTGTATTTTTGTATCATCTCAAATGCATGCTCTCACCGCTGGGTTCAGTGCAGGTGGAGTGACGTGGTTCTTCTGGAAGCTGCTCTGAATGCTGAATGATTTCTTGAGAACTTCCCCCGGTCCTGGGAATGGACGTTTGAGCATGACTGGACTGAACTGAATCAGAGATGCTGGGATTTGGAAACTCAGCAGAGCTGTCCTGACAGCGTTGATCTGGATCTAGAGCACTAGACGCTTCAGGGTTGCAGAACATCAGTGCGTCATCTTGAAGAGCACCTCCTACAACACAATGATCATCAAGATCCTCACAGCCATTCTGCAGCAGACGCTTAAAGAATAAGTTCACTTCCAGAATAAAAGTGTCCTGATAATGTACTCACGACCCCCATATCATCAAATATGTTCATGTCTTTCTTTCTTCAGTCGCAAAGAAATGAAGTTTGAGGAAAACATTACAGGGCTTTTCTCCATATAGTGGACTTCAATGGCCAACGATTTTAACGTCAAAAGTCAGTTTCAGTGCAGCTTCAAAGATCTCTACATGATCCCAGTCGAGGAAGAAGGGCCTTATCTAGCCATACCATCAGTCATTTTCTGAAAACAGTTAATATTTATACAGTTTTTATCCACTAATGCTGGACTTGCTCTAGCTCTGCGATGCGTGTCTTCATTAGCTGATGTTGGAAAGGTCACATGTGATGCAGGCGGAAGCACCGACCCAATGTTTACAAAGCGAACATGCAACAAAAGTCAAATGCCCTTTACAAAAAAGATAATACAACAATGTCGGGCTGATTTTAAAGATTTTTAGAGTTTTTAACCGAAGTACAAATATCTTTCCAACAGAATTACGTTCTGTGTGAAGACGCGCATCGCTGAGCTAGAGCAAGCCCAGCATTTGTGGTTAAAAACGTGTATTAATATTAATTGTTTTCAGAAAATGACCGATCGTATGGCTAGATAAGGACCTTTTTCCTCGGCTGGGATCGTGTACACCTCTCATTGGCCACCATTGTAGTTCACTATATGGAGAAAAGTCCTGGAAGGTTTTCCACAAAAAACTTAATTTATTTGCATCTCAAGAAAGACATGAACATATTTGATGACATGGGGGTCGTGAGTACATTATCATGAAATGTTTATCCTGGAAGTGAACTTATCCTTTAACATTACTGCTCATAGTAAAATACAGGGGCCACAGAATATGGGACAGACTGCCCTGTACTGATATTCTGCATTCACTGTATCACTAAAGCAATGCAAAACTGTCAGCTCATAGCCAGTTAAAAGAGAGAGCAACTCATGTGACAAAGAAATATTCATTACAGACTCATATTCTCATCACTGCACAACCAATCCAATCACTTCTTCCACTAAAAGTTTTTTAGATTTCAGATCAAACCAGCTTTCCTCCTGTGTTCTAGTTTACTTTGCATCTCAGCTTCATCACACTGGAGAGGAAAGTGTCCATTGAAGGATATTATCGTTACATAATGGAAATGGTTATTTGCTCATTTCCATCAAATAAAAAAAACAGTGCCACCCACTTTTTCAACAGTGTTGGTATTTTTTTGGCATACATTTTTCCCATAGGGATTTTGTGAGAGAACGAACTACAATCCCAAGAGGCATTGTGAACAACATAATCAAATAAAAACAATGGAGAAATATAAAACTATTGATTTAAATATGTTGATTAGACACGTCATGTTTATTGCAAAATATGCATAGAGACAATTATTTAAATAGTTTGGATAATTTACTAGCCACAGTCCTCTGACTGTTGGTGATTTCTGTGCAGCATCATGGGTAATGTAGTTTTTCGACTGGAAGTCCTTTGCTGAACATGATTATTTAAAAAATAAGTTGAAATAATGCAAACAGATGGCTTCAGCAAAGCATGCACCATTGATAAACAAACTCATAAATCACAGTAGGTCTGACTTTAATGGTTTGGAAGGTAATGTTCAAAATCAATTCCCCTAAGGAGAAAATTAATTGAGTTTTAACATCAGGTACCTAACTGTTGCACTCCATAGATGGCCATGAAATTTGTTAAACTACAATTTTATCTGTATATTATCTTCAAGCTGAAAGGCAAAACTGACCAATCAGAAACAAGTGTTCCACACATAATAGATGGTTCTATTCAAACACACCTTTGCGTTCTGATGTAGAATGAGAGTCGTTTCGCATCAGACTCTTTCTGATCCCATCAGCAGCTTCATCAATCCCCCTGCTGCTTCTTCTCCAGGACAATACAAGTATATTGAATATCACACTAGTTCCTCCAACCACAATGGACAGGAGTGGGTGTTGAATGGGTTCTGGCTTGACAAGATGTGTGAGAATCTCCAGACTAATGGAGACACACTGAGATGCCATGAGCAGAGCTGAGAGCAGGATGCCGAAGGGTTTGAGACGCATCCTTCTGTAGTCCTCAGCACACGGAGGACTCGGCCCTCCTGTAGAAGAGAGGTTTGGATGGGATGGACCGGCAGTCAAGGAGGTATCGGGTGAGCAGGGAGAATCAGAATGATGCTTTATTACAGATAGAGCCAGATTTATGAAAACGTAGAGCGTGTGGAAGCTGTCCACCGCGATGAGGAGAGATCTGCAAATTTGTCCGACTACAATCTCAAAGACCAGGAAGCACAAGGTCAAGACCAGCACGCACATGTGAGAAGAGACGGATATCCTCGCCATCGCACCTGCACAATAACAAGCAATGATACATTTTTAAGTCACCGTCAAATCCAGGAGTGTTTGTAAACTTTCTTCACTGCTGCACTCTTTTTTGACAATACATTTTGAGAAGATTGCACAATGTAAACTCAGAATTCCAAGACAATGTCCTAATTGTGAGATTTAAACTCAGAATTCAGAGAAAAAAGGCAGAATTGTACATGGAAAAAGTTACAAGATTTAAACTCTAAATTTCAATAAAAAAGTCAAAATTGTCATTTTGAAATTTAGACGGGGAAAAAGTCAGAACTGCAAGACGTAAACTCAGAATTCCAATTTTTTTTTTTACAATTGTCAGACGTAAACTCAGAATTCCAAAAAAAAAAGTTACAATTGTCAGACGTAAACTCAGAATTCTAAAAAAGTTACAATTGTCAGACGTAAACTCAGAATTCTAAAAAAAGTTACAATTGTCAGACGTAAACTCAGAATTCTAAAAAAGTTACAATTGTCAGACGTAAACTCAGAATTCCAAAAAAAGTTACAATTGTCAGACGTAAACTCAGAATTCTAAAAAAGTTACAATTGTCAGACGTAAACTCAGAATTCAAAAAAGTTACAATTGTCAGACGTAAACTCAGAATTCTAAAAAAGTTACAATTGTCAGACGTAAACTCAGAATTCTAAAAAAAGTTACAATTGTCAGACGTAAACTCAGAATTCTAAAAAAAGTTACAATTGTCAGACGTAAACTCAGAATTCTAAAAAAAAGTTACAATTGTCAGACGTAAACTCAGAATTCTAAAAAAAGTTACAATTGTCAGACGTAAACTCAGAATTCTAAAAAGTTACAATTATCAGACGTCAGAGTTAGTCAGTAACGAAGTAAAACTTCTTCGTTACTGTACTTAAGTAAATTTTTCAAGTATCTGTACTTTACTGGAGTAGTTTTATTTTGAGCAACTTTTACTTTTACTTCACTACATTCCAAAGCATAAGATCGTACTTTTTACTTCACTACATTTCATAAAACATATCGTTACTCCTTATAATACATCACGTGCTCCGAGACGCAGAAGCGGTGTCTGATTCAAGAACAAACTGATTCTTTTCAATGAACCTGTTAAATCGGTTCGCAGATCGCAACAAACGATTCATTCACGAATTGGAATGATCCGATTGCAGCTGTTCTCGAGTAGAAAACTCACTGATTCAAATGAACCGTTTAGAGCAAGTTTTCAGTGAACTGAACTCACAAGTAAAGAACCGGGAGATCTTGTGAGCGCGCGTGACTGATGCTGTGAAAAGTAAGTTACTAATGTCCAATTTTAGGATTAATTGTTGTAACTGAAAATCATATTTAGGTCAAAACTGTCAGTTGTTTGTGAACTAAATCTGCTGTAAAGGGTGATCTATTTAAGCCCAACAAAATGCTTGAATGCAGACAGATCAACGTCAGTGTCTATGTTTTAGGTCAAAAAACAAAACATTAAAATAACACAGATTAAATAAAATAACTCATGCACGTTCATATTCCCCGCTGCTGTAACGTTAGCAGTTTTATTAAAATACTATACGCACTTAGCCCTATATGATGTCTGTTTTTATATTGTTTATCAACAGTATACATTTTTATATTGTTTATAGATCATCTAGCCGAGTAGACAGATATGAATATTTCTTCATAACCATGCTGAAAATAAGTAAATATTGTTAGCTGATGCTAACTGTCTAGCTAACAAGCTTGCTGGTGCTAAGTTGAGGACATTTTTTGATATAAAGTCCAAATATTTTTATTCAGCCACAGATAGATTACATCTGAGGTAAAAAGAAAGCATGTGATGTTCAGAACATGCTAACTACAGTAATTATCAGAGTGGGAAGTGATGCCCTCTGGGGGCATTTGGACAGGAGTGTTTTTACATCACAGACAAGGTTTGAGAAGAAAAAAATCATTATGAAACTATAATTATATTTTCCTTAAAATGTTCTTCCTAACTTCAGGCCTTATTCTCATTTCATATATAACTGACGTTCTGCAAAACAACAAGCTTTAAAACACTTTATTCTTACTGGTGTAAATTAGATGGTCAAATCTGTTTTCTCTCATGTACATCGCAGTGTAAGCTTCACAGTGAACATTACTACATCACTCTAGTCAACAACATAGTCCAAATCAACAACAAAAATATATCTTGACCCAATATAGTGGTTATTTTGGGAAAATCCCAGGTATTTTGAACAGTAGGATTATAAAAATATGTGCTAATATAAAATTAAATGAAGTAGTCTATATAAAATTGCAAAATAAATCTATCTATCAGTAGGCTACTTTTTTACTTAAGTACATAAAAAATCGCGTACTTTTGTACTTTCACTCGAGTAAAATTGAAAAAGCAGTACTTTTACTTTTACTGGAGTAATATTTTATTATACGTATCTGTACTTTTACTCAAGTACTTGATCTGTGTACTTTGTCCACCACTGTCAGACGTAAACTCAGAATTCTAGAAAAAGTTACAATTGTCAGACGTAAACTCAGAATTCTAAAAAAAGTTACAATTGTCAGACGTAAACTCAGAATTCCCCAAAAAAAAGTTACAATTGTCAGACGTAAACACAGAATTCCAAAAAAAAGTTACAATTGTCAGACGTAAACTCAGAATTCTAGAAAAATAAACAAGTCGGGGAAAATTCCAAAGAAATAAAGTCAGAAATGCAAAATTTAAACAAAAAAACTAACAAATGACATGTAAACTTTTAAATGGATTTGTAAAGGAAAAAAAAGAGTCAAAATTACAAGAAGTAAACTCAGAATTCCATTAAAAAAGTCAAAATTGTAATTTTGGACTTTAGATTCCAAACTTGTTTCTTGGTATGATGGTCAAATGTTTCAAAACTAAAGAAATGTGTATTGATTTTAGGAAAGAGTCTGAAACCGTTATTAAAGGGTAGATGAGTAGAATTACAGTGGAGTTGTTTTATATCACACATTGAGGAGGGATATATGGACTGACGCTGAGAGCAAAGACTATATTACCTTAGGAAGAGCATTTCGTGTAAGCCCTCCATTGTTAAAGGTGTTGTACAACTCTTTTACTGAAACTCTATTGACCTTTTGTATTATTTGCTGGTTCGGGAATGTTACGGTGGAACAAAAGAGTTTGTTCAGGAAACTGTTAAGTACTGTGAGTAAATTACTGGTGATCCTGTGATGGGTTTACAACAGTCTTGGTAAAGCTATTAAAATCATATCTGATAATAGACACCCACTGCATAATGAGTTTGAGCTTTTGCCTTCAGGTAGAAGATTTAGGATACCGGTGTTTATTTTTAAATAGGGGGAAATCACAGGCAGTGACTTTGTTAAATGAAAGGTAGGTCAGAAAAATGTGTTTCTTCTTCTCTCCTTCTCTAAATGAGCAGGTCTCATTCAGTGTTTTTTTTAATAAGTACTGTGAAATTTGTATTTTCCTACTGTGAAATTATGCTGTTTTGTCTTTTGTGAGAAACCGCATATGGAAAAAAGACACTGAAACAAAATTGCATCAAGTGGATGAATAAAGATACTACTGCTAGAGGGGAAACAATTCAGAACTGCAAGATGTAAACTCACAATTATACATAAAAAATATCAAAAGTCTGAGAAAATAAACTAAATTGGCTGAAGTAAACTCCAAAGAAGTCCAAAATCAAAATTCCAAAGAAATATAGCCAGAATTGCAAGACACTCAGAATTTGGAAGGAAACAAACAAAAGACAAAGTCATAATTGTGAGGAATTCTGAGAAAGAATTGCAAAAAAAAAATTGTGAGAAAGTAAAAATCGTGACATGTAACCTTGTAAACTTGATTTGTAAAGGAAAAAGTCAAAATTACCAGTAAACTCAGAATTAAAAAAGTCAAAATTCAGAACAACTCTGAATTCAGAATAAAACAGTAAAATAAAATAAATAGTGCTAAATTTAAACTGAAAATGCAGAAAAAAATATCTCCATTGTGAGATACAATCTCAGACTTCAGAGAAAAAAAAGAAAACAAATTTTTTTGCTATATGTAAACTCGATTGAGATAAATAAATAAATTAATGAATAAAGTCAAAATTCAGAGGAATAAGTTTTGAGATGTTGGGGGGGGGTTGTAAGTATAAACTTGCAATTCAGAATTTTTTTTAAGGAAAAATAATAGTCAGATTTGTGTGATATGATCTCCCATTGGTGAAGAAAAAAGTCATAATTGTAAGAGAAAAAGTTGCAATTACTTTCGAATCACAATGTAATACATTGAGCTCTTCGTTTTTTGCTCAAGCATTCGACCGATTAGACTGAAAGTGATTCATTCACGAATCTGATTCTAATCAACAGATTAAAACACACACGACTCGGTGATGATGGAATATTACCAGTGAACGTAACTCATCGTGTACTGTCTGTAATCTCATGTATCAGTCAGAAATCAGGTTACGTACACTGCTATCAGAGATCATTAGAGAACGTGTTGTTTCTCTGGTGTGAATGTGGAGAGAAACTGAGCACAACAGTCCAACACAAACACTACTGCATGGAGAAAAACACTAAAGCAGCGAGTGAAGGCACAACAGCTAATATAGCTTTAATTATTAGCCTGGAACGGACAGAGAGACGGTAAAGCCTTTACGCTGGATTAAACCGATATTAACACGTATATTAACTGCCACTCATAAGCTGGTGGATTTAACAGATCAGTAGGTTCACATTCATCAACAAATATACCACTAAGGTTTTAGTGACATTATTATTATGCAATTAAACACATGCTTAATTGCCCTCACATCTATACTTACTTTAATTTGTGCTGATTTCAATAATATGTGACCCTGGACCAAAAAAAAAACAGTCTTTTGTATTATCATTGAGATTTATACATCATCTGAAAGCTGAATAAATACGCTTGGGTGCAAATCTGAGGATGCCAAAGAAAAACTACATATTGAGAAAATTAAGTTCAACGCATATTACTAATCAAAAATTAAGTTTTGACATATTTACGGTTGGTAATTTGCTAAATATCTTCATGGAACCTGATCTTTACTTAATATCCTAAAGATTTTTGGCATAAAAGAAAAAATAATAATTTTGACACATACAGTTGGCTTTTGTGCTCCAGGGTCACATATTGTGTGAAGATTATTATAATTTCTTAAAAATAATTAGATAGATATATAGATAAATACAATAACTTAAAATAATAGGAATGTCATGAAAATCAACAATTATGAAAATCACAAATTAGACAATTATTGAATATCAATATCAATCAATCTCATCTATCTATCTATCTATCTATCTATCTATCTATCTATCTATCTATCTATCGTATTTTCATGTACAATAATCATCCTTATAATTAAATAATGTTTGTTAAAGTTACATAAAAATGGAAGAACAATTTATTTTTCAACTATTTGTTTGCAGTTAAAATCATTCCTGGGGAAAATCGTGACAATTGCAAGACGTAAACTCAAAACTGGGATATAAAGTAAAAAAAAGTCAAAAATGTAAACTTGCAATGTAGGATTCTGAGGCAAAAATCATATTTTCCGCTTATTTGAGCAGTTAAAAGAACGCTATCTTGTAAAAGCAGAACACTTCTCAGTCAAGCGGGAGTATAAATGAAGAACACGGACGTGTTACCTGTTCAGGACGTCCCGAGCGCTGTCATGTGAGGATCTTCTGCACTGGCCTGCAGGCACTGAAACAACGTGACTGTTTAACTCTCTCGGTGCCCGAGAGAACCTGACAGAGAACACAACACGGCTCACGGAGTACGACTCTTTAAAGCACTAAACCAACCCCAGCCCAAAAACAGGTCACAATCAAAGCCCCAGCCCAGAAACACGCTTCAGATTCAAGTCATGAAGATGATCAGTAACTGTGGGAAATCATCTTCATAACTAACAGGAGTCAATGTACACCTTCTGTATTTTTGATCAACAGAAGCGGATGACAACATTTCAGTCTCTAATGTTTTGTCTTTCAAAGAACAGTGGATGAAGAAAAAATACATATCTACGACTACACTGACATTCAAACATTCATATAGGATTTTTTCCCTAAATGCATTTGAATTATTAAGGCTAACTTTTTTTAACAAACAAATTCTCACTGTTAACTAGCATGCATATTACTATTATATCGACAGCTTATTACCACTTAAAAAGCATTTATGTCATATTCTGCACGGCTATAATATAGGTCCCGATCTCTACCCATACCTAAAATGAACAACTACCTTATTAACTATTAATAAGCAGCAATTTAGGAGTTTATTGAGATAAAGATTGTTAGTAATAGTTACCGAGAATTGGACCTCACAACAAAGTGTAACTATTTTTAATTTTTAAATAGTATTATCTTGAAAAACTATTTTCTACACAGCTTTGACATTTTTTTTATGGTGCACATCTATAAAAAAAATAAATTGGCACAATACTGCAACTGCTAGTAAATTTCACAAATAACTACAAAAAGACTGTAATAATTGCACAGAATTAATAGTGTAATATTAAAGATGAAAAACAAAGTCTGTCTATGGTCTATGATCCGAGGTCTCTGTTCTTAGAGCGAGTCACAGAGGATTACATGGACATTCCTTCAAACTAGATTTATAATAATAAGCTCCAACAGTCAAATACCTCAGAAATCCCTTCTATACGGCGCCGCACATCCCAGAGTACAGCATGACTGGCTTTCACATATGAAGAAACGATGATTTCAAGTGTCCCAGACGCTCAGTCTCATGTGTATGTCCTGTGCTCAGGGTTTGAACAGAAGACTGTTAATCTCAAACATGCGGCAGGGTCGTTTGATCGTGTTTGCATACATCTGAGGTGTGTAACATACCAGACCGCCTGATGTGCCGCTTGCTTTCATACACCGAGCAGGGCTTCGAGCTGTGCAAACCAGCCACAAACATCCTCAACACTTCAGCCCAGCCTTAAACATGTCAACTTTAACCTCGAACCGCTCTAAAACCATAGGGCTAAATATATACACGTGTGTATTTATATATGCATAAATATACACTACACACAGATACATTATGTAAATAAAAACCTTCAAACATCATGTTTTTCTCCCCATTAACATTGTTTTTCATCTTTTTGTTGTTCACATTTCGGCCATTTAAATTAATGAACACCTGATTATAAACCTGCTTTTGATACCAAAACAATAACTGATAGAAAATGCACAAATCTGTAATATCCACCTTATGTGTGAACATGGACGTAAGCCACGTCTGGTGAAGGTGTGAACCTGTACATAAACATAACGGCAAATAAAGATTACATAACATTTACCAGGAAATGCTATTTCAAAATGTCATGTTTAAGTCAATGTGTTGCCATTTATTGTAATTGTTTGGGAGATTTAACCCAGACATGAAAATATCCAAATTATGTGTCATTAGTAACCCTTTGAAATAATAGGTTACTGTTATGCATAAAAAACCTTATGCAACATTGATAGGAACACTGAGATAAAAAAACTAAACAATTCAACCATCACCGCACGTCAAAATTGTTACTTTTTTTCTAAAATATAGCATCACATCTTTAAATCAATGCTACAAGTATTACATCATTATTGTCATTTTTTCTAACATTTGGATTTTTAATTTAGCGCAACATTTTATTGTAAAATAAAGTTCACCGCTACTCCAGCGGTCACTATTGTGAGCATCAACATGTTTACTCATTCTATGACCACACTCAACATAACTAACTATGCAAATGCATATATTAATACTAGTCACCCTAAAGATAATGTGCACCAAAAATCTGTGTCATATATTTATGTTAACATACTTTACTAGTCTTTTGTTTTGGCGCTTTGATGCTGTTTTCTTCTCAAGGTGCAAACAGGTCTGGTCATGTGATAATCTGCACTAATCATGAAACTGCACATATTTAACTGAGACCCTTTATTTTCCATGTTTGCAGGAAGTGCACTAAAACAACCATCGGTACGGCTTTTAGAGCTTTATAAATTAAAACCATTTTTAAGGTCACATGGGATTAAATGGGTTAATATCAAATTCTGATTGAAAGTAGTTCAGAAGTAAATCCTATATACGCTATATTGCCAAAAGTATTGGCACCCCCTTCTAATGATAGATGTGACTACTTTAGTAATCTCCATGAGTACAAATCTTAATGTTTAAGCATATAATGATATTCTAGGGAATCTAATTGTATAGCAACAGTTTGGACAGAACCCTTTTCTATTCTAACATGACAGTGTCTCTGTGTATAAGACAGGAATCAAAGAGAAATGATGATTCAGTCAGTGTGGAAGAACTTGACTGGTCTGCAGAAAGCAGCTGAACACCTCTGGTGTGACTTTAAATGAGCCAAAAACTCATCACCAAACACCAATGACTTGTACATATGGGTACCGTCATTTCATACACTTCAAAACTGATGCAACAGAGGTGGAAATACAATTTTTAAGTACATGAATTATGTTTCCATCTTTGTTGCCACAGTTTAGAAGTTCCCCTTTTCTCTTCTAAAGAAGGGTGCCAGTACTTTTGTCCATATAATGAATGTACAAGTCATTGGTGTTTGGTGATGAGTTTTTGGCTCAAGGTCTGCATTTAAAGTCACACCAGAGGTGTTCAGCTGGGATTAGGACTTGCACTACAAACTAGTGTTTATGATTACGATAATAAATACAAATATGATAGATACCTGTTTGCAATATCAAGCAGCTTAGCGAACTGTTGTAATAACTAGAAAGTCTTGCACATTCAAGCTCAAAATGGCTTCATCCACTCTTATGTTAATAAGGCAGGTAATGTTACGTTTAATTAATTACTTCATGCTGATTGGTATAACAAAACTAATGTCAGGTGTAACAGTACATCCTAAGTGCAATTAGGAAAGTTGTTTTATAAAAACCACACATGCTGTTTTTGTCATTACATGCATTTATTTGAGAGGGAAAAGCCATACACATCTCTGTGTTTACCAGTACAGTTCGATTAATTTAACAGGTAATTTTAAAAATTACTAAAAATAAAGCATTACAAACATCGGTTTGGGGGGGGGCAGCACAGAAGTGTTGATTTCGAGGTCAAAGACAATCTGGATGTAGAGGCAAAGCTTCTCTGAAGCCTGGCAGATAGACGTCAGAGTCGACATCAACCGGTCGGTCGGTCGGAGAGAGAGAGAGAGAGAGAGAGAGAGAGAGAGAGAGAGAGAGAGAGAGAGAGAGAGAGAGAGAGAGAGAGAGAGAGAGACTGAAAAGCACCAATCACAGAGCCTGGGATGGTGGAAAGTACTACACTGATCAGCTCAAGCCTCGCTTCGATGTCACACGCTTCTCGTTTGTCTGACGATGGCGACTTCTCTCGAGGTAAAGTGTAGTCTCTAGTGTCTCCAGCGGCAGTAGCTTCACACAAGCGTAGTGTTTTCTTCATGAAGTCTTGTGCTCTGGCACTCCTACTGCCTCGTTTCACGCCCAAACACGCACCCGATATACATAATATACTCTCCAAGAGCTCCAGCCCTATTTATATAAATCAATCCACAGAGCCCCGCCCCTTTCCCAAACCCCCACCAATCAAAATAGGACAACTTTAAACTTAATATTTGCTCTTTATAGAATCTGAAAATATACACCAAAGAGGGAAAATCCCACAACAACAGCTTAAAAAAGATGGGAAAAAAAAGATACACAGACTCGGGTTGTTTAAAATAAATACAAACGGATTCAGCCAAGCAGCCGGAATAAAGAGCTGAAATAAGGTTTAAAGGCAAACGTGTCCTGTCTTCGGATGGGTACGTACGGTGACACACAGGGCTTAACCGATGGAAGACAGAATGAGTGTTTGAGATGGTAAGAGAGAGGGAAAATTGTACAGCTCCTTCGTTCGCCGAGGACAAAGAGGTCCGAATCATTCAGGTGACTGGCTAAATTGTTCCACGCTGGTTGATGAAGGGAACCTGGTGAGATCTGAGATCAGAAGTGAGTGTTTTGACCGATTCCTGAAAAGCAGGAACCAACGGAAAACAGATCTCAAGTCTTTTTGTGTTAACGAGACACTAATAACGACAAACACACACAGAGACTCACAACGATGCTCTCGCGAAACAACGTCTGCCATCCTGATCATATCGGAAAGCCACAACCAATGAAATGTCTTCACATGTTCCAGCCGGTCAGTCTCTGTATTGCATTACAACCTCCAGTCCACCAGGGGGCGGCACCACAGTCGACAGCGTAACGGGGAGGAACAGAAGAAGGTCGCCGGTTAGCGAGTGTGTGTGTGTTTCTCTGCATGTGCGTCTTTGGTAACTTTACGGCAAATGTTTGAATCGCAGAAGAGATTTTCCTAATTTCAATCAAAGTTGGACACTGGAGGGAAGATGAGTCCTCTGTGTTCTGATGCAACGATTGGAAAATTAGTGGAAAAGACATGAGAAAGACTGAAAGAGACCCGAGGAATATGAGCGGATGCCGTGTGGCGAGAACAAACCGGCCCTTCTGATTCTCTCTGCATGTGTGGATCCTGAGAAGAGACAGAGACGGGCTTACTTAAGTTATTATTCCAGGAATTCCTTCATAAACATGGGAATTTCCTTGCATTACCTTGGTTACAGCATTATGGTGCATCTCTGCTGGTGTCCAGACTGGCATCAAGGAGAAGCTCCTCTAAATCCTGTCCACAGCTCAGCTCTGCTGTCACGCTCACTGAACACACACACACACACACGACACACACACACAGACACACACACACGCACACACACACACGACACAGCACGCACGCACGCACGCACACACGCACACACACACACACACAGAGAGACAGAGACACACACACACACACAGAGCACACACACACAGAGAGACAGAGACACACACACACACACAATCATTTTCTGCATGCTCAAAACCACTATCATATCACATATATTTTGTGTTTTTGTGCTTTCACTACATTCATAAAGTTGACTAAAATGATGCAAAAGCATCAATATTTTACCAATGTTTGAGCTTAGAGTATGAGTTGCACGTGATGAGATGAAACAAACAAATACTACAAAGTAAACACCTGTTCAAAGCACTGATCTATAACACAGAACATTATATAGATCAGTGGTTCAAACCAACACAAATGTTCAGCAGAGATTATAATCGTTTATTCCACCTAACATTATCCTTGGTCTGGACAGGCATTATAGCAAAACAAAACTTATTTCTATTTAATTGTCTTCACAATCTGCACGCAAAAAACATACGTGACCAGCATAATAATCTGATCCACAAGAAAATTACTGTTATGAGTATATATATTTTTTCATTATTAACCCTGGAAGACTCACAAATTATAATACATAATATAACAATATATGATATATAGAAAATGAGCCAGTTTATTCATGATTCACTGAATCTTTAACTAAATGAGTAAATAATGACCTGCATGTTATCGTCACCTGATATCAGTCTCAAAATTAAATGTGTGGTTAAATATATAAAATTGCAATACTGATTTTTGTTGTTGAATAATCAATATAGAGAAAATGAGCTAGTTCATAAATCACTCAGAAATACTCACAGATCCAGGCATTATTAGTTTGGATCAGCCTGATGAATCTTCAAATGAACAAACATGTTATTATTATAGCCGACCAATCACAGCGCTTGCCGCGCTTGACTGTTAATACTCTATATACAGTACCAGTCTATAGTTCGGACACATGGATGGGAACTGTGTCCAACCTTTTGACTGTATAATATAAACACAAATAATATTGGCTGATATATCGATATCAGACTTGTTTTACTCCCTAATATCGGGCCCAAAAAACAAATCGGTCAGGGCATCGGGCTCTAATAAAACAAATATGCAATTTTATTTTACATTTCTTTGATTTCTGTACCTACAAACTAGTGTTAGACCTACCTTAAAAGCACTGCTTATTTTATTTGTATCTTTGCTCTGTTGTATTTATTGTGCTGTTGCTTGTATTTAGATAATTTGTTCTAATTTTCTTAATTTTTATTTGACAATATAGTCATTTTTTCCCCGAACCGTTATAACCGAATACTTGAACCGTTACATCCCTACAGAAAATATTTTACGATGTGATCTAGTCTGTCGAGAGGATTATCGGTGAAAAGGGAACAACATTGTTTTAGGAACAATGGAAATGTAATTTAATCCAAATAAATGTGCTCCAATATTGCGGGATGATGCAGTGGAAAACAGTGGTAATCCAGCGTTACTCACCATGCTCCATAATGCAGCTGGCTGGTTTGGGTCCCTCGGGTTCAAGCAGGTGAAAGGCAAATTCTGGCTTCAGCCCGTTGGGCAGCGATGTTCCCGTACACACAGCGGGACGACCTTCAGCTTCTTCTGTGGAGATCTGGTCAGGAGATCCCGTCTGAGCACTGCAGTCTTCCTCATGACCTCTCGTGACCTCCTGCAGCTGCTCACGAGACTGCTCTTGTTTTTCTCCGTTAGCACCTGGCTGAACCTCCCGCAGCTGTTCTGGACATGGTTCGGCTTTTGGGTTTAGAGTCTCATCTCGGGATTGTCCTGACACTGACGGCTCTGTTTGGGTGTGCTCTGTGTGAGAACACAACGTCTGGTCCTTCTCGCTTACATTTTGCAATGTTTCTGTGTTTGTATTTACAGTCAACTGCTGCTCTAAGTGAGTCTGATCGGCAAGGACGGCGTCCTTCTGGCTTTCAAATGGCGTAGCAGGTTCCTGTGCGATTTCTGAGGGTGAAGCTTGAGACTCCTTCACTTTCTCCTGCTTATCCGCATGTGAAGAGGCGTTGAGCGGTTGAACAGGTGCTGGTGTTGTTTCTGCACGTGATGATAACGTGCTGAGCTCAGATGCTGTTTGGTTAGATGGTGCTTTTATATTAGTTTGTGTGGACGTTTGGCTCTCTGACGCCCTCTCGCTGACGCCTTTCTCCAATGCAGTCATCTGTTGCTGCTTCGGAGGGCTTTCCACACGGGTTACCATAAAGATTTTGTGTCCTCTGCCGGGACTAGACACTGAAAAGCAGCGTCCAGGAGATGCTTGGGCTCCGGGGACAGTGCTGGATTCGGTCACTGTTATTCCCGCTGGAGATTCTGGTGGAGGAGGCGTCGAGGCGCTTATTGCAGGCATTGATATGGGAGGTGTGGTGTCTGCAGAAGCTTCTGGCTCCTCGGCTGCATCCTCATCCTCGGTGTCAGAGTCCGAGTCCTCTTGTAGTGTCGGTTTTTGATCTTTGACCTCTTGGCCGTCAAATACACTGCCCTCATCGGTTGCGTCTCCCTGACCTGCGGTGTTTTCTTCCTCGATGTTCTCAGCAGATGCATCTTCATCCTCCTGTGTTAGGTCCTCCGTGGCGATTTCGGCCATTGAAACCGACTGCCTCATCTTTTGCTCCGTCTCCTCCTTCTCTTTGGCCAGGATGAAGTTCCTCTTGCAGCCGTTCTGAATGTCTGCCAGCAGGGCGCGCTGCGTCTCAATGAAACTCTTCACCTGTGAGAAAAAAACAGACACTGCAGTTATGCAATAAAAAGGTCATAGATGCATGTAACGAACACTGTGGTATATAATTAAGTGTAGTTACTGAAAAAAAATAAATATATATATATACAGCATGGGTTAAAAACTTTGGGGATGGTAAGATTTTCAAATGCTTTTAAAAGAATTATCTTCTGCTCACCAATGATTTATTATATTTGTTTGATAAAAAACACAGAAATATTATTACAATTTAAAATAGCTGTTTTCTATGTGAATATATTGTAAAATGTTAATTATTTCTGTGATCAAAGCTGTATTTTCAGCATCATTACTGCAGTCTTCAGTGTCACATGATCTTCAGAAATCATAATATCACTGATTTGCTGCTCAAGAAACATTTCGGATTATTATCAGTGTTGAAAACAGCTTCATATTTTTGTGGAAACAATTATACATTTTATTTTTCAGGATTCTGCGATGGACAGAAAGTTCAAAAGAACAGCATTTATTTGAAATATAAGTCTTTTGTAACATTACAAATGACTTTACGGTCACATTTAAAAGGTTTTATGTGTTCTTCATTTATTAAAAAACATTCTTACGGACCCCAAACATTTGAATGGTAGTGCATATCATTTCCACTGCTTTTTCACTAGAATTTAATCTATTAATTAATATCAAATAATGAAATATTATATACTAATATATAATAACTTTTAATTTGAATACATTTACATCAATCAATATAACATCATACTGCAACAAACATCAATACTTACCTTTATACTGTACATCTTAAAAACATTTACATATATGAAGGCCACCCACAACTAGAAGACTTAAGAGTTTTAAACTCAGAGAAATTAATTTGAACTTAATCTAATGTTGTTTTTGTGATTTAATCTTAAATCAGAGACTCCATTAAAATGGTCTTATCTGTCCTAACATTTTCACACACATTGTATGTTGTGAGATAAAGAAGGATCATGAAACGAATCTAATGACAATGCAAAGTAACGTCCGAATAAAAACCATGTTGTGACATGTTAGTGTTATTAATGTAAATACATGCAGTTATATGAAGCGAAATCCTTTCCCCTTCCCATTTAACAAACACTCACCGTCTCTTTCTTAGGCTCTCGGTCCAGGTCGAGTCGGAGCAGCGATGTGTTGACTTTAAAGGCGAGCGTGAGAGCCATGAGGCCTCCGGTTTTAATTTCATTCTCCCGCATGTCCAGCCGGAGGAGCCTCGGACTATCAGCGATGTATTCTGCGATAGCCACCGCTCCTATCATACGAACAAACACAGCGGTCATCTACACATTCACACACGCTTAACATAAACCCAGCTCTACAATTCCACATCATCTGCATTAGAACACATGCATTGTTTACATGACAGTAACTTCACATCTCGCTCCAGATCTCACCTTCACAGGAGAGTTTGGTGGAGGCCAGACCCAGTCTGAGGATGGACCGGTTTGCGATGAGTCCGTCTTTAAGTCTGTGCACTCCTTCGTTCCCCACTGCGTTATGACCAAGGTTCAGTGTTTCCAAACTTTGAGTGAAAGGCTACAGCAACAGAGAGCAAACGAGATGGATCGGTAAAAGCACAGAGGGGTGGGAGAAGAAACTGAAAGTGGATTAAATCTACAGTGTGAGATTTTCAAGATGCATGTGTTTATGATAATTCTGCGAAGGCATCTAATAGTGTGTGAATACAGGCTCAGGCACTGCTTAAAAATCATGCTCTGAAGACCAGCAGTGCAAGATTACACACAAGGCTGTGAGAATGTGTGTGTGTTTTGTCCTTAATTAACAAAAAGACGGCAGGACCCACGTAAACACGAGCGTTGCATGGTCAGCAGCTGGCAGACACACACAGCATCCTCTCAATGAGCATCTGACTGAATGGGCCGAGCTCTCGTCTTCATCTCATGTGTTTGGGGTGGATTTGCTGTTTTACGGCTCATTATACGAGGCATAAGAGGCTAGTGTTTTGTTCACTACGGTCTTTTAAAAGAAGTCTCTTAAGCTCATCAAGGCTGCTTTGTTATTTAAAAATACAGTAAAAACAGTAATATTGTGAAATATTATTTCTCTTAAGCTCATCAAGGCTGCTTTGTTATTTAAAAATACAGTAAAAACAGTAATATTGTGAAATATTATTTCTATGTGAATATATGTTAATATGTCACTTATTTCTGTGATGCGCAGCTGTATTTTCAGCATCATTACTCCAGTCTTCAGTGTCACATGATCTTCAGAAATCACTCTAATATATTGATTTGCTGCTCAGGAAACATTTCTGATTATTATCAATGTTGAAAACATTGCCCAATATTTTTGTGGAAACTGATTTTTAATACATTTATTCCTTTATTCAGTTAATGCTTTTATCAAACAAGGATGCATTAAATTGATCAAATGTGGAAGTAAAACATGTATATTGTTCCAAAGATCTCTATGTCAAGTTTTATTTCGAGTTTAAACACCTATGCAAGAGTACATTTCACAAATAATGATTATTAAGAACCAAATGTTACATTTTCTTTTTCCTTGTTGGTTGATTTTTGCATTTTTTCACCAAAGACTTTTATGATACAGATGAAGAGACATGCACTTGATATTATTGGTTAATCTAACGTGCAGCACTATTTACAACAGTACAAATATTACTACTGCTGCAAAATCATGACTAAACTAGGGCTGACACGATTATTCAACATTATTAACAACAACAACAACAAATATTTTCAGTTAAAAATGTGTTAGTATAGTCTTTAATAATAATAGGACAAATTTACCAGAGCAGTCAATTAATCATCCAAATAATTAGTCACTTAGTAAAAATAATTGTGAGATACAGTCCCTATCATGAACTAGATATTGTAGTCAATTATTAAAATGTACTGATCAGTTAATTGATTAACGGTTAATACAACATTACTACTGTTTTCGTCTTGCCGCACTAAATTATAATTTTATTTTCAAGCATTTAATTAATTATAATTACGTTACACAACTATTTTGTATAAAATGTCCTTGTTTCATCTTGCATGTATTTACTTCAGTAATAACAGTTCACTATGCATAACAAAACCTACTGTCATTAACTAATATTACTTAGTACTTAATTGCATAATTACACTGTAACAACAACACCAAAAATAAAATGTAACCTATTTTTTCAGGTTTACACACTTGTTACAAACAAATGTGCATCGAATAGTTTTGGGACAAAATCCGTTGGCGATTCGCTTTGTTGTGATGCTCCTGGTTTGAATAAGCTCTAAAGATGTGGATTTGCTCATGGAAACGTGTGTGTGTGTGTGTGTGTGTGTGTGTGTGTGTGTGTGTGTGTGTGTGTGTGTGTGTGTGTGCGTGTGTGTTTACCAAAGCGGCGGCCAGGTATCCCATGCCATTGTGTGTGAGCTGGTTGTTCCAGAGCACCAGAGTGACCAAACCCTTCCTCTGCTCCTTCAGACCCTCACATATATACGCCAACCCTGAGGACACCAGCAAAAGCAAACAGAGCGGGTTGAACGACACGCATTACTGAAGCAGGAGACCAGTAACAAGACACGGAGGAGACCTGAGCTCAGACCTGAGTCCAGTACGTGATTGTTTCTCAGGTCCAGAATCTGGATGTTGTAGTTGAACTTCAGCAGATTCCCTAACTGAGCCGAGTCCTGCAGACCGTTCAGCTTGTTTTCGGCCAGATACAGCTCTCGGAGGTTCATGTTCATCTTCAGTGCTGTGGCTGAACACACGCATGAAACAAACAGACTTTTAACGGCTTCATTCACATTGCATTTTGGGAAATGGTTAACATAGCATACTCTGCAGTAACTGATGCGTGCATTTTTTATTATTTTATACAAAATCTACTTACATGTCATCTAATTGCTAGTTTTTAATCAAGTAAAAGGCCTTTTAGTATAATTGTACAAACGTCCACCTTCAGCTTGTGCTTAACAGGTCTATTTGTGGTCAATATGTACTGATTTTAATAAAGCAAACATAAGAATAAACGTTCATTACTAATTGTATTGTAATGTTACTAATATTTCAAAATGAACACTTACTGGAACTGAAGAACTTGGGTTTACTTGATTATGATTTTGATTTCTGACTTTTTTGATTCCTGATTCTGATTTGATTCCTGATTTTGATTTTTTGATTTCTGATTTTTGACCATGATTTTTTAGAAAAATCAGTAAATCTCAAATATGATCATTCTTTTGAGGAACGTTAATATCTCAATCATTACTGTATCACATTGCGTTATATGGTTTGATCATCAAACTAAGCATTTAAATCTCATCTTACGAAGACATATTATTGGAGATACAGCGATGACTGATATTTATAAACATTGCATTGGTTTACATTACAAGCATTGAAATATCTTCATATAAATATCAGCATCCGCACCAGATTGCATATTTTTGCTCAGTTTCTGAATAACAGCTGTTTTTTCCTCCATATTCTCACTATATCAGACTATACGAGCCATAAAAGCCTGATGCATGAAACATGATACTCAACTAAAAAACTGAAGAACAATATAATAATACGTAAATCCTAAGAGGACATGGATTATTATTATTTGTCTTGTTTCTCGTTATCAAGACTTAATTATCTTGTGATCTCAACGTAAAAAAGTAGCTTTTTTTCATCTGATCGAAAGATAAACCGTGCGCTCTACATGTTGTGGATATTTCAACAACTTCTGCTTCACATATTAATAAGGTCTACAATAAACACATATAGGCTAATCAATCTCTGTTGATTTTTTCCCCAGAGACCGAACTCTAAACATTGTGTAATTAACATATTTAAATGGTCTAATATCAGATCATTATTAATTATTATTAAACGCTGAAAGCGCAGGCGGAGCGGCTTCAGAAGAATACAGAGAACTATTAGAAACTATTTTAGAGCAACTCACTTTATTTTCCTCATTCGTTTGAAATAAAATTAAGTATAATTTGTGATTTTTATTGGTCATATTGGATATGCTGTGATATCATGTGCGTTACAAGCTTGGGATGCTGTTTGAATGAGTGTGTGTGTGGTTTCCTACAAAGAAATGTAGAAAATACAAAATATTACAACATTACTATGTAACATCACTAAATTGTTATATAAGCCTATACACATTTTTACATATATAAATCAAATTTTTTGTCAATATACATTTAATGATTAACAATAAAGTAGGGTTAAAGATGTACATTACAAATATCATTGAAGCGCGTCCTAGATAAACACAACATAATTCCCGCTTACTAACGAACAATTATATAAGCCTACTTCAAAGATATCGGTGCAAACAGAATACAGTGACGTCAACATTGTAATTTTAATGAGCAAGTTAGTTTATCACAGCGAACGCTACTGCGGTAGTGAAACTGTGACGACTCACGCATCTAGCAAGCACTTAACGATACACAGATACACAACATAATCACAGGCCTATCGATTCAAGCATTTGAAATGTTTGAGTTAATTAAAAGGTCAGTAATGAACAATACTGCACAAATTATAGCGATCACGAAGAAGGTACTTTATCCCAAACGCGTGGATATACAGTATGCAACACCCCAGGGGTCTATACTGCCACCTATTGGTGTAGTTACAGTTGTTATGTCGACATCACAAACATATTAAGTTGTGATAACGAGAACTTTTGTTATGTCAAGATCACATGAAAATATCAAGGCGTGATAATGAGAAAACTTTTATACGAAACAAAGCAGCCTTTGCTTACCATTTTGAATAACAGTTATGTTGATTAATTTTAAGCGGCTCATGTTGTTATGAAAATATTTGCATATTGAAATGCTTGTGTAAGATCAGGTAACATTAGACCAGCCTCCGGTCTGCGCTGCCTTCATTTACTTACTCGTTTTCATCACTTTCCCTTTAAATCTCATATTACTCGTATTTCTTGTATTAAGTTTTTGCTCAATATTAACCAAAATAAAAAAATTGTTTATAATTTCCACAGGAGTAGGGTTACCAAACGTCCCATTTTTCCCGGGGCTGTCCCGTATTTCAGCTCTATTTTTAGTGTCCCGACTTATTTTTGAAAAAAAATCATGTTTTGTCCCGTATTTCTACATTTCTTTATGACTGGGTAATCAGAGTGAGTAGTAGTGTTCTGTTAAAGCCAAAACAGCTTAATTAAAAGCTAACCAAGCTCGTCGTAGTACAAAATTACCATCCAATCACAATTCATTATAGATTAACGGGCCGTTAACTTGCACGATCCCAGTTCTCTCAGACAGTGTGTGATCAGTTCATCTTGTGCCTGAATTGTCAAATTGAATCATCAAATGCACACAACCGTTGTCAAAATGTCCATCGTGTGAAGTCTCTCACATAAATACAGTGTCTGCTGTGACTCAAGTGAGCATAATCAGGTGGGTGAAAACCGGATATGTGTCAGTATAATTACAATCCGTGCATTCAGTTTTAAAGGGACAGCAGCCTCATTAAATTCAAGTCTGTCATTAATGGTAATCATTAATTAAGCATTAATTAAATTTAATTAAGCCTATTGCATTTAAAAATCTGTATCTCTATCGTATTAGTCTTAGGGTTTGTAATTTGCTTCTTTGTTATCTTTTATATATAACTATATAGGCTAGATATCGTGAAATATCATTTCTGATATCGTGGTCATATTGCCCACCATGAGACATCTGGTCATCCTACACAGGTCTCTCGACTTGGTGTCTTTTTAAAAGAAGGGAAATATATATCTGCATCAACATCGGCCAATAGGACTTGAAAAATATGGGCATATCAGCAAGAATCTAATATTGTAATATTGTGCATCCCTTATATATATATATATATATACACATACATATGGATGGATATGTTGATTCAGTCCAGTAAGTGTTCAGTTCAAATTATTACTAACAATCTAAACAATATAAACATATTCTTACGCTTAATTTATACAAATCAGTAAAGCACAAGCTGCAGATGGACATTTGTACAGTTATCGTAAATAACTATCATTTTATGACTATATCATAAACCATAATTCCGACAAAAGAAAGCATGTAATAGATGAATATGATTTTTATCATGTAGATCATTTAAAGCACTTAGAAATCGGTGTATCACATGTGTGACCCTAGACCACAAAACCAGTCTGAAGTCGCTGAGGTATATTTTTAGCAAAAGCCAACTGTATGGGTCAAAATTATCCATTTTTCTTTTATGCAAAAAAAATATTCGGATATTAAGTAAAGATCATGTTTCATGAAAATATTTGGAGAATTTCCTACTGTAAATATATCAAAACTTCATTTTTGATCATGATTGCTAATAACTTAATTTGGACAACTTTAAAGATGATTTTCTCAATATTTAGATTTTTTTTGCACCCTCAGATTCCAGATTTTCAAATATTGTCCAATCATAACAAACCATACATCAATGGAAAGCTTATTTATTAATATTTCAGATGACGTAAAAATCTCAAATGCGAAAAATGTACACTTATGACTGGTTTTGTGGTCCAGAGTCACGTATTAGGTTTTATAGGGTTCCCGATCATTGTATTTTCCATTGATTACCCAGCAGCATGAGCGGTCGTCCTGAGATGCCGACGTTCTCCAGGTGCAGGACGGTCAGACTACCGCTGATCCGCAGGGCTCTGGCCACGAACGGAGCCGAATGGTCCAGCAGCGGGGTGTTACGGGCGTCCAGGTACTGCAGAGAGCTCGTCTGGAGGCACACAGATGCATGAGGAGTGAAGCGGAGCAGATCGACTCTTCATTAAAGTGTGAACGGAGCATAACTCAAGCCTCACCTTCCTCATCATGTGTGCGGCGGCCTGCCAGCCGCGTGCGCCCATGTGCTTGTTGCTGGAGATATTGAGATGAGTGGCGGATTCATAGTACTCGATCATATCGAACAAAGCAGACGCTCCCTGAGAGAGAAAGAAACACGCTCTTTATTCTGGACAGCATGTCAGAGTTAACAGCAGTCTGTTCTGTGTTTATTCTGCAGATTATGAAAGGGATGCAAAACACACACACATGCAGACCACCT
>CM049809.1:18352093-18376505 GCA_027422405.1 Ptychobarbus kaznakovi
TATGGAAAAATTATTACATTAGAGGCCAGGAGTGACCTTAAGTAGCCGAGAAACAGACTGAATCTCCAGAGCTCCTGATATCTGTGTTTATGTTGGACAAACACAAACCGTGTCAGGACAGCACACATGTATTCAAACACAGAGACACATGCCTCAACCAGAGAGCTGACGAGCATTTTCATCGTGTAACGGCACTGATCAACTAAATCAGAGCGCTGCACTCGTCACAACAGAAGCTCAGACAGTTTTAACGATGGAAAGAGAAAGAAAAAGAATGATATAGAGCTGGTGAGGAAATGAGATTGGAAAGAAACTCGGTCGCTCTTTAGTTTACAGTACGTGTACTTGCATGTACTTACCCAAGATAGTACTGGTAATATAAGGTAGGGTTAGGTATAGGATTAGCACCTAGTTATTGTAATAACATTAATAAGTACATGAGGAACAGGACTGTAAAATAAAGTGCTAGCAGAAACTCAATGAGGTAAAAATAATAAAAACACTCACATCCTCGTCTAAGTTTGTCTGTTCCAGATCCACCACTTTAAACTGCACTCTCTTAAAGATCTCCTCCAGAGATTCACATGACTTATAGTCCAGCTTCTCTCCTACGGAGGAAAACACAAGAGAGAAACATACAGAGGTATTTGATTCAATGATACGGCTCTTTATATTCTGATCAACAGATCAAAGTCAAACACATAGTGATGATTGTTCTGCTACTTTCTTATTACAGTAAATATACAGTAAACTTGAATCATCTGATGGTGAGATCAGCTCGTCTACGGACACACACCCATTAACTACACAAAGCAAACAAGGACACAAACCAGTCTTAACAGGTTGAACTCAACGGAGAACCTGCATGAGGGCGTGTGTGAATGAAATGGGTTCTCAATGCATTCTCATGACTTCACTGTTCATTATTCATGGATTGTGTAGAATTAAATGTATATAATAGGATATACATAAAATGCTAAATTTTGTGGTTGGTCAGATTTTTTTTTTTTTTTTACAATATTTTTACAATTTAAAATAGCTGTTTTCAATGTGATTATATGTAAAAATGTAATTTATTTCTGTGATGCAAAGCTGTATTTTCAGTATCATTACTCCAGTCTTCAGTGTCACATGATTATTCAGAAATCACTCAAACAACATGTCTGATTATTATCAGTGTTGAAAACCAATATTTGCCCAATATTTTTGTGGAAACTGTTATCCACTTAATTTTTTCAGTATTCTTTGATGAATAGAAAGTTCAAAAGAACAGCACTGATTTAATATAGAAATCTTTAGTAACATTATAAATGTCTTGACTGATCCGTTTAATGCATCCTTGCTGAATTAGTATTACTCACAATTTGGAAAGGAGAAAAATTGAGTTTAGGCTTTTATGAATGCTGGTTAAAATATTAAACAAATATTTTAACAAGGTGCCTAACAAGGTAAAAATCATTTTCAACTTTTCATTATTTGATTGCATTTCTATGGCCATCCCAAATCAGGAAAAGTGCTATTTTAAAACTCCCTGAACTTTCAATGACCGTGCAGACACTGAAGTGATAAGGAGATTTTTTTGCTCACCTTTGATTTCTAGGCACTCGTTTCGCTGTGTCAGGTCTTTTAAGTCCTATGGAAAAAAAAAATAAGAGAAAGTTTACTATTGAGAGATGAATATTATTGGACAGGAAGGTCATAACTCTAGTTTAAAAAGTGTGTGTGCATCTACAGACACAAGAATCAATACATACGCTGACTAATACACTGTGTGTGTGCGCTGTATCATGTCTCTGGGTTACCCTACACACTGACAAACAAATGGACTAAGAGCTGAAAGCATGCCAGTATAAATGCTGAACTGATAGGTCTGAAGGCTGTGTAAACACTATGATGAATTAAACACTATGACACTTGCGTTTACTGACCTAATAAACTCTTTTGGAGTCAAGCAAAACGTCACCGTTTTAATCATACGCTAGATTTAATAATATCGTAAGGAATTGATCTTACTGATGTAGATACCGTACCTAAAAGTGATGATGTTACTGACCATTTCCTTGTATCGTGTATGCTGCATATTACTGATATTAACTATATGGCTCCGCGTTATCGTCCAGGCAGAATTATTGTTCCAGCCACTAAAGACAGATTCACCAATAACCTGCCGGATTTATCTCAACTGCTCTGTGTACCCATAACTACAGATGAACTAGATAAACTTACTAGCAACATGGGAACTATCTTCTCTAATACGTTAGAAACTGTTTCCCCCATCAAATTAAAAAAGGTTAGAGAAACACATGCTACATGCTCCACGGTACAACAGTTATACCATTCGCTCAAGAAAGAAACTCGTATTGTTGAGCGCAAATGGAGAAAAACTAACTTGGAAGTCTTTAGAATTGCGTGAAAAAACAATATGTTCAGCTATAGACAGGCTCTAAAAAAGGCAAGAACCGAGTATATCCGCAAACTCATAGATAATAACCAAAACAATCCAAGGTTTTTATTTAGCACAGTGGCTAGATTAACAAATAAACAGATGTCACCCGATCTAAATATTCCCTCACAGTTTAATAGTAATGACTTTATGAATTTCTTCACTGATAAAATAGATAACATCAGAAATACAATAACAAATGTAGATTCTACAGCGTCTAGTACTTCAGCTTCATTCATCGCACCCAAAGAAATACTGCAGTGCTTTACAACTATAGGACAGGATGAGCTAAATAAACTTATCACTGCATCTAAACCAAAAACATGTTTATTAGATCCTGTACCCACTAAACTATTGAAAGAGTTGTTACCTGTAGCAGAAGAACCGCTTCTCAATATTATTAACTCCTCGTTATCTTTAGGTCACGTCCCAAAACCATTCAAGCTGGCGGTTATTAAGCCTCTTATTAAGAAACCAAAACTAGATCCTTGTGAACTGGCAAATTACAGACCCATTTCAAATCTTCCCTTTATGTCAACATTTTTAGAAAAAGTTGTGTCTGCTCAATTGTGCTCCTTTTTGCAAAACAATGATATCTATGAAGAATTTCAGTCAGGTTTTAGGCCCCGCCATAGCACAGAAACTGCACTTGGTAAAATAATATATGACTTGCTTCTTGCGTCAGACCAAGGCTGCATCTCATTGCCAGTTTTACTTGATCTTAGTGCTGCGTTCGACACTATAGATCATGACACTCATAGATCGATTACACAACTATACAGGTATTCAAGGGCAGGCTTTAAGATGGTTTAGATCCTACCTGTCCGATCGCTACCACTCTGTTTATTTAAACATGGGGTCATCTCAATTATCACCAGTAAAGTATGGAGTACCACAAGGATCTGTCCTAGGTCCTCTGTTATTTTCATTATATATGTTGCCCCTTGGTAATATTATTAGAAAATATGGGATTCATTTCCATTGTTATGCTGATGACACAACTATATATCTCAACAAGACCAGATGAAACTTCTAAACTATCTAAGCTAACAGAGTGTGTTAAATATATAAAATATTGGATTAACAATAATCTTCTCATATTAAATTCAGATAAGACAGAGATATTACACAGAATATCTTGGATCACAATTTGCAACTAGACGGAAAATACAGTCAAAAATTTAGGTGTTATGAGTGAGTAACCTATCTTTTGAAAATCATATTTCCAATGTTACAAAAACAGCATTCTTCCATCTTAGAAACATTGCCAAGCTACGGAACATGTTAAGTGTTTCTGATGCAGAAAAGATAGTTCATGCATTCATGACCTCTAGACTGGACTATTGTAATGCACTGCTAGGTGGTTGTCCTGCATCTTCAATAAACAAGCTACAGATAGTACAAAATACTGCGGCTAGAGTCCTTACCAGGTCAAGAAATTATGATCATGTTACTCCAATTTTACAGTCACTGGCTACCTATTAAGTTTTGTATCAGTTACAAAATATTATTACTTGCCTATAAGGCCCTAAATGATTTAGCTCCTGCGTACCTAACTAATCTTCTATCACGCTACAATCCAACCCGTTCCCTAAGGTCGCAAAACTCTGGACTCTTAGTAGTACCTTGGATAGCAAAGTCCACTAAAGGAGGTAGAACTTTTTCATATTTGGCTCCTAAACTCTGGAATAGCCTTCCTGATAACGTTCGGGGTTCAGACACACTCTCTCTATTTAAATCTAGATTAAAGACACATCTCTTTAGTCAAGCATTCATATAATGCATCTCATAATCTTGTACTGCAGGTATATCTGATCAAACGCACATTAATATGCTTTAGCTTGGGTTGAACAAATCATTTTTGCTTGGATGGAACAACAGCTACGCTAATTGTCTTTATTTGTTTCTCTGTTTCTGATTAACATCCCATAATTACACAAGCTTCAGTCTAGATCCAACCCTTAAATGATCTGAGATGACCGAACACCTGAGGAGATGATGACAACCCCTCGGAGGACCTCAGAGAATATACAGAATCAACCAAATTTTGCCATAAGTTAAATATATTAAGTTTCTACAATATATAAATATACTGTACAAACTTAATTTCCTGTAAAGCTGCTTTGCAACGATTGAATCACAAAAAGTGCTATACAAATAATCTTGAATTGAATGCCTGTGCTATGAGACAGCAGGGGGCAGCGGCCCTGACCCTATTCTGTGATCAGCAAAGACGCCGAAGCATTCAGAGTCAGCACCTGACATTTAACGCTGCCATGCAAGCAGCATCTGACCCTGAGCTCTCTAGTGTGACTTCAATGAGCCTTGTGTTTCTGCTGTTATACAAAGCCATCTGCGGTCATCTTTACTCACCCATCACAGACAGCACTCGTACAGGGGAGGAGGGAAGCTGTATTAAATATATATACTTATTTGTATTTAACCCTCATGTTGCATTCCTCTCATTTTGACCCCGAAAGGATTTTCCCCCCCCCCCGAAAAAGTTAATGTTATGCTTGTAAAACTGCTGATGCATGTATTGTTATGCTATATTATCACCAAATGTTGTCTTACATCTTTTCATCTATTTGTTTTCTTTTAACTAGCACAGGTTTTACATTTCTTTTTGGGACATATGTTTCATTGATCGGAGGCTCATGCACTGCAGTTTGAGCAAACATTCACAAAATCATCCTCAAATAATGCTTTATTCACTCAAAAACAGAGGTGCATGAGCTCAAATCAATGAGGCCTATGATCAATCCGTTCCAAAGGGAAATACAAAACCTTTGCTGATTGAAAGAAAGCAAGCTGATACAAATAAAAAAGTGCAAGAGTTGGTGATAATATAGCAAAATGGGAGATTTTTCAGAAAGGCTCATTTTTGACCTGGAGCACCAAATTAGGTAAATGATTTTCAGCCCAGCACAAGGGTTATTAAATGTTTACAAAACTAATATTAAGAATAAAACATATATATTACAATACATAGTAAAAATGTGAGTCTTTGTCAATTTTATCACAGACATGAGAGACAGGAATCTATAGAGAAAACATTATAGACAGAAATTAAATAAAGTCTTCACAAACTCTCTCTTTTTAAATGCCAGTGTAATATTATTATGAAATTATTTTGATTGTTGATGTTACATGTAAACTGTTAATGAAATTGCACTCAGACAGGATGTATCCCCAAAACAAAAAATGTATAATATGCAAAATTAGGGTTGTGCTTCGGCGATTCAGAATAGCAAAGTCTTACATAGGCTCATTCTTCTAAAACTAGGCGGCCTATTATTATTATCAAATTGCCCCGCTATTTCATGCCAATTGTACATTTATTACGCATCGTGTATCTTTTAGATCTTGAACAGCTTCGAGCCATGAATTACCGCACCGGCAGCATTTAGTTTTTTACAGCACATCAACAAAAAAACATTATGCTTATTCTTTATCATTGAACATTTAATAAGTTTCACTAAAACAGGGCTCGACCGAAGCGCTGTATAACTGATGTATAGCCTATCATTTACTCCACCTGAAAATACTTGTATCTTCGTTTATGCCCAATAGTGTTAAACTGTTTGCTTCACACCTTGAATGTTTAAGTCACAGTAAATAATGTATGACTGCTGCATCCAGCTGTTTTAAATAATATTTAATAGTTCGTTTTTCATGTTATTTCTGTTAACTTCCATGCGCGGTTTAAAATCACTGCCTTGGTATGTACGATAATATCGTGTATCGGCGATCTGCTGGCGATATGATGACATGAAAAATGACCATATCGCGTGGGATAGCTGAAATTATTGAGAACTGATAATATTAAATAAACCATTCTAAACACATTTTTGTAATGTTTTAAAAATAATTAATCCAGCTGTGCCATTTGGAGGTGGGAACTGCACTAGGATAAAACACACAGCCATAATGTACATTATAGAAACACACACACATTTCATTGCATTTACATAATATATAACATTATAATACATATCCTCTGTGCAGAGTAAATGGACATAAATGGAGCGTTAATCTAAGTAGCTCTTTTTCAGCGCATTTCTTTTACAGGCCTGTTTGTGAAGTCATTTTTCCAAGGGTGACTAAGCAATTAGGAGAGAGGAACACAGGCGCAGACTGAGGTGGTGGAAAAACACATACGTACACATGCACACAGTAATGACCGGCTATTTTCTGCCCTGGGGACTCCCAGTGGAAATTTACCATCATCCCCTTGGAAGGGTTTAAAGGGTTTGATGCCTTTCTGGACAACTACAGGTTACACATACCGCACAAAAACACATTACACACACCGCGCACAAAAACAGCAATACTTCCAGGGAAAAATCAGGGAGAGGAAAAGTAACAGATGGGAGCGGGACATGCGAACGGAGGGAAAGAGGGGAGGAGAGCGGCAGCATGTGCTGGTTGGTGAGTGATTGTGGGTGTTTGCTGGCATCTCTGTGCAAACATCAGGCCATGATAACATGATTTCTCTCTGTCTGTGACGGGAGACACTGAGCTGGTTCACTCCTGACTCATTATAACACCTGCCGAGTCTCACCTGAAATATGAAAGTTCACCCTGTCTATCATCTAACCCTCATATAATGCATTTGGCATGAAATACCTCATTTCTACCAAATGCTTTTTTTTTTTTTTGAAAGCAAGCCACGACTAACAAAATATGCATAGTTTTGAAGCTTTGAAGAGATATAACCATTAAAAAAAAATACAGATTTTGCATTCAGGTCCATTTTGAGTCAGGTATTAATTAAGGCGTTACACAATGTTATAGAGACTCATACACACTTTTTGGGAGTGAATTTTGTTAATGGAAAATATGAAAAATGTATGAATTATTTTCAACCTCAGTGTGAAAGTTATGAAAGCAAAATTATTATTATTATTTATTTATTTGTAAGTTTGCAGAGTACTATTTATGTTGTTTGAATACGCAAGTTTCAGAAATTTGGACTAATATTTAAATAAATATATTTGTATAGTACATAAAGTCCTTTAGAACATAAAACATTTAAATAACAGTTTCTATTGAGAAGCACCTGCATCACACACTTGATGAACAGTAGGATCAGGTGTTTTTAAACCCATAGTGAAGCTCAGAATGAAAGGAGTCAGGAGCACAGCAACAAACCAATCAAAGCAGGCATATGCTACAGCTCGTTTAGCAAAGTCTGGCCTATAAACATAAGTGAATTGTAATCTCTTTGTAAAAGTCAGGAGCGTCAGTCTGTTGATCATCCAAGCAGAACATATCTACAGCTCGTTTAGGCAGTCATGGTTATAAACTCAATATGAAGTAATTAAAATTGACTGACCACTATAGAGAGTTGATCATTTACAAAAAATCTAGAACAGATGGGTTCAGCATGTGATGTTATAAGTTCAAATGAAGTGAATTAAATTGACTGATTTCTATTAGAGTTGATACCAATAACTATCAGATTACATGTTCTAATACATGTTATATGAACAAGAAGGTGGCTAGCCACACACTGAATCCAATAAAGACTGGAAAATCTACAAAAATATATATTTTTTAATATAAATTGCATTGTGCAAAAAGAGTGCATGAGAGTTAAAAACAAATGGACACGAGCAAGCAGACGTTTCAGCCTGCTTAGCTACAATTAAATATATTCAAATAAAAAAGTTTCATTCATATATAAAAAAAAAAAAAAAAGTGTGCTAATAACATTTCAAAGAATTTATATATTTTTTAATTAATACAAATGGTTAAATGTAGCAATAACATGGTATTAGGGCTGGGCGATATTTACTTTTTACTTTAAAGTTCAATGAAATATCATAGATGTCACAGATTTATAATAATAGTGAGGTTTTCTCCCTCCCTCTTTCTGATACTGTGCAGGCTGATTTTTGGTGCGGAGCCATTGAGACTCTTATGTAACTGTGCTTTGTGCTATTGTGTATGTGACCAATTTGACCCTTTGAAAATCATAACATTAGTAATTAGAACGCATACTTGCTATATTTGTTTTAGGAAGTCATGTAGTTAAATGTTCACTGACAGAAAACAGGCACGTTCATGTTGAACTCTAACCAAACCAAGAAAACGCTATATGCAAATCCCTGATGTTTGTGAATTTGACTCGTGTGTGTGTTGTGTGTGTGTGTGGCATCATCAGGGAGGCCGTACGTTTGTTGCAGTAAAGGTATGTTTTAGCGCTGTGTTTAAGAGGCTTTCAGTAACGTGAGTAGGATAACATGTGGAGTCATGTTTAATATAGTTGAACAGAAGCCCAATGTAATTAACACAACAGGCCATATGTGGATACTAGAGGACATGTGCGAAGGCATCCCCTTTTCACTGAGAGGTTTTTTAAACACTTTACAATGGCTCTTAGAGTGCGACCATTGGTCGCAGTGGGGTGAACGGATAATTTGAATGCAAAGGGACTGCGACCTATTTTCCAAGGTGCGACTAAAAAAAATCAAGGTCGCACTGGTGCGTCCAGCCATTCGAGAAAAAAAACAAAAGTCTCCGCGACTCAGAAAGTCTCTCTGCTGTTCAACAACAGACACGTTAGGCTCATATCGTGGTCTAAACCAATCAGAGATAGTGAAGGGCGGACCCCCCCTCTGATTGGCCGTGGTCCAGATATTTCTGTACTTGTGTGTGCGTTTGGAAATGCGTGTGCTGCTGCAGTCAGACAGAGAGATAGAAGTGAGTAGTAGAGATGCGTGCAGCTCTTTCTCTGAATCTACTCTGTTCAGTGAGCGTCTGACAGTCCCTCCAGGATTCTGCGATCGCTGAATTTATCGCAAAATCAAGCAAACTCCGCATTTTCCAAATTGCCGCAGATTTTCCACAGATTTTGCGCTTAGACGCGTCTTGTGACGTCATCGCAATGCGCATTCAGTCAAAAAAAGGTTGTTTCTCAGTTCCAAAAATGGAATAAACAGCTTTGCGTTCTCTTCATGCCCGATTTACAAGAGCTACATCGGACAAACGAACCGAAAGCGGAACAAATCCGCGCTACTCGTTTGGGCTATACTCGTGTATCTGCTCGGACCGGAGCCGCAGGCTGCTCTCGATCACACGACACCGTTATACACAGCGCTGGGAAATACAGTGAAGTAGTCGAATTCACCGCGGAATCAATAACATCTCAGTCAGATCTTGTGAGAAGCATTCAATTTGGCACAGAATTATGTTAAAGCTACAGACATCAGAACAAACGCCACTGATGTGGAAACCAGGAGAAACATTGTTCAATAAACACATCACCACCATTCACCATGGATTTAACATAACTACAGGAACAACTTGTGGCAGAAATGGTCTAATGTCTTAAAGTGTTTTTTAAATGCTTCACACAACTTTTCCCAGCACTTCAAAGCTTTAAGTATTACCGAATTTTAAAGTTATTTTTAATGTGATGACATTATTTGTTCATCCTTCATAGGTGCCCCATTAATAAAACTAAAAGTTTCATAATGTAGGAAAGCAAACACTTATTTAAAAATAAAAAATACATTAAATTACCACTATTAGATGGCTGCAGAGAAGTACTTATAGGCTTATGCCATTTCCACTCCCTAATATATATATATATATATATATATTTTGTATTTATTAATTTATATTTAGACATTATGAATGACATTGTACAAGTATTTTTGAACTGCATCTCAACTACTTAGACAGCACAAGTATATCTGTAAGACGTCTGCTAAAGATCTGGGAAACATCTGCCGTGTAATCTGATAAACGTCAGAAGCAGTTTTACATGCATTTAATAAATCTCTATTTGACATCTGACTGGAAACATATTAGAGACGTATTGCAGATGAGCAAACACTCTTAAAAATACCTCTTGAATATGTAAATGCAGACATCAGATAGACATCTCTGAGATGTACATGTGCGATTAGGGTGAGTGCTTTACTGTCAGGTGCTGGTGCCACCTTCTGTGAACATAAAGGCACTGGTGTGTGTCCTTAAATTCTGTGGAGTGTCAAAGTCAGAAAAGTCATAACAATATTAGAAGAATGTTGTCTGTGGTATATTTTCACTGCAAAACATAAGAAACGCACATTTTGAGAAAAGCCGGCAATATCACATTTTAGGCCGCACAAATCTGAAAAAAGTCCCGCAAAATCCTCGAAAGACGTGAGAGGAGCAGATGTTCAGTTAAAACAGATATTATTGCTTCTTTGTACATGCAAATATACGAAATAACAGCACAGGAATTGTCTTTGTCTTATATGGTATTATGTTTACAGCAACGGCTCAATTAAATTATAAATTAGGATTTGTGTGCAGACTAGCTTCTTGGAAGGAGAGCTGGTTAGTATTCTTAAAGGGCTGTGTTTCAGTCACTATTTCATATTCATCCCTTGACTGACAACAGAAACAGTAAAATATATAAAGTAAAACACTTTTATTGAGAATTTGGCAGCATTAAAATACAGTGAGCACAGAGAGACAATTAGACAGAACAGAACAGGAGTTTTTCTGTAAATACTTTTTTTTCATAATGTTTAGTGAAATGATTTGGTGGTCTGTGGGATGGGGGCACTGGATTTTATATAGGTTTAAGGGGGGGTTGAGAAATATAGAGCATCCCTTCATTCAGACACAGTGGAAGATCTGATAAACAGTGTAGAGGGGCCAAGCTGGAAGATGTTGACTAGAGAGAGTGTGGATGTAGCCAAGGCCAAAATCAAGAAAGCTAACACAACAGGAGTTGGCCATCCGAGGGACATGTGACGCAATGGAGGTGTCCATAAGATACATGAAGGTTAGTTTGAGCACTTAAAACACTTAATTAAGATTTTCTTTTATTTCATTTACTTGAGATGTTTTAAGTTTAAATATTAGCTCATGAAGCACTTTAAGCACCAACACTTTTTCAGTAAGACCTTTCTTGTAGAAGGCTTCAAATAAAGAACTTTATGTTAATCTTTTCAATATTCTGAAAATTTGGGTGCACCTAACTTTTGTGCTGGTGCACCTAAGAAAAAAAGTTAGGCGCACCAGTGCACCCAGTGCAAAAAGTTACTAGAGCCCTGCTTTATGACCTCAAGCAGAACTTCAGTCTTGAATAGTGATGCATTGACATTTTTACTGAAACAAAACGTTTCTATTTAGCTGAAAACTTAAACTAAAGTATTTTTCAAATAATTAACAAATTAATTAAAATTACTTAATCAACACTCAAATAAAAACTGAGTTTTATATTACCATTTAAATTGCACATTATTATTTATTATATTCAATTACTATATAATATCTCCACTCCAAAGTGTCTGAAATAAAAACTTGCTTTCATGACAGATTTATTCAAATGTACATTAATACAATAAAAATATAATGAATATGTAGCATAGTGCATATATGTAGCAAAATGTTCCTCTAAAGTTAATTTATTCTAGCTGACTAACGAGTTTATAAACATTGAATGGCTTTCCTGAGGTAAATGCATTTTGCTTGAACTGAAGCGGCTACACTTCACGTCACAACACAAAGCATCGAAATTACATTTATTGGTTGGATTGTGTCAAAATATAATGAGAGCCCAGACTTTCATATCAAAAGTAACAAAGTGCAAAGCTTAGGTTTTGTTCATGCATCAATGGAAACCAATATAGACAAAGACCTCAGTTCATTAAAATAAAGACGGATTTACAGAAGGGCTTTACACACTGCGCTTAACCCCGGGTTATCGTCGTTCTAAACACCGCATTTAACCCCGGGTAAAGACACGTTTCACACCTGTAATTTGAAAGCGGTGTTAAGACCACATTATGAAACCCTGCTCCGGAGCTCGGAGGCTCGTGTCACGTCAGTAACGCGCGTCGTGTAAACTACCGCCGGTGAGAAGAAATATCAAAAGACGGAAAGAAATTCTAAGAAATATTCACATACTTTGCTCCTTGTTTTCTTTCTTTTATACGTTTTGTCTATGTGTTCTTGCCTTTGTGCATCTCAGGAGGCCGTTCACATGTCGCGCCTAAAACGTGTTTAAAATGCTAACCGCGTCACTTTCTCCTCCTTTCCAAAGCGCTCTTTAGCTTGCGCTCCCATGGCGTCTGCCATTGCTAAGCAACCGTGACCTCCGGTCTTCATGAAGAAGCAGAAGTAAAATGATAAGCAAAGGATTTCCAGCCCTAAATCGCTTGCAGTAGCTCTGCTACTAAATTGATTTAAAAATGGCTACCCTGCCTGTACAGCCATGATCAGCTGTTCCTCAATCTTCGCTGATCTAAAGACATAAGCAGTGACTTTGTTTTTAATAACTGGCAAGACGTGAAAAGCCGTGTAAACAGGTTGCCTGCTGTTCGTCCAATCAGTGACGGTGACACCGCAAATATGCAAATAAGAACGTTAACCGGGGTTTAGGATTGTACAGTGTGAAACGTCTGTTAATGAACACCCAAGGTTAACAGTTAACCCCAGGTATAGTATGAGCAGTGTGAAACCTGATTACAGATAACTCGGGATTACATTTATCCGGGGTTTAGATGACCCAGGGTAAACAGTTAACCCCAGGTATAGTATGAACAGTGTGAAACCTGATTACAGATAACCCGGGATTACATTTATCCGGGGTTTAGATGACCCAGGGTTAACAGTTAACCCCAGGTATAGTATGAGCAGTGTGAAACGTGATTACAGATAACTCGGGATTACATTTATCCGGGGTTTAGATGACCCTGGGTTAACAATTAACCCCAGGTATAGTATGAGCAGTGTGAAACGTGATTACAGATAACCCGGGATTACATTTATCCGGGGTTTAGATGACCCAGGGTTAACAGTTAACCCCAGGTATAGTATGAGCAGTGTGAAACGTGATTACAGATAACCCGGGATTACATTTATCCGGGTTTAGATGACCCAGGGTTAACAGTTAACCCCAGGTATAGTATGAGCAGTGTGAAACGTGATTACAGATAACCCGGGATTACATTTATCTGGGGTTTAGATGACCCTGGGTTAACAATTAACCCCAGGTATAGTATGAACAGTGTGAAACGTGATTACAGATAACCCGGGATTACATTTATCCGGGGTTTAGATGACCCTGGGTTAACAATTAACCCCAGGTATAGTATGAGCAGTGTGAAACGTGATTACAGATAACCCGGGATTACATTTATCCGGGGTTTAGATGACCCAGGGTTAACAATTAACCCCAGGTATAGTATGAGCAGTGTGAAACGTGATTACAGATAACCCGGGATTACATTTATCCGGGGTTTAGATGACCCAGGGTTAACAATTTCAAGTGTGAAAAGCCCTATAGAGAAATCGATATCGTCAATCAGTCCAAGCCTCGACACAGCGGACACGTTTACCTGTTGTAGCATATCCACGTTGTGCACAAAATATTCACTAACACAGTCATCGGAGAAACGCTAATTAAACAATGATTTCGGCCCTCCAAAACAGTCTCATTTGCATTTTCAGATGAATATTTTTGTTGCATCACTAGTCTTGAATGAATGTCCATGATGTTTTGCAGATGTGAGAGACGGAGTGAATAAATGCGTGTTACCTGTATCTGTTTGAGCACTTTAGGGATTGGTTTGCAGCTGAGCTTCTGGCATGCTTGTCTGTAGGCATTCAGAATCTCCTCCACCGTCACATTCTGGGCTGCAGAGACAAAACCACACAAAGACAAGGTCAAAGGTCATACAGAGACATACTACACAGTAGGGATGCAGCGATTAACTGGTTTGCGCTTTAATTTTAATGAATCGTAAAGGTTCCGCTAAACCAATGTTTCTGTTGCACGGAACTATCGCAGCTAGCGCAAAACAAAAACAGTTACACTAGCGGGCTGCAACCACTTAAAATATGAAGAATGACAAGGGTGTCATTTTAAATATGCGTAAAAACTGACAAGGTTTTTTGTTTTGCTAAAGAGTTAATACATAAGGGATCATGCACGGCTAGCTGTACATTGAACGATTGCATTAAGCACGACGTGAAGGCAAGAACCACCTGACGCGAAGTTACAGCTCGTTAGCTCAGCATTCTGCTCGCTTCAGATCAGAAAGAGATGAAATAGTGCGGTGAGATCACATTTATTTGAATTAACTAATTATAACTTTTAGCTAGTTTAATTAATTATTAGAGAGAGAGAGGTGACAGTTTCCTGGGTGAATTAGCCTACCTGCATCTGTGCGTATCTCCAGTAGGCTATTTAATCATATTTAATTAATAAAAGTCGCAGGGTAGCGTTCTCAAGAAGTGTGTGTCCTCTTTAATGTTTGTACATGTGCACGATCTCTGATCTCACAAACCAAAATATTATACATTATTTTCTCAGGCCACATTTAAAACCATATGAATTGTTATAAAGATTATTAAAATCAATATGCATGGATGATAGTTGATTACTATTGTATTGCAGTTTATTTCCATCATTAATAGTTCCCCCTGTGGGATAAATAGTTATTATTAGTCGTATATTAATAATACTTCATTAACTTTGCTATTTACTATCCCTGTTGTAGTATTATTCATAAGTAAAAACCAACACGATTGTTTTTTCACCATGTTTCCAAATTCTTGTCCCCGGGTCAAAAAGAAATGTAAAGTTTGTACAAACTGAAAACATTAAAAATGTGATCTATTTTGAATTGGTAATTTCAAAACAGAAACACTGTCATGGATGTTTACAGAGCAGAGGTCATCTTTTTTATTCCAATGGGAGAGATGGACTTTTGTTTATTATTATTTGTACTGTATTGTTGGTTACAGTGTTATTTCGGTTTCAAAACCAGCAATAAATAACACTTTAATATCTAAAGAGTGTTCATGTGATTTTTTTACATTAGTAATGTTGGGAAATATATAAATGCATAATCGTCATAATCGTAAAACCGGGATTGTTCCTCAGACTATAATCGTACCAACACAATCTATAATCGTTGCATCCCTACTACACAGCATATGCTACATTTGATTGGATGCCGCCAATTCAGCTACGTCTGAATCCAGCTCATTTCATTCTCTGTTTGGAGCAGCAACTGCTTCTACGATGCCTTAAAACACAGCGTTCGTAGGCAGGTTATTTGACAGAGCACATGAGTCTGGACAAGGAAGAGTTTGAACAATGTAAGGGAGTGAAACGGATCTGTCCTCACGGAGTCTGTACACTGTTATTCTTGAGCGCTCTCAGTAGGGCCTTTGTGTAGCACATGAACACACACACAATCAAAGAATCAAGCGGCTTAGACGTTTTAAGCACTGGCCACAGTCATATGACTACATTCAGACTTATTGTTTGGATGTGAGACACACACACACACACACACACACACACACACGATGGTTTAAGGCTAAACTAAAATACCAGGCTCTACAGCGTGAGCATTTGCACTGCGGTGATACTACAGTGTCATTTGTTATGCAAACATACTAACCAACCATAGCATAAAATTAGGCGACGGAAATCTTAAAGCAAAGGAAGCACCAAAAGCAACTCACAATGAATGCATGATGCATTACTACACGGTGACTGTTTAAGAGGAAAAATAGAATTACTAACATATCTATACCTCAGAAAAATAATACAATTAGTGCTGCCAAACGATTAATCACATCCAAATTAAAGTTTTTGTTTACATAATATGTGTGTGTACTGTGTATATTTATTATGTATATATAAACACACACACATACTGTATATATTTAAGATTTTTTTTATATTTGTATATTAAATATATGTATAATATAAATTACATTAATATAAATATTTAAATACATGTAAATATTTTCTAAATATATACTGTATGAGAGTGAATTTATATATACACATAATAAATATACACAATACACACATATATTATGTAAACAAAAACTTTTATTTTGGATGCGATTAATCGCGATTAATCATTTGCACTAAATAAAATAATAATAAATTATTAAAAAAATTATTTCAAGTAATTCTGTGCAATATTGCTTGTATGCCTGCTATATATTTAATAACAAAACGTGGAACCAATATACAAATACATATGCATTATGAAAATTATTATTAGTAGTAGAAATAAAAAATATTCCTACTTATTATTACTAACATTACTACTTAAATTCACATTTAGTTATGAAAATATTTATAACAATATAATAATACTAAACCAAATATTTGCATGTCTTTTTTGTGCATCAATGTCACATTATAAGTAACAAACAATTACATCTTGAAAGGAAAATGCAGGGTCATTTTCACCCTAAAGTTTATGTAAACCAGCTGTGCATGCTGTTTATTACCAATAATTTCATAATGACAATCATTTTGCCTCGTCCTCTGTGTATAAACAAACGGGAAGCATGTTTACAGTAAACACAATCACAATGTAAGCTCTGCAGGCCTGAGGATTGACAAGGACATGTAAAGCTTGTGTTTCAGTGCTTTAAGCTTTCTTCAATATTGGTCCTGAATTTCTTTACTAAAAATGTAAAATCACCCCATTTTTTTGTAACCGGAGCTTCATGTAAACAATGATTCATAGAGAGTTACATATCATCTTTCATGTCTCTTCTGGCTATCGTTGCAGATATTTAATTCACTTAAACTATTTATTAATTCATAGATGACATGACTTAAATACCTGAATATAACTTTTTATTTAATAATAGGCTGAGATTTGATTTCATGCAGACTTGAGGAATAAAGCTGTGTTATGTTTACATTGACGTGGCTATACTGACTGCCAGGCTTTCAAAACAGTGCAATATTAGCACATTTTAAAAGGCAAATGTGAATTCTGTTTGTTTTTTTGCATATATTTTGTGCATATAAACATACAAACACAGCAGAGGACCACTGACTAGAGATGTTAGCTGGGTTGATGACTCTATGATAATTATGACTCGATGCCGTCCTTCCACGCTTGCTATCATCTATTAAGCTGCAGACCAATCACAACCACGACCACTAAAATGGGCAATAAATATAAACCAATACAAGACGAACGAACGATTCAGCTAAGAGTGCATCATGAGTCTTTCTTCATCTCCTCAGGCCGTCTAATTAAACTAAAGTCTGCTTTCAAAGATTTCCAATGGCTCATTCTCCATGAGCGGAGACGTGGAACGCCTTCTGTCGATTCAGCTAAACTTCTTTAATCCAGTCCACATCTGCAGTATCTAATATGTAAGCAATACCAAAACAAAGGCCAATAATTACAACACAGACACTAATGCAGCACAAAGTGCTTGGTTCAATTCCAAAAAAAGTTTTTGGTTAATTGCAAGTTTGCAAACTCTGATGATCATCCACGGTTTACTCACAAATATGCCGTAACCGTAACTGTTAACAGCAGACATCTGACAACGTTTAGGTTTAAGTTTACGGTTGCCAAACTTCTGACGACAAAAACCAGAGAGTTTTCCACTAGAGGGCTGTTCACACGGAAAGCGTTTTTACGTTCCAAAGGATAGTTTTCCATTGTTTTCTATGTAAACGCACTATGCTACATGAACATGTATGACCGTTGCGCTCGCGTCTATTCATAGCTTTCAGTCACGTGACCGGCTCGAAGACTTGGAGGGTAAAACATCCATAGATCTGCTGCACAAGCGTGTCCATTTTCCATCCGGTTCCCAGCCGCAAATATTTAGATCACCTCTCAAACGAATAAAACAAAGTTATTTCTGAACAAAATGCAAGTTTTGGCCATTTGCAATCCATATTAAGCACCTGCGGCAATATTTCAAACATAGTGTGACAAAACGCAAAAACACTTAAAGTGCCGTGATATATCTAAAACGGTAATATTAAAAGATCAAATTGAGTAATATCTATATTAATGATGCATAGTTTACATAGGCAAGCAGATGAGGCGGGGAAGATGAACGCAGTCCGCTTAACGGTTCAGTGTTTTCCTTCTAATGCTTTTCTATGAGAAGCCATTTAATGTGAAACTTTGCACATTGTGTTTATATTCTGGCTTCATCTTCTTGCCTGTACAAAATATAGGTGTCCTCAATAAGGTGTTTACTAGGGGTGTAACGATTCATCGATATATCGATACAATGTATGACGATACGATGCATCGATGCAATGCATAAAATATCGATATCTGTGAAAAGGCACCTTTATTTTGGCACTGTCCACATTTTCACATAATGTCCGTCTATGCATTACCACCAACGCGTGCATTCTCCTTCAATCTCACATATCAGGACTCGATATAGGGACTGCCCGAAGGCACACGGTGAGCATAAAAGATGCTCGGGATTGTTTGAGTAACAGTCGAGCGCTGTGTGAGAAGTTCTCCGCGCACACATCTGAAGCGCACGCACATAGACAGCCGCGTCATCTCTGCGCGAATACTGAATTGAGCTCTCCTCCGCTTTTTGTGCATGGATGAATAAATTCAGACAAAACTACATCAAAATGCATGTTTTGGCTAATTTCCTTGTAAATAGTAGGTTAAGAAAAGCATAAGTCTTAATGTAAACAGGGGAGAAAGAAAAGGCATGTGTATCAGTATATTAAATCTGTGCTTTCGTTCTTAAAGTGAAAGAAAACTAATAATAAATATAATGCTGTCAAAGAAAAATACAAGTGCTCACTGCTCCTGTCTAAATAACTTTTGTAACATCAAAAAGTATTCATTTATAAGCTATTTAATTTATACAGTGAATATGCAGTTATTTTACATTTATTATTACATTTCTACAGCGTACCTGAACATTTATTTTAGACTGAGCCGAAAAACCTGAAAAGCACTGTTTATTGAACTTGTGTCTTTCTTCTATTGAATTTATTTTCTGCTATTGCATGTAATTTGGTTATCTGTAGAAAAGATGTTTAGCACTGAGCCCATAGCAGCATTTTTAGATTTATGTTCATGTTATATATTTTTTGGTTGCATTTGTGAGTTAATAAAAATGTAGATGGTTGTTTAAAATGGGTATATACTATGATAATATCGATATATCGATCGATACACTCCTGTATAGAATCAAAACGTAATCATATCGTATAATTTTTTGAGGAAACGACAAATATCGTATCGCTGGGTATGAGAATCGATATCGAATCAAATCATGACGAACCATCCGATTTACACCCATAGTGTTTACTGAATTTTGCCTTTTAATATCTGCATTTTACTACATTATTACTTAATGCAATCTGCGTAAAAATAACTGGCGGTCAGTGGAGAAAAGCTTAATTTTGCCCTCCAGGTGGGCGTTCCTATAAGGGTGTGACGTCACGTGAAAACTATCAATTGCAGCATTTCACACAATTGCCTTCAAAGTTCACATCAAGTTAAAAGGATTTCAGCTTTTACACGCAGCGCTGCTTGTCAATGTCAGTTCCAAAACAGTGGACCAATCAGAAGACCCCAGAGGCGGGGCAAGCTTTTGTTTACAGTAAGTTCGCATGGCATTTTTTTATTTAAGGATGCCCTGAATTATATATAATTTCTTCAAGCCATTAACAACCTGTTTCTAAAAAAAAAAGAGCATGGAGATAAATATTTCCGTTATAGCATCAGGTCTCAAAAGCGTGTCTCCAGACCCTTGCGTTCTGTGCTGCGCTTTTTAAAAAACCATCCCTGAGCGATGCGTGTTGCGTTTTTAGACACAAATACGCTTTCTGTGTGAACGGCCCCTTGATTGCTCACAGTCCGATCAGATTGAGCTCCGTCAACCAGTCACAGCAGCTGATGAAACACACACTCAAGACAAAAACTGCAGGAACACGAGGCCTTCAGAGCACTTAGTACAACTCACCTCATAGATTATCACAGGACTAGTAACCATTGCTCTTAGTGAAAGTGGTCAATGTTTAACAGTTCAATTATGTGGTTTTATCAGCAATGTAATGAGCGTGTTAATACAGAGATACTCAACTCGGTGACAAGGGGACATGTATAGAGTTAATCAGGGTGTGTGATTTCTGCACCAATCATTTCATTGAAAAAATTATTTTTTTCAAACTGGTTCCTCCTGCTGCTGTATTTGAATAATGTAAAAAAAATAAAAAAAAAAACACAAACCTCAGATCTATGGTTGTTTAATTTGGACAAATTATCTTTCATTTATTTTACAGTCCTATTTTAGATTTAATGGTCCCACTTTATATTAGGTGGCCTTAAATACTATGTACTTACATATCAAAATAAATACAATGTACTTATTGTGTTCATACTGTATTGCAAAACACTTCTGCTGCTGCTGAGGTGGGATATGGGGACGGTTAGGGACAGGTTTGGGGGTATGGGAAGGTCCAAGTGTGGGTTAAGGTGTAAGTGATGAGTGTAATTATAAATTACTTAATAACTGATGTAATTACATTCAGGTATTCTTTTTGTATATAAGTACAATGTAAAAACATGTACACAATAAGTGCATTGTACCAAATTATTAATTTAAATGCAAGTACATAGTGAGGCCTCCTAATATAAAGTGGGACCAATTTATTAATCCCAAATTTGTCAGATTCCAGAACAATTAATATTGTAAATTCCACTTTCATGACTGGACTGCAATTCGGTCTTGCATCATGGAAATCATAGAGCCATACATTTGTGACACGTAAGACCAAATCAGGTAATATAATCAATAAAAAACATTTTAAAAGGTGTAAAAGATGCTGACCATACATTTCCAGTCTGCGTGCGCGTGTTTTATGAACATGAGGGCAGAGTCTGTGCAGGGCACTGAACGTGCTCCGTGTACAGCATGTCCTTGGAAAAGCATTCGCCTTTTAGCCTCAGCGTGTAAACATTCCCTGAGAGAGAAAGACAGAGAGACTTCCCAAAATGGGAAAACAATACCAAACACTCCTAAATATTTCCAAATGCCAATAAATGCCATCTCTTTTCACATGTTGACTACGTGACAGCTGGCTCCTTCAGCGCTGGCATTGAGCATGAGATGAAATCATGTCATGAAACGTCTTCAAAGAAGAGAAAAGCAGGCATGCTTTTAAAGAGCAGCCTTCGTATTTTTACCAAAGTTGCCCAGCTATTTGGACACGCCATCTGGGTAGGTTTCATAACCTGAAAAACATCCAAACTTTACCACTTCCAGGTTCCAGATCAACTAAGATAAATAGACCTGCACAGTGGTGAGATTTCAGCATGGTACATTCGAAAACGTTACCCTCATAAAGATGAACCACAACACTAAAGCATTCGTATCTCCTTCCCTAATGCTACATGCACTATGTATATAAATCATGGCATCATGAGAGTGGGGTGAATCAATGAGAATCTGTCCGTCAGCAAACAGCGTTTGGGGAAACCTGTGGTCTGCATTCCTCTGAATGGCGTCTTTCCAAAAGCAGCGGCGGAGATCACTTACTGTGCTGCTGAGCTGGCCAGACGTCCGAGCTAAAGACTACTCCTTCAGATTAAAACTCATTACACAGAGAGCGCTGCTGCAGTACACAATCCTAGAGAAACAATTCACACAAACTGAATTCATCAAACTGGTGTCATTCCAAACCTGTATGACTTATTCACCAAATAAACACCAAAGAAAATATTTCAAATAATGTTGCTAATCAAACAGTTTTGGTTCGCATTCCCTTGAGATGTACTGTTTGATGGCCAATGCTGATGCCAGCAGGGCGGCTGATAGCCGATGTAAAGGTGATATAGGCTATATTTAATATAATATTTAACTGAAATATAGTAAGCAACACATGCTGGAATTAAATATATATTTTAGACATGATGGCTATATAAAATAACATGATATATCACAATAATGAACATGCATGATATGTGTTATTGAAAAGTCCTATGCCTAGTGTATTTATTTCACATAATTATTCCTCAAATTGTCAGAAATAATAATTTTGACTCAACTGAAAAATAAATGTGTAAAATGACAATAATGAAGAAATCACTCTTAAACTCGTATAGGCGAAAGAGAAAAACTTAAGATTGGCCAATAAATTGGTCTTGGCAAAGTTACAAACAACCACAAGTTTTAGTTAACAAAGACTTTATTGTATTGGAGAAAGGTCACTTTTCAAAGGATCCTTTATGTTGGATGAACTATCCCTTTAAAAGTTATGTCTGTTGAGAAACAAATCAGTTTAAATAAACCAGGACTACTCAAAGTCAGAAAAGCAGCATGCAAACAAATTATGTGAAACAATATTATCTCCAGTAACCTAATTGCAAAGCATTAGATCAATTTCATCAGTGGCAGATAAACCAATAAACTAACTCAATGAACTTCAATAACTGAAGTAGCTGACAGCAGTTCAGAAAGCTCACATCTCTTTATCTAAACCACCGTCATATGATTCAATCACACACATACTTGCATATACTTGAAACGATACAGCGGATGTCAGAGCAGCAACCATCCGTGAAATAGAAGAGCTTGTAAATCGTAAAGGTGTTAAAGTGCAGATGTGTTGATGACTGAGAAATATGAACCACCAATACTGGTTTACAACAAAACCAGCACATTTCCAGGTCATTCACAAGAAAAACCCATGTTGGTGATAATTCAGAGCACAAAAATCATGTTCTGGAGCCAGCGCTTAAAGCTAACCACAGAATATCAATTGCCAGAGTAAATGAACTGTCACACTTTACTGTGAAATACATCCCTGAAATTCTCAGGAAGAGTTTACTCGCCTGCCCTGAAGCATCTGAATATTAACTGCATAATGTATTTATGTTTGTAGAAGATTAATAAGTTAGGTAACAAAGCCATAAGCCATTTCAATCCAGCTCAAACCACATACAACGACTAAAAAACTATCAATAGCAAGTTAACGCAACTAAAACCAGCACAATTGTCCACATCATAATTATTCAAAAGGGACAAAATGACCCAGATTACGAGAATATTGGAATTGTTTTACATTTAAAATAACAATATGTCAACTTCTTCACACAATTAAGTGCTCACTTAAGAAATATGTCTCATCAGAATAAAAATTTACATTTAAAGATGTAAGAGATCAAGACGGCACATTACACAAGTTTCTAAAAGTGCATCCTTCAGGCGGAGCGGTAATTAGGTCTCAGTTTAAACAGATTCTAGGAGTGCGATTGCTCAAGCTGTAAAGGCCTGGTCTTCCTCAGAGAGAAGATAATGACAGCTAAACTGCGCACTGCCGTTTGATAAGGATGATATGTAAACAAAAGCTAAATGTTGGCAATGAACGTGAGGTGCTGTCAGCAGACAGAATCGAGACGCAAACGCTTGCACACTTGAGCAAGACAGTATGCTGTCCTCCTCGTCCATCAAACAAGCCCAGACATCTCGGCTCATTTGCACTCCGCTAAAGGCACGAGACAAAATGCACCACACAAGCCCGTTTTCAGAACGAGCGTTTCTGACGGCACGTTTAGCAATGCTGACACACTCATTTGTCCATTAACAACGTCCAACAGTGGTTTGTTTTCTTCACACATCACTCATATTTCATCTCAAGCCAGCACTTCACTGACACAGTCCTTGATAAACAAGAACACAAACAACATCTTCATTAGGAGCAAAATTGTTGATTGTGATAAATGAAGGAATCACATATTACAATAGTATATTGGTATTTATTATGTTTAGCTCTAAACATAAACTGTTCTAAATCTAATAGCTTTATCAAATCATTGTATCATTCAATATTTGTATCATATATATAAACTGCATCTAAGACAAGGGTTCTCAACCAGTAGGCCTCAAAATTAAATTAAATTATTTAAAATAAGACAAAACAAGAATTAAATGAACTAAAACCACACAAAAAAAGAAGTCAATAAATATATATTAGTCTAATTCACCCACTCAACAAGTTTTACCTTAAAACATGGTTCCCATGGTCTTTAAAAACGTGGATATATGAGGTTGGCTAATTATAAAAGTGTTATTTCTAGACCTGATAAAGTCTTATAATCTTATAACGAAAAAATATCAATCTTAAACTAAATATTTTTATAATGAATATGCATTTTCCAGTTGTGCCAAGCATTAAAA